>OX457033.1:34752918-34992326 GCA_949752745.1 Protula sp. h YS-2021
CAGTTTTGCCCGAATCAGTCAACTGATTTGTTCCAACAAGGTGTTAAATGTGACATACATGATCAATTTCTGCAGTAAAATATCAATACAGTGAATGTCGTTCCTTCTTTGACTACCGCCAACCCACAAACTTTTTATTCCGGACTTTTTGCCAGTGCTTTATTTCAACAATCCTGAGCTACATTTAGTATTTCTTGAAAGTTGGCTGAACCCCTCAGTGAGCATGAATTGAATTCAGTAATAGGTGATCTAACCCACTGCACTCGCTTTTGGGGCGAACGTCAATTTCCTGCTTACCACTCCCAGTTGGAATCGAACACAGGATCTTGGTATTACCGCACCATCGCTGTAACCAAATGTGCCAAAGCTGTCTAGCATTCGGCTGTCTTAGCGGGGAGGAAGAGGGAGAAGGGGAAAAAGTAGGGGGAATAATCTGGGAGAATGCGGTAGCTGAGTAGTAATTTTTCTATGTTCATGCGAGAGATCTCCAGTTCGATCCCTAGCCATTTACTTTAATTAAGTCGCTTCGATGACAATCACTAATGTGACGACAACAAAAACCGTTCTAGTCTAAAACTGCACGACATAGCAACGATATGACTGATTTAAACATCTAAATCGATGCTAGATGACGATAGAAATCAATCTAGGCTCAAACTGCACGATATGGTAAGTATGTAACTGTTTCAAACTTAAATCAATGCCACGCCACAATGACGAAAATCGATCTAGTCTCAAACCGAGCGATATGTCGACCACAGAACTAAGCTTAAATGGATATTTATTTTATTTATTTAAACTTGAATTAATGCTTAGTGGCAAAAAAATCGATCGTTCTGAGTGGATTGTTCGTTATGAATAATTGTTAATTATATACGAGGGCACATTGATGTAAGTTCAACCCCTGTGCTCTGATTTGTAATCAGTGAAACATTGTGAAACCAGTGTGAAACAGTTGTGAAACAATATGTGAAACATTGTGAAGAATTGTGAAACAGCAGACGAATAGCTAACGATACAATGTTGGTTTTGTAATAGTAGAAGCCGAAACCCCATACTCAAAAATCAAAGTCAAACTAAGTTCACAATATTATTAAACGCCTATTTATCACAACTAGGGTTCAGATCCAAGTATGAACACGTTTTCAGTAGCCTCTCGACCTTGAGGGTCAAACTGAACGGTCAAGAGATCTTTGTTTCTCGTATACCGTGGACCATTATCCGGATACCGGATAGACAAAAGACGATTTGTTTTGGTTCAATTTTGATCCTTTGAGTCCAAAAAACGTTGCATGAGAGCTACCTCAGTGAACATGGTCTTTTTGATCCAAGCCAAGTCAAGATCGAAATCCAAAAGTTGACCATTATCTTGAAAATAGTTAGAGATTTCCACCCTAAAAGGGATCACACAAAAAGAACCTCTGTGATATTGATCTTCTCGGTCAAGGGCAAGTCAAGCACCGGAAGTTTACCATTATCTGATAGTGGTTATAAATTCAGCCCTGATAAGGTGTGAAGTGTAAAGTGACTACTTGGTCTATGTCGTCACGTAAAGTTTTGCAGTCCTACCAGGAGACATCTGCATTTTGAAACCCATATTTGGTATAATGCAACACATATCCTTTTTGTGATTTATCCAAGTAGGTTCATTCTGCTATCTAGGGAAAAGCGGTCTAGTTACGCATGTTTTTGTACTTTTTTGACTTCACACTGCAATTTGTCATGGATATTCTTATCCCGTAGGGCTAAAAGTTTATCGACTTATCAGTACACAGTACATATATATTAAAACCCGGTTGATGATTTTGCCAGTGTCTTTCTTGTCTTTTCTTAGCTACGAATCTACACTACTTTTCATTCTAGTACAAGAAGGCTGTCTCACTCAATTTCATACCCCCGGCCGAATGATTTCACATTCAAAGGTAGGAGGTTCTTTAGCGTTCAGCGTTCGTGTTTTGTGAGGAGAAAAATGATAAGCCGGTGAAACAAGCCAAGTGCACAACAAAATTAAATTTGCTGAGATCGATATAAATAAACCGACGATGAGACAGACATGGTCCCGAATTGAACGTTTGCTTTCGCTCCTTTTCCTTCGCTTGCCAAGCAAACGTCTTAACCACTTCACCATGGATGTGAACTGATATACTGAACACTTTGATAAGTCTTAGTCTATACATTTTATTTCAAATAATAAACACAATATCCAGAGCAGCATTGATGACCCTGCCCTCGATAAGTAATTGACTTTTTGTTATCTGTATTTGGTTTCAAGACATAAATGCCCAAAAACAAATGCTCAATAATTTCTGCTGAGAAATGCTAGAGGGGATTACTAAAGCAGAATACTTATTTGTGAATTATATGGCGCTATATGAACAGTTTATTGTGACACGCTGAGAAGCTTGTTATTTTAAGATACAATTATGAACAGTCTATCGCTATGTTTAGAATGAATTCGTAAAATGTTTAGCGTGGAATCTTTGCCCACAAAACACGCTAATTTTCATAGCAAATCCTGTTTTAAGTCAGTAATGCGCTATTTGGATTTTCTGACTACAGACTACACTGCTTTTTATCTTTTAACTGCGGAAAGAAGCTATCTTGATTTATCTGAAACAGATGGCTTTCCCACGACACTTTTTTCAAAATTGAGTTTTTTTATCTTATTATTACAAACTGTAATATTCGCGGATAGCTAAGAAAATATGCAGAATTATGTGTAGAAATGAACCCCATAAAATGTGCTATATTTGCGGATAACTAAGAAAATATGCAGAATTATGTGTGGAATCGAATCGCAAACAATGTGTTATATTTGCGGATAACTAAGCAAATATGCGGGAATGATGTGTGGAATCGAATCTTGCCTAAAGTGAATCTGAAGCGAAATGAAAATACATCCGCACTTGTCACATCCAACCGCGCACCGTTGCAGTCACAAAACAGAGCACAAGATATCAGTAAACGTTATATTTTATCGTATAACAATGCCAGTAAAGAAAACCCGGGGAAGAAGAAAATATCAGCATTGCATTGAAGTTTAGAAATATAATCTTACAACTCAGTTGCAATCCGTAGTGCATAAAAAATTCAATCGATTCTATTCATAACACAGGTCGGAGAGTAGTTCTCACATTTATTGATTACAATAGTTGTCTGATTACAATTTCCGATTACAATGAAATGAAATGAAATGCGCTGGCAAGTTCCTTAAACTCAGGACTATCCAGTTATTGATTATAGAGATGTCTGTAAAATTTTATTGAAAATAAAAGTAATTCCAAATAATAAAAGTAATTTCAATTAATTTTTTAACTTAAACAACGCACCAATCCCCCACCCCAGAAAACTAAGATACCAAAATAGGAAGAACTCCAAGCCAAACTCAGGCAGACCAACAGCTGCAATTTGGACAACGTCCTGCAATCTCAAAAGACTCAACTCATACACAAGTGACTTGGTCACTTTGTGTTCTTAAAAACTATACTAATACGAAAAAGGTATTCATTCAAACTTGATACACAATATTCCAAACCATTTTATATTTATATTTATTTAGTATAATATTTATATATTTATTTATTATAATATTTATTATATTTATTGTTATACACAAGTGACTTGGTCACTTTGCGTTCTTAAAAACTATACTAAAACAAAAAAAGAATTCATTCAAACTTGATACATAATACTTCAAACCATTTTATAGTTAAGGTCGACCTTTCAGCAATACTTACAAACTGCGCTATGTGAATAATAACAAACCTCGCACAAACAAACCTCAAATGAAAAGAATGGGGAAGCGGGTGCAACACGGGAACGCCAAGGAGGCAGACTTAGAGGTGATGGAAAAAAGTAGTTTTCGGTAAATTTGTCCAAAATGAAGACCTTAGGCAAATGCTCCTCGCGACTTTTCCTAGGGCCATATTAGAATGTGATCCATACGACTCTTTCTTTTCTACAGGAAAACAGATATTTAGCAAAGATCTGGATGAACTAAAATATAGTGGGGAGAACAATCTTGGCAAAATTCTCGAAAAAGTAAGAGACAGGCTACGACAGGGGTAGATTTCCACATTGTTTTCAGTATCTCACAAAGAAGTTTTGTTATGATCCCCAATTAAGTGTTCAAGAGCAAGGTGACAAGTATATGAATGTTCTAGCTGATGGTATTAGCTGTGGAAACTTTTAATAAAAGTTCGTCCATGGAAGTTCCACAAAAGAAAAATACCAGAGATATTTTTGCACATGAGAGTCTCTTTGATTTTTATATTTATTTTATTCTGTTTAAAAACATTATTTTGATTCATATGTGGAACCTGCACGAGCTACGCGTTGCCAGTTGGCGGTCAGTGGCCGTTTATAATTTCTGCTTTAAAAGCACTAAAACCTCCACGGAATCCCAGATATTACTGCTTCCTCTTGCTAAAAAATACAGCATATTGAACATCGGTAGACATTGGCATGAACGATAGTGCCTGGTGTGAATAAAAGGCGTTGACAACGGCAACGGGAAAGGTAATAAAGGTTGGTATATGGAAGTCCCATGGAAGAGAAGTACAGATCATAGCGTAAAATATTATTTTGTTTTGTTGGCAAAGAGCACTGCCATATCACTCTATCCGTGAACCTTTCATAAGACCTACGGGTTTTATGTTCCTTGCTTTGAATGTGTGTATGATTTGCTTTGATAAAGTTCCTTTGTTTATTCGATAGAGTGCCAAAAAATGCTTCCTCCTACTATTCATCACTACAAGTAGTTGAAAAACGGGGGTTTGAAAACAGGAAGTGACGTCATAATGACGTCATATTGACGTCATATTGACGTTATATGGACGTCACATGGACGTTAATATGAACGTCATACTGACGTCACATGGTGTTTTCGAATCCCCACGGGGGTCCGAAAACAGTGACGTCATACTGACATCATATTGACGTCATATAGAGGTCATATGAACGTCATAATGACGTGATAGGAATAGTGGGCAGCCATTCAAACAGGTTAAACAGGGGGCAGCCATTTTTTTTAGCATTTCCCACACT
This sequence comes from Protula sp. h YS-2021, assembly GCA_949752745.1. NCBI lineage: Eukaryota > Metazoa > Annelida > Polychaeta > Sabellida > Serpulidae > Protula > Protula sp. h YS-2021. The sequence continues at coordinate 34,757,965 of OX457033.1, forward strand.
CTCATGCATACACAAACATACTAACACCATAACATGATTAGCGCTTATTTCATATCAGTGGTGGGCTCTTAAAAGAGCCAGGAGATGTTAGTTTTTCTCCTGCTGCTGCCGGTCCCGGTTTAAAAGAATGTCACAATGTCCTGCACTGGCCTACTGCAATGTGTGAGCTGTTGCCCGTTGAACAAAAAGTGGTCCCCTCGCATGCCGCAGGTAAAGCACCTCACAGAGTAGCGGTCATTTAGCGCCAGCAGTTGAGTCCAGTGCGCCGCGCAGATCAGGCACATTTGATGGCCGCACTCAGACAGCACCCGGTCTGGAGAGATCATACACCCACATCCTGGGCAAATATCCAAGTCTTGCTGGAGGAAGAATCTCCCCCAGGCCGGGTACTCTTCTTCTTCCATCCGCGAAGGTATTGACTCCCCTAGCATCATCGTTCTAAAGAACGCTTCATCATAGTGACCAGCCTCTATATCTCTGAGCCTCTTTCCAATCGTGATTTGACGGTTGAACAGGACGGGCACGCACATGATGGATCCATGAACCGGGTCCGGCAGCAGTTGGTAAAAGAAAACTCTCTCCGGTGTTGTCGGTGGCGGACCGACAGGGAGGTGCAGTTCCCTAACTTCAGCGACGTGAGACTGTCATTTAATGCGAAAAGGCACTCCATCTTGAGCTGGTTTGAGCCTAAACTGAAATGACCTTCGTTTATACACCACTCAACCCTCGACCCGGGTTCTCAATCTGAGGACACCCAACCCCCCCCCCCAGCCAGCATACATATACCTGCCGACCCCCCCCCCCCCGGTTCTCAATCTGAGGACCCCCCCCCCGGCAGGAGTCTCGACAGGACCCTATGATAAATAGTGTGGACCCCCCCCCCCGGCAGGAGTCTCGACAGGACCCTATGATAAATAGTGTGGACCCCCCTACCCAGCATACATATACCTGCCGACCCCCCCCCCCCCCAGCCAGCATACATATACCTGCCGACCCCCCCCCCCCCCTCCGGCCAAGCTATAATGCGAGGCTGACTCCTAGTATGCAGTAGTATATAAATGAGGGTGGACCGTCACATTTCCCAAACCAAGCAGCAATATGTCAACAGATCGTACAATCACAGTGATGCGGAACGGAAGGGAAGTGAAGTTAACGACAGAATGTAACAAGTGTTGGGTCTGGATAGAATATCCAGGACAACCACACAACTGCCCGGTGGATCACAATGCACCACGTCATTACTGCTGCAAAACTTGCGGAGGACTTCTCTGGTACAAGTTCACTGCAAGATTGTATGGGCAAGAGGAATGCACGGACTGCTGGTGGTGTGGAGCGACGCTAAAAAACTTTGGCTACTATAACCGTCATCCGTTCAAGTGCTCGCGACGGCCGTTCTCCATGGAACAGTTTTACAGATACCAGTGCGACTGTGGCAGTCCGACTTGCTGGTGAATCGTCAAATTACTAACATCTTTCGGCCCTTTTAAGGGCCATCCTCTGTTATGAAATGAAAACGCAAATTCTGTCTATGTAATAATGTGTATAAAAGGGGATGTTTGAGATTACATTTCAGCATTTTAGTTTCAGCAGTTGACGTAACAACAACTAGCTAAGATGGAACGTGAAGAGCATGGGAAAGGAGCAAAGAGACAAAAGATGGAAGAAGATGACATTTGGCCATACGGTCCAGTTCAGTGTGGGGAATGTAATGTGGAATTTCCATCTATGGATACTTTTGAAGCACATACATGCAAAGCTGAGATGAAAACTTTAGTGAAACATGAAGGGAAAGGAGCAAAGAGACAAAAGATGGAAGAAGATGACATTTGGCCATACGGTCCAGTTCAGTGTGGGGAATGTAATGTGGAATTTCCATCTATGGATACTTTTGAAGCACATACATGCAAAGCTGAGATGAAAACTTTAGTGAAACATGAAGGGAAAGGAGCAAAGAGACAAAAGATGGAAGAAGATGACATTTGGCCATACGGTCCAGTTCAGTGTGGGGAATGTAATGTGGAATTTCCATCTATGGATACTTTTGAAGCACATACATGCAAAGCTGAGATGAAAACTTTAGTGAAACATGAAGGGAAAGGAGCAAAGAGACAAAAGATGGAAGAAGATGACATTTGGCCATACGGTCCAGTCCAGTGTGCGGAATGCAATGAAGAGTTTCCATCTATGGATACTTTTGAGGCACATGCATGTAAACCAGCTGAGATGGAAAATGTGTCTCAAGAACATGTTTCAAAGAAACAAAAGACAGGACAAGTAGGGAGAGGTAGAAGGGTTAGTCTTGGTGAAAACGCGCAGGAAAAACGGTTTGAGCCTGAGGATGGATCGGATTTACTGCTTGAAATGCGACAGCAAGAGAACCGTATCAAGGCACATTTGTTGGAGACCTTAAACCATGGAATGAAATGGTACATTGTAGTGCATGCACGTTTCAAGAAACTGACAGCAAATGCTGAAGGTGTTATGGTAGAACAAGTGGATAATGCATTTATCAGCAGTCCAACATATACAGCATACAATCCAGCAGATATTGAACAGGACTTGCCAGAAGCCTATAAAGAATTATTTACTAAGTTTGACGAACATGAGCGACAAGGCTCTGGCTGGGTATTGGATAACATACTGTACATTGAAGTACACACAGCCACGTTGGTGCCTCTAGAAGCGAGTAGTTTTATTCCACTACCGAAGAAAATGAAGAAAACAATGGGTGTGATAAACATTAAGAATGATGATAACAAGTGTTTCTTATGGTCAGTATTAGCTTACCTTCACCCTAATGACGACAACCCAAATCGCGTGAATCATTACAAACCATTTGAGAAGGAATTAAAGGTAGAGGGTATGACATTTCCGACACCAATTACTGACATTCCAAAGTTTGAAAAGGAGAACGATGTAGCCATCAACGTGTTTGGATATGAACAAGATGTAGTTGTTCCAATACAACCTAGTCGAAACGTCAGTGTGAGAGAAATCAACTTACTTCTGATCAGCAATGACAAGACTAGGCATTACTGCCTCATCAAGAGTTTTAGCAGACTTATGGCCTATCGATCAAAGCATAAGTGTGCACATTTTTATTGCTTCAACTGTCTTCACGGGTTTATGCGACAAGATCTTTTAGATAAGCATCGTGAAGTGTGTGACAAGAATGGAGCGCAACGTTTATCATTTCCTAAGGAGTCCTTCATCAAGTTCAAGAATGTGGCTAAACAACAACGAGCACCGTTTGTGATTTATGCTGACTTTGAATGTTTCACACAAAAGCATGAAGACGGAGACAAGTATCAACATCATCGTCCAAACAGCTTTGCCTATGTGGTTGTGAGCCAGTACAACACATGTGCACCAGTCGTGTATCGAGGAGACAATGCTGTGAAAGTCTTTTTAGACCATATGGTGAATGAACGCGATCGTATTGTGCGTGGTTTAGAGCGGCCAAAGGAAATGGTGATGACTTCCGAAGACAAAGAGAATTTCAAGAACGCCACTGATTGTTACATTTGTCATGAACCTCTAGGAGCAGATCGTGTGAGAGATCATGACCACATTAATGGCAAATATCGTGGAGCTGCACATAGTGAATGCAACTTACAATTCCGACTTAGAAAGGATAATCAAGGGGATAAAGATTCTTTTATCATTCCTGTGTTTTTTCACAATTTGCGAGGCTATGACAGTCACCTAATCATGGAGGAAATTGGGAAATTTCAAGATGAAACGATTACCGTCATTCCCAACACCATTGAGAAATATATTGCATTCACCATGAGCAATTTGAAATTTACAGACAGCTTTCAGTTCATGAGTACTTCTCTACAGAAGTTGGTATCCAACCTTGCAGCAGAAGGGAAAGATAACTTCTACAACATGACCTCTCACATTCACGATAGTGACCAACAAGATTCGTTGCTGAGAAAGGGAGTGTACCCCTACGATTACGTGGACGAACCATCCAAGTTTGCTGAAACACAGCTACCATCAAAGGACAAGTTTTATAGTCAGCTTAGCGAAGAGGACATTAGCGATGAGGATTATGTGCATGCACAGAAGGTGTGGGATACATTCAACTGTACCACATTTGGTGAATACCACGACCTGTACCTGAAATCAGATGTGCTATTACTAGCTGACGTGTTTGAAAATTTTCGTCAAGTCTGCCTCAACACGTATGAATTGGATCCTGCTCACTACTATACAGCACCAGGACTGTCGTGGGATGCAATGTTAAAAGTGACAAAGGTGAAGTTGGAATTGATCAATGACATTGACATGTACCAAATGGTTGAGCAAGGGATACGTGGAGGAATATCTGTCATCACACACAAGTATGCGAAAGCAAATAATCCCTACGTAGCAGATTACAATTCTGAGATACCAAACAACTATCTGATGTACCTCGACGCAAACAACTTGTATGGCTGGGCCATGTCACAAAGCATGCCACAAAGAGGATTTATGTGGGTGAGTGAGCCAGAATCCCTCGACTTCATGGATGTAGCAGAAGATGATGACATTGGATTCATTTTGGAAGTGGATTTAGAATACCCACATTCAATCCATGATCATCATAATCACTACCCAGTGGCTCCAGAACGGAAATGTGTTAAAGTTGGAGAATTGTCAGAGTACAGTCAGAAGCTGCGGAAAGATCTGAACATGAAAGACAAACCTAGTGAAAAGCTCATTCCTAACTTGTCTGACAAGAAGAAATATGTACTTCATTACAGGAATTTACAACAGTACGTCTCACTCGGGTTGAAAGTCACCAAAGTACATCGCGCCATCATGTTTGAACAGAGCAAATGGTTGGCAAAATACATTACCTTGAACACGGAAAAGAGAAAATTGGCCAAGAACCCGTTTGAGAAAGACTTCTTCAAACTGATGAACAACTCTGTGTTTGGCAAAACCATGGAAAATGTGAGAAAGCGAATCAATGTTGAACTTGTTCACAAGGAAAAGCGGTTCAAGACACTTGTAGCCAAACCTTCGTTCCACAAATTCAAAATTTTCAACGAAGATTTGACCGCAGTACATTTACGCAAAGTGGATTTGCTTCTGGATAAACCCATTCAAGTTGGCTTCACTATTCTCGACCTCAGCAAAGTGCTTATGTTCAACTTTCATTACAACTACATCATGGTCAAGTATCCCAATGCCAAGTTGTTGTTCAGCGACACTGACAGTCTATGTTATGACATAGAAACGGAAGATATCTACAAGGATATGAAGCAAGATGCTGACCGGTTCGACACAAGTGACTATCCGCCAGATCACTTCCTACATTCCAACGTGAACAAAAAAGTGCTCGGGAAAATGAAGGATGAAACTGCAGGCATCCCCATTGAAGAGTTTGTTGGACTCAGACCGAAAATGTACAGTTTATTGTGCGGTGGGAAAGAAAAACATACAGCTAAAGGCATTACTCGAGCTTGTCAAAGACGTATTAAACATGTACAGTATAGAGACAGTTTGTTCAAGAAGACTCAAACGATGGCTACGGGACACATTATTCGAAGTCATAGTCACCAGCTTTTCTCGGAGAAGATTAGGAAGGTAGCCCTCTCCCCATATGACGACAAGCGATATGTGCTGAATGATGCCTATTCCACTTTAGCGCATGGACATTACAAGGCTGTGGTATAAAAGGGGGAGGTCCTCCAACGGAAGAGTTATTTGAGGTGTGAACATTGAAGTGTTAACATGGAACGTGAAAGTCGTAAGAGATCTACAACTGATATGGATACTCTTGCAGATGCAGTTAAAGACTTAAAAGTGAAAAATCCTACCACTACCATCAAGAAATTGAAAGTGGAGACGGCACCAACACCACAGTCGTGGGATGGAATGCTTTCTCTAGGAAATGGAAAGTACATCAAGATTATGAAACAAAGCAATGAAGGAGTGGTAAACATTCGCAAGTACCTGAGAGATGAGGGGACTGGAAAAAACCGTCCAACGAAAAAGGGAATTTTGCTGACAATACCTGAATGGAAAATGCTGAAGAAGCAAGTGAAAGAAGTGGATAAAAGGCTTCGCAGACAAGAAGACAGCTAATAACAAGGTAAAAACATGAATGCACTCATGCTGAACGGTGGTGCTTACCTTACTGTAAATGATAGGAATGAAGTGATACTAGATTCTCAGAGAAGTTATCATCGGTTTAAACCTGAAGTGTGGAAAGACTTTAAAAACATACCACTTGAACCTGGGTTTAAACGTAGACTTGAAAATAAAGTGGAAGTGACGGTGGCTGAATATGATTCTAACATACGTGTAGAAATCTGTAGAAATCTTTTACAGGATTATCCAGAGGATTATAAGGGAGTTGTGCCAGATACACCATATACAGATTTGATCCTCTTTGATATCAAGAGCTGGCGCGCAGTCTTACGATTCCTAGAAGCTATACAACATCCACTCTTCACCATCTTGCGAGCATAAAAACGTCTTTACAGACAAGGAGACAGCTCATAGTTCATCTGACTGTTGAACGAGATGGAAGACTTTTTATCGGAATATGAACCAATTACGCATGGATTCTCATATCTGAGAAACGTATATGATGACATTGTGCTAAGACATTTTGGAAAGTATATCATTCTATCAACTGACGAACAATCTGTGTTGAAAGACCATCTAGAGAAGTTCAGGATACCTGGCTTTCTCCTGACAGTCTCAAATGAATTAGAAGTGCGTGCGACTGAGAACTGCTTAGACGTGTTTGTACAATTTCGCCAATATGACGAGCTTACAGAATGCTACGACTACATCACCCTCAACACAGTGGAATGGCACGCTCTGTTACAAGCATTGGATTGGAAAGAACCTGACGCTTGAATTCAAAGAGGAAGGAGTGCAACTCATGCGAGGCACCAAGTCCATTGAACTGACGCATCCCATGTGTGTTATGGTGATGAACATTGACATGAATGATCATGAATATGAACTGAAACTGTCTGAACATGAAGATGTTAAAATAATAAAGTTTGGTAGTGGAGAGTGTTATGCTAGTTTTCATAGCATTTACAAACGTGGGTGTAATGTGTATGATACATATATTAATTTAGATTGGTATGAATGGCATGTGTTTATTGATGTATTGAATGTATTTGTAAAATAATTGTGAAATGTAAATAATGTATAACACAATAAAAAAAGAATGTTGTATAAAACTGTCTTGTTTATTTACAATATTCATAATACAATTCACAATTACCAACAACTTAACTAATGCAACTTAACTAATACAACATCAATAAAATAATGGTTTATAATGTCTATATACAAAATCCTTTACAACAAAATCACCATCACTTCTTCTTAATACATCAATGATTTCAAAAGGACTATGTCCTCGAGCTCTTTGAATTATATAATACACACAATAAAATCCACATGTAGACGATATCGGTGTTTGTAATGGAACTGAATTATAAATGAAATTAAACTTTAAAAACTTATTCAAACGACTGTCTATAGGTATTCTGCAGGGTCTTCGTCATAATATACTGCCACCCAATGCTCTCCTGGCTCATCATGATCGTCTGTGTTGATGACATAGGCACCGCGTTGTAAAGATGGTAACTGGTCCATGGCAAACACACCTTGAAACAAGTCTTTTGTCGTGGCATCATGGGATAGGATGGCTTCTATCTGCTTCGTGTTCATGACTGGTAGTCGAATTGAATGCTACGATTTGCACTTATTTCAACAATGTTATCAAATTCAGCATACACTATAACATTAACTGTATTTTGCAAGGCACCAGCAAAATTCATTTCTAGTCTCAAATTCCCATGTTTGATAAGGGCATAATGATCAGCACCATCATAATCAGGTGTTAAGTCAAAAGAAAACAAAGAATAACCTTCCCGTTTTATAATGGAACTTTTCTCGCCATCCAATCTGTCAAAAGATTTGTAAAGAGTTTCAAAAGCATCAAGATATTTGCCTTGATTTATATCAAGCTTGAGAGGTTTGGATAGGACTGGTTCACCATCAGAGTAAAGCTGCATAAAGTTAAGATTAAAATGTTCAAAATTGTATGGATTTCTCAATACTGTTCCAGCAAAGGATTCATTATGAACCATTCCAATGACAATACGTTTTGGTAATTGGTCTAAAAAGATGCTATCTTTCACAAAAGATTGAAATCCAGTTGGAATAGCTAAAACTTTACATTCTTTTCTATTAACAATAAACTTAGCAGGACTTTTCATCAATGCATCTGCATGTCCCAACTGAATACCTGGACTAACCCTCACTTTGCGAATGGTTAAAAACGCTTCTCTCACTTCTACTTTAAAACCATTATTTGCAGCCATTAATACATATCCATCTTTTTGTCTTTGTAAACGTAATTTCATACTAACACCATTGGGAAGATAACGATCCTGCTCAAACAAATCTACCCTTAAACCGCCTGTAAGCATAAACTCACGGCTTAGACGTGTATACAAATAGCGATTATGTAAACCATTATTTCCTGTTTCAGCTATATCACCACCTTCAATATTTACATGAAAACCTGATACATATCTTTCATGATTAGGTCTTTTCACCTCATGAGTATTCATTAACCCGGCAGTATCTTTAAAGATGAGACGCATAGAGCGCTCAGAATGGAGACTTTCTTCCGAGTCATGAATGAGATGAGATATGATGCTGGTATAACCATGGGTATTGTTACTATGTGATATCAAACGATCATTTAGAAATAATTCAATATTGGACCATAACCCATTAAACAAATCATTGATACATGACACGTTATCATCTACACCACACAGTGTTCCATCAGCCTTTACAATGCGACATACAATATGGAGTTTACTGTTCTTTAAATCTAGATATTCTTCTGTACTCGCAGGAATGTAGAATTCTATTGGAGCACCTTCTCTAATGGTAGTTAGTGGTTGATAGTCTGCATTATAACTTTTTTCTACAGCAGTTTGCGTTGGTGGTATGCGAAACCATTCTAACGGAGAAAGACTACATTCACAAGAATGATTATGAATTAAAGACATGATTAAAAAATATCTTTCTTATATTTTGTTGATGTTATCCGTTTAGCTGCCTTTCGCCTTCTGACACGTTTTGCTCGTTTCGCTCTCTTTTGTCCTCGTAACCCACCACCAAACATACGTTGTGCTACTCGACCTGTAACATCTTTCGCAACATCTTTTGCAGCCCTTTTAAGATGTGGCGCAACGATTTTAGCCCCTGCCTTAAGCAGTGGAATAGCTTTGCGAGCCAATGATCCCAGTATTGAACCAATACCATCTCCATATTGTATTCGCGCTCCTTGAAATCCTGGTAATTCTCCACCCACTTGACGAAGAAAATGGTTGCGATATATAGATGGATTGTGTGTGTATGCTTTCATAATGCTTTTGGTCGAAAATGAAGTTTACAGATCACCTTCCCAGTTTGAAATGGAACATTATGGTCTGTGTCATCCTTAATATTCATTTCTATCACATCAAATTTAGATGTGTTTACAGGAACATAATGAGGTTCTCCATAAGTTTTCATGATAATGTCTCCATCATGCTAATTTTATCATACTTTATCCGAATACCTTCTTTAAGGTCATCTTTCATAGAATTAGTCGCTTCTTCATTGACTGCATGACATATTTCTTGTATGGATCTGTAGTAACCATAAGGAATATTGATTGTGCCAAGAACAGAATCTGTAAGTGGTTGTTGTCGATACTGAATAGAATAGTCCATTCCATGTCTCATGGTTGTCCATGTATGTGGATATTGAATTTCAGCTAATGCCACTTCATATTTTCCGTTCAGATAGATGGTTCGAGGCATACGAATTTGATAATTTGAAGTCTTGTTGTTGGGATAATAGTTCATACTAGCATTGCTAGGTGAAGAAATGTAAAAACTTGTTGACTCCATGACAGCTAAATCGTTTATGTGATGTAGATAGACTAGATGTGTATATACATTACTTCATGTTTGACACTCTTCATCCTCACTCTCTACATTGCTGTCTTCATTGTTGTCTAAATTACTATCTACATGATCTACATTGGTATCTACTACTTCTTCCTGACAACAAGCACTAACACACCTAATTTTTACAGGAATAGTATTTTTATTTCCATTTTCTTTACAACAACAACACCACAACTCTTTAATCCATGTTAAAAAGTTTCCCATCCTTCTGGAAACAACCTTTGTTGACGTTGTTGTATCTCTTTTGCAATATCTTCACGAGTTGTCTTTTTGCCAAAAACAGTTTTTGGAATGTTAGCATCTACAATTTCCTCAATAAACTGCTTCCAACCACGTGGTGGTTCTCGTCGTTCTTTTCTTTTTGTAGCAACCAATGCTTCTTTCAGCAAATCAATAATGTTAGAATTTGTAATGACAGTACCCGTTTTTAAAACAAGTTCATTTTTATCTGTCCATCTCGTACCATATTTCTTAGGTTCTGTCAGAAGTTGTACTAGTTTTGCATGATAAATAGGTTGGAAATGGTTTAGAAACTGTTGTGACTTTTCTTATTTTTCTGCATTAGATGCTGTAGCAGACTTTTGTCGTTGTTGTTGTTGTGACTGAATTGTTCGTAAATGACGTCCAAGCACTTGAGACATTTCTATTGCCTTTTCACGAGTTCGTTTCCCACGTAAAAGTTTATTCACTTTTGTTTTGATTTCACTATTTTTTCCCTTCTTTTCTAACAACATTTTATATTCATATTCAGGAATAAGGACCATTTTCAAAGTACGCTTCATTTTAACAGCAACTGAGCTAACAAGGGCAATGCAAATTTAGCAATAGCTCCAATAAATCCTCCTTTCTGATTAATCAACTTCTTTTTTCTTTGAAGTGATATCTTTTTATCTGCTAGTGCGCGTAGGGTATGACGTTCACGCTTGAATACCTTATACCTTTTTGAGCTTAAGGGTAAATGTCCTCGCAATATATTCAAACAAATTTCAAACAAGCTAGTTAATTCCTCCTTAGTAGCTTGTTGTAGCAAGGTTTTACGTCGTTTAGGCCCGCTGCGTGCGAGCAAATGAAGAAATGGTTGATTCGCTTGAATACGTTTTGACATCTTGGTTGCGAATGGTCAAGTGACTTGGTTCTTGTTCATACGCTACCTTATCAACATATACGTAATGTGTATCTTTTGGTAAAATGCCTGTACGAATACGTAGTTGATCATTCGTCTTCGGCTTCAAATCAATGAATAAATAGCCATGAGGTTTGCTCGTAGCATCTTGATAGGCTTCTATAAGAAATTGAGATTTTCCAGGATACATTTGTCGTGCTAATGTACTTATTTGTTGACTGTCTCTAGGATTTTTAAAAAGAATGATGTAATGCGTATTCAAACTAATATTTCGCATTTCTCTACCATGATGGAACAAGTTATGTACAATAAAAATAATGCTTAGATTTTGATGACTGCTACCAACACTAAAGAGACGTGTCATACGCTCATCACTATGACATTTCGTCATTAAGTCATCAATGATGAGTAAGTTTGGCTTTTTCGGGTTAAAACGCTCTTCAATGTCATCTGAAATGCCTTGGTAAAATTCTACACCTTTCATTCCCTTGTACAAAGGCTGATCTGCCGCATAGAGCCATAAAATGGTTTTTGGAGAGGGTTTAATTAACTTTTGTTCTAGAATTTCTCTAACTAGAGAAGTTTTGCCACTGCCTGTAGGTCCAGAGACCAAACATGTGAATGGATGCTTCATTTTCTGATATCTGTTTCTTTCACCCAACTGTTAAACTTCTTTGGCCAACCTAACCACTTCACAAATAATTCTTTAACACCTCGTCTTCTTCGTGTTTTCAAAACCTTTTCTATTCTGTAGACCGATTCAATATCTTTTGTCACTTTCTGCAGTTCTTCTTCATAGAAATGTCCATCAATATCTTCATCCAAAAAGTCTTTCACACGATACAAGTGTATTCCTTGCTTCTTACAACGATGTGTGATAATGAAGACTTCTTGCGTCCATTTTATATGATAATCCCGTTGAAATACATATTTCATGTGAGAAATGCGAACCTGATCACCAATTTTAAATTTGTAGGATTTTTTCTTCTTCTTTGGTTTTAATTTCAATTTGTCTACATACATATACTTCCACACTTTCGATTCTATGTCTTTACGAATATCTGCTGGAGCATACTTATTAGGGAGGGAGCCATGAGGTCTATGGTTGTAATTATACACTAAGTCTGGAAGAATGTCCATATATCGATACGTTTGATTATGAAGGAAATATCGATACATCATTCCCTTTAGAGTACGGATGACTCTCTCAGCATAGTTAGCTTTGGTTTCATTCTTTGTCGTATAGGCATGTATTCCCTCCTTCTTCAAAAATGCTTTTACCCATCTGTTTTTAAATTCAGTTCCTTTATCCGACCTTAGAGTTCGTGGTCTTCGTTGTGTTTCGTGAAAAATCTTTGAAAGGCTTCTATGATGCTGGTATGTGATTTGCTAGGTATTGGTTGCACCCATAAATATTTGGAAAACACATCAATGACAACCAATAAAAAGTGGGTGTCATCATTATAGGAAGCTATGTTTCCCATGTCAGCTAAATCAATATCCCACATGTCATCGATTCCACGTGTAATGACACGTTGTCTTTTAAACCTGTATTTTACAGGTTGTAGTAAACTGAAGGCATCTTGATCCTGTAACCATTTCTTCACTTGTGAATGAGTGACTGGTTGATCATGTTTTTTTAATATATGATAAAGTTTATAAGGACCAGCAAATGCCCCGGGTTGACCAGGTTTAAAGTAAATATTGGTTAAGTAGTCTTTCCACGTCGACATGTTAACACTAAATGATCAACACTTGTTAACATATCTTGCATTTTATTTTATCAACATATCTTACATTTTATCAACACATCTTAAATTTTATCAACATATCTTAAATTTTATAAAAGCTCAATCAACATATCTTACAAATCAAGTATTGATACAATGGTGTGAATAATTGAAGTCCATTGATCTTCAATGAACATTAACCAACAACTTAATTCATCAAATGTGATAGCATCTACACCATATTTTTCACAGCGTTGATTTGCATTATCTAACACTTTATCTAAATGAATGTAATATTTAGCTTCATTCCAATATGTATAGACACATGCAGAATGACAAGTATGTTCTGAACACTCTTCATTTTGACAAGCAGGACATACTAAACATGCAAACTTTTTTACAGCTAATAACATTTCTTCACAATATGTCTTTTGTACAATATATTGTCTCAATGTAATGTCTGTCATTATACTGCAATGTAGATTAACCACTCTCTCACTTCATCAAACAGTCTTGGATCAAATCGAGCGAAGTGATATGCTGCTTCCACATCAAACTCCTCAGCTCCGTCAATGTTTGAAAACATACACTCTTTGATGAAATCCTCACGTAAGTTTGGTACGCTTAACGTGGAATGCGCAAGTTCCCAATAAATGTCAAAGTGTTGCAGTTGTTGTTGAATAGATCCAAAACGCGCCAGTTCACTTATCATGTAGTCCACATACTTCTCCTTGAAACATGTTTCTACATCCATCTTTCACATATCCATATAACACGTCTGCACACTTTGACGGTTGGCAAACAAATGACTCTCAGTCTTACTCCGCACAAACAGTTAGTGAGCCGCACTTGTTGCAGAAGTTGTCTGGTTCACACAACTTGCAATTGTACTTGTGGCAGTGACAATCATAATCCTCAGCATATCCGTAAGCACCACAATATTCACAGGTAAGTCCAAGTTGATTTTGCACATCCATATTCTCTAATTGAACTTCAGCCAGTCTTTTCTTGGATAACTTTGACACTTTCATCCGATTGTCCTTTTGTAGCTTGATAGGAGTTTTCTTACCATGACATTCCGTGCATGGCAATAAGGTTGAGTTAATGTTATCCATCTCCTGAAGCAATGTCTCCCATTCACCATCATTCATGTTGATGTAAAACTTGTATTCTTTCCCGTCAAACAGTGATGCTTGCACAAAACTCACATAGCGCATGTCCAAGTATGAAATGACTTCAAGCCATTTCGTTTGCGTTAAGTACAGTTTGAAGCCAATGTCACGTAATCTTGGTAAGTTCAGACACACAATCTTCCACAAGGATGGTGATAAAGCAAGCCATCTCTCTCCACGTTTGATTCGAATAAATAATCCAAATTGTCCATGCTCCACAGTAATTGTTAAGTTTGCGCTAATTTTAAAGCTGCTTGTCTTCTCCATGGCTATGCGTCGAATGATGACTGCACTTAACACCTCAATCCTTTTATATGGACATTACATGTATGTTTTCATGAGATGTTTGCAAAATCGCGGAGTGATCTCGTTGAAACCATCCAGAAAGGCTGTTGGTAAACCGTCTGTTAGAGATTGTCTCATGACGATCACTAAAAAATCTCCTCGTTTGCGACTTCCAATTATCCATTGGAAGAGCATTGGCATGGTGAAATATCCTTTTTCATAGAGGTAGGCCATCATCTCGTACACCTTAATACATTCTTCAAGGTACTTGAAGCCATGTAACATGACCTTTGCACATTTGGAATCGCGATCCTCGTCAACACACTTTGGCGCCGGTAGACATAATGTCTTAAAAAGTTCCTCATGAAGACTTCTAATAAGTTGAACGAAACGTCGGGTCATGACTTCGGAGAACTGTGGCTCTGACGCGGGAACATGCTCTATGTTTCCTTCTAGCATGTAGATAAGCTGAATGACAGTGTTCACTTCTTCCGTTAGGTATATGTATGTGTGTTGGTCGAAAAAGCCTTCTTCACATAAGCACCATAAAATGTTGCAATCTATCAGAGGAATCACTACTTGAAAGTTCCGTTTCAACAGCGTGACGTCTTCTTCAGTAACAGGAATACTTTTGCTCAATTCGAATTTAGATTTGAGCTGCTTTTCATCGTCGCCGCTGTCGTCATTGTCGTCATCGTCGTCATTGTCGTCATTGTCGTCATCGTCGTCGTCACCGTCGTCATCGCTTGACATGACCACTTCTTCCTCCTCAAGATGCTCTAGATGAGCCTGTAACTTTGTACTAAGTGGTTTGGCGCTACCATTTACAAGCGCATTGGCAACCCAGAACGGGTAGTCAGATCCCTCGGGATCGGGCATTGCTTGCTGTACTTCTTCAGGCCTAGTTTGCTGTACTGTAGACACGGCTGACGGAGCCCCTAATGCTTCCTCCAAGGCTTTTTCAGCTTCTGTTAGTGTACTTAGGAAGGCAGCAGTCTCCTCTGCAGTTAAAACTGCATCTGTAAAAGCCATTGTTTCATTGCTAAAAAGGCTATCAATTTCCATGTTGCTAGCCGTTGCTGCGTTTCGAGACGTCTCCATGATGGTTTGGCAATGCAATGGCCATAGGGGTGTCGAATCGACCTTTTTATACTACTGACGGTGAGCCGTGAGCCAGCGGCTAAAAAGTCGGTGAGCCGGGGGGGGGGGTCCTCGCTTCAGGTCGACTGGCCAGGGGGGGGGGGTCCTCGCTTCAGGTCGACTGACCAGGGGGGGGTCCTCGCTTCAGGTCGACTGACCAGGGGGGGGGGGGTCCTTTATGCAAGCAGTTTGCTTCTATCCTGGGGGGGGGGGGGTGGAGAAGGATGTAGATCTCTTCGAAGAGATCTACGTGGATTATTAAAAAAAAAACTTATGTATGGGTGCCCGTGTGTCTGGGTGTCCGTGTGTCTGGGTGTCCGTTGGTTTGGTTGTCATAGGTGTTAGAAGAGTGAGAAAGCTTTAAAGAAAGGATTGTTGCTTGTATATGGCCGCAATGCATGGAGACCTCTCTTCCTTAAGGAAAAAGAGTGCTCATTTTTAATTGCTGCTACGGCAATCCATTAGTGATGGGATATGCGTGTAAAAGCCCTAAAAAACACTTGTTTCCGTGGTTTGGTTTGATGTGGGTGAAGAGGGATAAAAATTAAAAAAAAAACAAAAAAAAAGACTGTCTGGGTGCTCGTGTGTCTGGGTGTCCGTGTCTGGGTGTCCGTGTGTCTGGGTGTCCGTTGGTTTGGTTGCTATAAGTGTTAAAAGACTGAGAAAGCTTTAAAGAAAGGGCTGTGGTTAGTATATGATTGCAATGCATTGAGACCTCTCTTCCTTAAGGAGGCGATGGCTGCTCACTTTTAATTGCTGCTACGGTAAGCCATTAGTGTGTGTGTGTGCTTGGAGAACGAGAAAAGCCCTGAAAAACAGTTGTTTCTGCGGTTTGGCGTGATGTGGGTGAAGAGGGATAAAAACTAAAAAAAAAAACAAAAAAAAAAAAGGATTGTCTGGGTGTCCGTGTGTCTGGGTGTCCGTGTCTGGGTGTCCGTTTGTCTGGGTGTCCGTTGGTTTGGTTGCTATAAGTGTTAAAAGAGTGAGAAAGCTTTGTTGCTTGTATATGGCCGTAATGGATGGAGAGCTCTCTGTGGCTTGAAGTGTGGCAGCCTTGTGTGTGACGTCATTGCTGGGTCAAAGTACACAGCAGGCCTATCGCATAGTATACATAAAGTGAAAGGAAGCGGGCCGGGGGGGGGGGCTCATGGGCCAGTGAGCCGGGGGGGGGGTCCTGTCGACCAGCTCACCCATATAGATACAGTGTATGCTTAAAGGTCGCTGGGCCGGGGGGGGGGGGGCTCATGGGCCAGTGAGCCGGGGGGGGGGGGCCCTGTCGCATAGTATAAAGTGTAAGGAAGCGCTCAGTTGGTTGCAAGCGGGCTCTTTGTGTGTGACGTCATTGATAGCACTCATATGACACCCATATGGCACCTATCTGACACCCATATGGCACCCATATGGCACCTATATGGCACCCATATGACACCTATATGACACCTATATGGCACCTATATGGCACCCATATGGCACCTACATGACACCCATATGGCACATATATGGCACCTACATGACACCCATATGGCACCTATATGGCACCCATATGGCACCCATATGGCACCTACATGACACCCATATGGCACATATATGGCACCCATATGGCACCTATATGGCACCCATATGGCAGGGATATGACACCCATATGGCACCCATAGGACACCCATATGGCACCCATATGACACCCATATGGCACCTATATGACACCCATATGGCACCTATGTGGCACCCATATGGCACCCATATGGCACCAAAAAAAATGGTTGCCCCCTGTTTAACCTGTTTGAATGGCTGCCCACTATTCCTATCACGTCAAAAAAAATGGTTGCCCCCTGTTTAACCTGTTTGAATGGCTGCCCACTATTCCTATCACGTCATTATTACGTTCATATGACCTCTATATGACGTCAATATGATGTCAATATGACGTCACTGTTTTCGGACCCCCGTGGGGATTCGAAAACACCATGTGACGTCAGTATGACGTTCATATTAACGTCCATGTGACGTCCATATAACGTCAATATGACGTCAATATGACGTCATTATGACGTCACTGTTTTCAAACCCCCGTGGGGGTTTGAAAACACCACGTGACGTCACTATGACGTCACTTCCTGTTTTCAAACCCCCGTTTTTCAACTACTACTACACTTTGAACTTTACGGGGCTGGTGGCACAAAAAAATACAGCTAAATCTCAAATGAAAGAACAGTAATTTTTGGATATCTATGGAAATCAGAGTCTATTTATTATCATTGTATACTTCGTCAAATGCATGCAGTGGTGCTGGATGAATGATGAATAAACAATGCACGTCTGTTGAACATCACAATAGTGATAGCTGTGACCTGTGAAGGTTTCATTCAATAATCGAGAATGATCTCTTATTCTGTCCTCTTTAAAAAAAAAAGGCTATACACACGTTAAATATTAATAAACAGGGTGACTTAGTGCCATAGCTGACAGTTATTACATACAGCTTTTACATACATGGCAATGTGCGTTTGCTGCCCTAGACACTCTGTATAACGTCGGTCCTTTATTCTCCCCAAACAGTTAAAAAGTGAGTAAATATCATTCCGTGCTCCTAAAGCTCAAACCAAAAGTTGAACAATCTATGAATTTCAGGATCTTTAATTCGCACTACATCACTACATTTACTACATTGTTTAATTGTACTGCATCTTTTTTACATTTCTGTTACAAACTTTGCTGTTATGGAGAACATTGCACATCTACCACATGGCTGATAAACACTCAAAAAATGTAGCTTATAACAGTGGATGGCTACGAAACTAACATTCTTTTCACAAAACTTTAGGGGTTTGAGAAATAAACAGAAGCGCAATGAAATATTGCATTTTATTAGGTATCATCCAAAAGGAGAATTTGACATAATTATGCTACAAGAAACTCACTCTTGTATAAGCGAAGAAAAGCTTTGGAAATCTGAGTGGGATTGCTATAGTAGAGGTGATGAAATGATATTCTCTCACGGTACAACATCAAGCAAAGGAGTACTCACTATTACTAGAAAACGCTTGATCGTTAACATGTTAAATTACAAGACTGATACTACAGGACGATATGTATTAATAGACATAAACATTAATGAACTCCAATATTGTATCTTAAATCTATACGCACCAAATCCTGAGTTTCAAATCAACCAGGTTAATTTCTGGGAGGAGATCTATAGCCTTTTGGCTAACAGACAAAATGCAAAGTTGATATTAGGCGGTGACCTAAATGCAATCCTTGATGGCGAGCTAGATAGATCGCCACAGAGTTTTACGAAGTTTAGAGGAGTCGAAAAATTGCTACAATTATGCGATGACTTAAATCTCGTGGACTTGTGGCGAGTAAAAAACGGAAAAACATGTCGATTTACCTGGCGACGTCTACACCCCTCTTTGACTCAATCAAGACTAGACTACTGGCTAACTTCATCATCTATAAATTTTGATTTAAATTATATCGATATAGTTCCCGGCTTTAGATCAGACCATGGTGCTATCATATTAAAAATCTAATCTGTGTCACTGATGAAAATCTTAAAACGGCTCCCGGTTGGTGGAAATTCGCTGCATATTTACTTCAAGACCATAATTATGTCGCCCTTATTAAAAATATAATTGCAGATCAAAGACAATTACATCAAGTAACCCTCACACTGACTGGGAGTACTTAAGGCATTTAATTAGAAAAGAATCAATCATATATTCAAAGAACAAATCCAAACAAGAGAAAATTGAAAAATTGAAAAATCTCTATAACAAGTTAAACGTGCTAGAAACAGAAATGGCCAGCAAATAAAAATCCAGAACAAGTGAAGAAATACAGTTTAAAATTGAATCTGTTAGGACTGATATTGAGACGTTAGAACGCACAGAATTCTGTGGCTATTATTTACGTAGCAACGCATATTTTCTTGAATTTGACCAAAGAAACTCTTCCCTATTCTTCAATTTGGAAAAACAAAATTTCGAGCAAAAGAAGATCACTAGACTTAATGGCGAAGAGATAATAACCCCTAACGCCATTCTCTCCGAAACTGCGCCCTTTTACGAAAGACTATTTGATAAAGATCCAAAAGTATCAAATATATTTCATAGCGATTGTTTAAAAATTGATTCTATTCCACAAATTAACTATGAAGATAAAGTAATGCTCAACAAGGATCTCACCAAAGAAGAATTTTATGAATCAGTAAAATTAATGGATATAAATAAAACTCCCGGCACTGACGGTCTCACAAAAGAATTTTATCTTTTCTTTTGGAACGAGATTTCAGATTATCTTCTCCACTCTTACAAATATTGCTTTCATTGTCGAAATCTAAGCTGTGAACAAAAGCGTGGTATCATTAGACTGATTCCCAAAAAAGGTAAAGACCATACCGAACTTAAAAACTGGAGTCCCATTACTTTGTTAAAAATAATAGTAACTGATCAGAACGGTTTTATTAAAAAAGATATATCGGTTATAATATTCGCACTTCAATTGATTGCATAGATTACTTAAATCGTAAGAACAAAGAAGGAATCCTAGCATTTATAGACTTTGAAAAGGCATTTCATAAGCTTGATTGGAATTTCATTGATAAGTGTCTTGAAGCTTTTAATATCCGGGAGTGGGTTAAAGTTGTTTACACTGACATTGAAAGTTGTACAATAAACAATGGAAACAGCAGTAAATATTTTAAAGTAAGAAATGGCGTACGCCAAGGAGATCCCTTATCGGCATTACTTTTTATTATTGCAGTAGAAATACTGGCTATAGCAATAAGAACAAACAAACACATAACAGGAATAAAACATAATGACTTTGAAACAAAAATAAACCTCCTTGCGGATGATACCACATTAATAGTATCTGATATAATATCATTGAGAAACGCTTTAAATGTCTTAAATTTATTTTATTTTACTTCAGGACTCAAAATTAATTATGAGAAATCTGAAATATTACAAATAGGTAGGCCTAAGATACAATTTCATAAATGGAAACCCTTTCGCTTAAAATGGACAACAGGTGATGTGAAATCTCTGGGAATACGATATTTCAACGATGTGGACACCATATATAATATCCATCTTAAAGATAAAATAAACGATTTTAAAGGGACTTTACAACGTTGGAAATATTTTCACGTGACTTTAAGCGGAAAAATTACCATAATAACAAACTTAGCCTTACCAAATATTATATATGCAACTAACTCTCTTTATACACCACCTTGGTTTACCGAAGAAACACAACATCTCGTAGAAAACTTTACATGGAGCGGCAAACCTCCCAGAATACAAAGACTAGTCTTTATTCAAGACTATAAAGACGGTGGCTTAAGATATTTAGATTATTTTTCCTTCTTGAAGGCACAAAAATTATGTGGATAAAAAGACTATTCCATCTCACGAAATCTTTCAGTATTGAGTTTATTCGAGAGTACTTGCCAGACTCTCTAAAGTTTTCTGAAATTCTCTCTCTTTCTCTAAACACCAAAAAACTACACCTCGAAATGCCCAATTTTTATAAAGAAATTTTCCACTATTGGTTTAGTGCAAAATCTGAGCCGGTCACAGCTGTGGACATAGTAAATCAATGCTTATGGTAAACACGTATATCCAAATAGGAAATTCACCGGTATTTTTTAAAGAATTATATACCAAGAAAATATTGCATATTTCGGATATAATGAATAAGGATGGGTCAATAATGTTACCGCTAGAAATAAAAAAGAGGTTTGATTGTAAAATAAATGTCTTAAATCTATTCAGCCTGGTGGCAGCAATTCCGCAAAAATGGAAAAGTGTATTGGCACTAGATACAACAAAAATTAAAGGTAGTAAAAAAGATGTTGATATTGTGTTTACCTCTAAATTTTATAACTCAGTGATATCCAAAATATACTCAAAATTAATATATTGGAACCTACTTAGACTTCAGAAAGCTACACCAAGCTGTATAGAAAGGTGGAAAAATAAAAATATATGTATGACTGATTGTGAATTTAAGGAAATCTTTGGTAAGACGAAATATTTGACAAGAAATGTTCGAGACAGTATGTTAAACTATAAAATTATGCATAAAAACTATGCATCAAATTATAGAGTCGCAAAATTTGACCCGAAGGTCGCTTCAAATTGTCAGAATTGTAAAGTGAAGAATGATTTCATGCATATGTTTATCCTCTGTTCAAATTTAACTTTTTTCTGGAAACTATTAGAAAACTTTATAAATAATAACATTATGATAGAAGCCAGTATCGCTCTATCGAACAGAATGAAACTATTGGGAATTATTCGAAGCGATAACTTAGGGGAGAGGAGTTATATGGTTGATTTCATTCTTCTGCAAGCAAGATTATTTATTCATCGTTGCAAACTTAACAGTAGAGAAGTGTACTTTATTGAATATCTGAAATTTCTAAAACCTAAAGTATATTTTGAACGAATTTTAAACAAAACAAATATATCTATATGCCAAGAAAACATTGACCAGTTTTTATAGTTGATTTTTTTTCTTCCTTCCGCGCTTTTTTTGTTCTGTCTACAACCCGTGCTAATATGCTAATATACTATTTTGTATAATGTTCATTCTTATTGTCAACCGCTAAATTGAAACTTGAGTTCAGTTGATTAGAAAGTATTTGGCCAGAGTATAAAAAAAGCACTTGGTCTCCTTAATAGCATCAAAAATATTGTCTCTGTGCGTTGCTATAACTTGATATATATGAGTTTTAAAATATATTCTGGAATGAAGTGATAATAAAAAAAACCTCGCACAAGCTGAATTGCTACAAGTAATTTCAAACACTACTTCTATTGTACCATACAAATTCCAAACACGCAAGACACCCCTGTTCGTATTCCAATTAACGGTCAGCACAGATTAAAATAAACATTAAAATCAAGCACAAGCAAGAAAATCCATCCGAAATTAAATTGTTCCTTTGAACCTAGTGTCACTGGTTAAAATCCTTAAATATTTTATAAAAATCCAGAATCCGATATTGTATGGTGGGTGATACAACTTTAATTTGATGCAAACTTCAGAGGCTAAAGTAAACTAAACAAGAATGCGAAATAGAGTTGATTCTATATGTAGAAATGGTACTGAGTTGTGTTCACAATTGCAAAGGCTGTAAGTTCGATAGACGTCTATTATTCGAAGCCTAGTCAATATTTGGAATGGGTTAAAATGGAATTGGAAAAATATCATCCGTCTCACAGCGTTGTATAGAGGAGTTTCTGCATATGTACCACAACGATTTTCACATGCTTAGTTGACATATTGAACGTTTTAACAAATATGATGATCAGACGTCGAAGAAAGTGATGTTTTGGTTGCGACCAAACAATATTGCTAACTTCTATTCAACATTGTGTCAAAGACGTTTATCAGATGTTGGCTGCTGGTCGCGACCAATCGTACCATTGCCACCAGATTAAATATGAAGGCTTATTCTGTCCAATGCCATAACCTGAAATCTACATTATATGGATACCGGAATGATCATTGAGATATGACAAGCCAAAATCTGTGTTTTGATGCAACTAACATCGTGTCTTACTTTTAACAAAGTCAAAATTCAATATTTTAAGTCTGCAGTATTAACATCTTTAGGGTCCAAAGTCTAATTTGAATCAGGTTTGCACAGTAAGCGCATATTACCATTCCATATCCACAATGTAGCACAGTTTCTTAAATAAACACTGTAAAGTAAGTTGTGTTTATAATAAAACCTTGCATAGTCGAAGGATGCAAACGCATTTCCTTTCTCCTACAGTCTTTTATGTAATACTGTCTATTGTGATGCTGGATAGCTGCGTATTACATAGCCGTATATCTTCACTTGCTTGTAGAACTGGCCCGCTGCGAAGATCCATCAGCTTCTGGTTGATGTCAATGCAGCAATCTCTCACTGAAATTGTGGAGGAAACTTTGTGTGCAATTATAGTCATGTGACGGATACAGGTTTTTATCAAGAACGTAGGAGTTAAAAAATTACCGGGAGCGAGTTTATTAGTCAATCTTTTTATGAAATCACGCTTAACAATCCAAATTTCAACCCCATCTTCTTTGGACCTGTAACTGTCAATCATAAATAATTAACTATCAATCATAAAAATTAACTTGTGTATGCAAAATTCATGTTTTTATATACAAACAAGGCAATGTGTTTCACCTGAAAAACGAAAGCGATATATCGCAAATTCTTCAATATCAATGATATTAGCATAACGTTGTTTAAGCCATTACAATCCAAATAATAATCACCAAAAAAAGCCTGCTAAATGTTTTAACAAGATATCTTTCATTGTGATATTGCACGTCAAGTATATGTACGATTTTGATTCTACTTTAACTATCCTTAATCCTAATTCTGGATGATTCCCCAAGAAGTGGGAGACTTTTTTTTTAAAAAAGGATGGCCGGAAGACTCATTTGTGCTAATTTTGAATTCCGTGGTTTTGAACAATCCTGTGCAGTCAGTCGTTTAGCTGAGGCAATTCGAGCGAAAGTCAATCCACGGCTTTCCACCCCTGGCCGGATTCGGACCAGGGACCATAGGATTACAGGACCAACGCTCTACCGACTGAGCTAACCGTCACCCCAGAAGTAGGAGACTTACATGTGTCAATGAGATGCCTTTTGACGTCTTTGTCTTGCTGTTTTAATTCATCAAGTGTTTTCTTCCTCATTGCAGCTGTTAATCTCTCTATGTCATTTCTTATAAAATCCTGACATGCCAAAAATAAAAAAGACATGATATCTTAACGTAATCGTTATGACTAATTCATTTAATATTCTTTAACTTCAGTTAACACAATACTTAGACCTTTGACCTTTCCGCTGAACTGTAAATTTAGCGAATCAACAAAAAAATGTGCAAAAAGATCGAACTGGCGTCGCAGCTGCATCGCATAAGGAAATACATCACCTTGAAATGTTCTACATGTGTAGCTGTAGTATGCAGCTGACAGAGGGCGTGGTGGTGAAATGTTTAACATGTGTAGCTGCAGTGTTCAATAGTACGCATACCTCACAGAGGGGGTAGGGATCGCACCCATGTATGCGGCGAATGCCGTCTTCGTTCTCATTGGTTATATCTGTGGCAGTTTGTCCATCGATGCTTACGTCCTGGAATAAAAATATTTGAATGTTTATTGTTAATGGCCAAAAGTTAAAAAAATAATATACCACTCAATGCATGTCTATGCAGTGTGTACACGAATATTGCTGCAAATAATTAGACTAAATAAAAAATATGCAAACAGTTTTTTAATGGAAGAAAAGCCATGGCGTGTGTATATCACTTTTTTAATCTGTGTGTGACATCTTTACAATTTTTTAACCTATTTTCTAAAGATTGTTGGTGTGGTTGGTTTTTATGCCCCGTTCAACCACTACAGTGGCTATATTATAATGCACTTGCAAGTAGAAAAAGAAGGAAAAATTAAAATATAGTAAAAGAAGAGCTAGAAAGAAAGATTCCAGTTACCCACCTCGTACATGAAACTGAAAGCAGTTTATCATGATTACCTAATTTAGGTTGGTTTATGACGGCTCCTTAATTTATGTTGAAATTTTTACATTTTTTTCACTCGCGCCTGATGACCGTTAATGACAGTACCTTTCTTAGACTGATGACCGTTTATGACAGTGCCTTGCTTTAGTTTGATGACCGTTAATGACCATTCCTCACTTAAACTTTATGACTGTTTATGACAATTCCTTATTTAAGCATTATTATCGTTTATCACCAGTCCTTACTTAAGCATTATGTCCGTTAATTGCAATGCCTTACTTAATATGATGGCCGTTTATGTCAGTCAATTATTTAAGCATAACGACAGTTTAAGACAGTTCCTCATTTATGCATGATGACCTGTTATGACAATTCCTTATTTAGGCATTATGACTGTTTATGACAATTCCTTACTTAATCATGATTGTCGTTCATGACAGTTCCTCACTCTATCCCGATGACCATTTATGACATTTACTTAATATATGCCTAATATATGCCTGTTACTTAATTAAGACTGTTTTAATTTAAGGTCCTTAGTTGTTACTTTATAATGAAGAGCGTCTTTCACATTTCCTTAGTTTACATTGAAAACATTTCTGAGTAACCCCTGCTTTACAATGAAGATATTTCGGAGAGATTCCTACTTCACAATGACGACATTTCTGACAGATCCCTTGTTTACAGTAAAGATATTTCTGACAGGCCCCTTACTTAACAAGTGACGACATTTCTGACAGGCTCCGACTTTAAAGTGAAGACATTTCGGACAGAACCCTACTTTACAGTGAAGACATTTATGACAGGCCACCTACTTTACAGTGAAGACATTTGTGACAGACCCCTACTTTACAGTGACGACATTTCTGACAGATACCTTCTTTAGAGTAAAGACATTTCTGACAGACCCAGTACTTCACAGTGACTACATTTCCAACAAATTTCTTCCTTAAAGTAAAGACATTTATGACAGGCCGCATACTTAACAATGAACACATTTCTGACAAGCCACCTAGCTTACAAAGAAGACATTTAAGACAGGCCCCGACTTTAAAAAGAAGACATTTTTGACAGATCCCTACTTTACAGTGAAAATACTTCTGACAGATACCTTCTTTACGGTAAAGACCTTTATGACAGCCCCCTACTTTACAATGAAAACATTTCTGATAGGGTCCCTACTTTACAGTGAAGACATCTCTGACAGATCCCTACTTTACAGTGAAGAGATTGCTGTCAGAACCCTACTTACAATGAAAACATTTCTAATAGATCTCTACTTTACGCTAGAGTAATCTGTGATATTATCTTCATTTAATTATGGTTTCAAATGCAACGAATCTACCTTTGTTGGTTGAGAGAACAAAACAGAATATCGAATTAAAAGCAACACTCCACGAAATGATATTTTTGGCGTTTGTGGCTCATGTTTAATAGCGTAATTTTTTACGTAATTTTTTATAAAAAAAGTAATGGATGAAAGCAGTGTTTAATTGGATATTTTCCCTGTTGTATTTCTTAAGCCCACGAGGTCATTCTCGATAACAACTTTTGATATTTCATAAAACAATTTTATCCGGACCTTTATTTTGGCTAAGCCTTTTTAACTTTTTACTTCAGTTTTATTAGCTTTCTTCAATTTTATTGACAAATAAAACATGGCAAGAAGATATTAACAACGCGTTTCTTTCCCTCCAACATTTTCACACTCATGAACAGGAGAAGGTACAATATGAAGAATGACGCAGCACCCAACATATTTAATTCTCCATGCAGCGCAGTTATGTGCTTAAGATTTGGCAAAAAAGCAAACAAAATTTACCCAATTTTTATAAGTTCGAAAATGAGCATAGAGCATAAAATTTATACACGCTTCATAGGAGGAAACCTACGTATGAGGCTATAATAATAGAGAGACATGCAAATGTATTAATTTTGTCAATCTACATGTTTTGAAAAAAATTGTATATTTCTGGAAAAAATTTAACAATGACCAACTTTTAAGCAGAATGACAGACTTCTGGTCCGTCCGGCTAGAAATCCCATGAGGCTTCTGTACGGACAGGGCAGAAGTCTCGTTCTGGACTTGAAAAATTTGACAGCATTGCAATACATGCTCTGGAGATGGTGGCAGAGACCTTACTTTCTCTGCATGTTGCTCTTCGGTGGTAGCTTCTACTAACTGTGCTGCATGCGAACGATTAGCAATGGCAGCAGAGGCTGCAAACCGATCTATATTCTGTGGAGCGAAGGCTTCTCGACCCGCCTGCTTAGCCTTAAATAGCCAATATCCCAAAGGACAAGTCTTAAGAAGACTTGATCCAGGGGTATTAGCTGATGCTTAGCTGACAATAAACACGTTTATAAACGATGACATTTATAAACATCAGCTACTGAAAACCACGGTCCTGTTACAGGACCACCAACTCATACTAAATAAGCGCAAAATGTTGTTGTTGTATGACTGATGATGTATGATGTATGCTGATGTATGCATTATGTACTGTATTTTTTCACGTAAAGGTCTCATGGGACTTCTAGACCGGCAAGAAATTTCACCTCTAGCCTGACCGGATAGAAATCTCATGGGACTTCTAGACAAACCGGTCAACAGTCTAGTACCCCACCTACTCCTTTTTAGAATTCCACACGATTGCACGTTTATAAATTTTATTGATATAATAATGACATCAATGATAATAATAATAATAATTACATTAATAAATGGGCTTCTTTACTTGTCTTACTTGTCTTGAAAGTGTAATTTATTCATATATTCACAAAGTAGTTTAAACGTTAAACCATAAGCATTTATGCATTCAAAATAATGTAATGTTTAGCCTATTTTGACCAAAAACAATTATACTTCTCAATTTGTACCTGTAATTCGGTTGCTGGTGTGTTTAAGATTTCACTGCTGCCCGGCTCTGCTGCTATATGCTGAGGGTCCATATATGCCACCTGTCCCAATGGAACCAGAGAAGATGGTGAACGCAATCGGTATAAATAGCACATAAACTGCGTCAGGGATATACACAGCACAATACACAATACACTTACAGATCAAATACTGCAGAGTGTGATAGACACTTTTTCACAGAACTGTCGACCAAAGATCCTCCTGGCATGACTAACATACATTGACTACAGATCTTTGAGATTTGCAGTTTCTCACATTTAAAGGGCGTAACAGACTTACAGTTCAAAGGCCTACACTTTTTCACAGAGCTGTAGACCAAAGATCAGCCTGGCATGATTAACCTACATTGACCACGGATCTACAGGTTATTACACACCTTCAGGTATCAAAGGTCTACATAGAGTGGCACAACTAGATTGGGTCACAGACCTACATTCCAAACACACATAGGGTACTTTATACCCACAGGCCAAACATATATAGGTGTAAAAGACCTGGAGGCGCCAAAGATCTGAAGTTGCTGTTTTTCTCAGTTCCAAAGGCGTCGCAGGCCCGCAAGGTCTGATAATCTAAATTGAAATGCTGCACCATTAACAAATGGTAATAGTTGGCCCAAATAGATCTTTGATAATGATGATAAATAATAAATGTCAGGCAGCATGGACAGCATTTTTAAACAGTTCGCGATCAACAGTGTACACAAAACACATGAAGAATTACCTACCAATAATGTTAAAGAAAGGTATGCTACAAATGGACATTATCTCCTTCCTCTGCTGCAAACTCAGAGCGGAGCCAGCCACAGTATGCGCCATTTCCTCTTTTTATTGGTAAGCTAATGTCAACAGTTGGAATTATTGAGGATAATGAACTGACAGCAACAATAGATATATTTTAGACCGATTGAATTATGCAACAGAAGGGTCTTCTTGAAAGAACGAGAACCCGATACCAATCCTAAATGTGCCAGCCTAACAGTGTCATGAAAATGGTACAAGTCACTTGCAAATCTAAATGCTTCATAAAAAAATTAAGATTGGAACACTTAAACTCACACTCAAGGCTACACAAAAAAACTGATTAACCTTGAAATTAAAGAATACGTAGCTAATGATAAGGTCAAGGTGATAATTCAGAAAAATGGCATCAGGAGCCGTGGTTATAAATACTGCATGGGTTTGTGCTAAGGACCTCTTGTATTTTCGCAAAAATGTAAAAATGTACGATGATTTAAAACGGTTCAAAACGTGTATTATCTAGCCACAATTTCCAAAATAATAAATTTTCATTTCTATTCCGCGAATAAGGAAAGGATTAATATATCCCAAATTAAAATCTAAACATAAATTATTCTGTATTTTAACATAACACCCTCTTGCAATTAAAATTATATTGTGAGGAAACTTGAATATTTATAAGCACTTACCCTGTTCCTTACATTTGCTAGGCGGTGCATCCAGCGGATTTGCTAAGAAGATCCAGACAAAATTCCTACAAATTATCATTTCAATACGAACAAATTATCTTTTTATAGTAACAATTTTGGAAAGATATACTGGGAAAATTTCAGGTACT
Source organism: Protula sp. h YS-2021 (assembly GCA_949752745.1). NCBI lineage: Eukaryota > Metazoa > Annelida > Polychaeta > Sabellida > Serpulidae > Protula > Protula sp. h YS-2021. The sequence goes on from OX457033.1 coordinate 34,787,446, forward strand.
TCCCCTCAGGATTACTAGTTCTGTTGTCAAACAAGAAAGGAAGTCGAAATACCATATGCAGAGAAAACTTGCATATGACGGCGCGGCGCAATTGGCCTTAAATCTTTGTACTACTGCTTACAAATGGATTTCAATACGATTTCATGTAAATAATTAAACTGCTTATAGTGACTTGCTGGCATGTCTTAGATATATGACATGTGCTATTAATGTGATAACAATTTGGTGGACCGAAATTTATTGTGTTTTATTACCTTTAAATGAATTCTAATTGTATCGACATGAGGCAAGCGACATTTCCGAGTTACTGTGGTCGCAGTTCCACAAAAGTACCCCTTCAACCTTTTCGTGCATATTTTTCCAAAGCAGTTGGATACCCCTTAGATATCAATGTTTCGAATCATCATATTATCAAAATATTATCAAACAGAAGCGAATGTACTTACAAAAATTTTCTTTAAGGGAAACCGTATTTAGCTTTTTAGTGCATGTGTCATGGCTGTCATTTTCGGTGAGCGGTAACATAATGTAAATATATTTACTTACAATTACTAAAGAAAAACATGCAGTCAATAAAAGGTCACATATCATTACGTAGTTTTAACTACGCTGCGTGTTTATTTCTTTTAAGTCTCAAATTATGGACAAATTATGGTGGTAATCAGCCGCAGTCTCGTTGAAACAATCTATTTAAACTTTTTGCTTTATTACAGAACTAAACGCATATCAGTTCCTTATCAGGCATGTAGTCTCTTGTCTTCGTCTGAGTGGTATAGTATTAGTCTGGATTAATCAATGAAAATATAAGTTAATGTAAATAAATGTATACGTGTAATTTACGGTCCCTAAATCACAATAATTCTTACAACGACAGAAAGGTGTAAAACCATTTGACGTATCTTGTTAATTCATATCTTTTGTGTTTAAACATCAGATGGGAAACAATGATAAGGCCCAAGCATATGGCTTCTGGCAATTTGCCAAAAAAAAATTTGTAAAGTTACCAACTAAAATAGATGGACTCCACTTTATCGGAAGTGAACTTTATCTGCAATGGTGATATTATGAAAGATATATCACTTTGCTTTCAACTTTTCATACTTTTTCGCTATGAGAAAAACGTTAAAAGTGAATGACGGTTTCCCCCATGACTTGTGTACTCTAGGATCATACTAATAACATTTGAAACAGGTCAAAAACGGGTCATTTATTGTTTAAAAACGAAACACAGATACTTCAACTTTTGCAAAAAAAAAATTGTGAATTCCAAAGCACCAATTGTTCGACCTCGTCACCATGGCTCCTTAGATTGATCATTTCATTGGCCATCTGTTAATATAGGGTTTTAAAGCATAAAAACCGCAGTTTTTCAATGTTTTTAAATATGAAAAGAAATACTCTCTATAAAAGTTCTCATTCGAGCATAGCTTTTCAAAGTGATTGATATTTCTGAATTTTATACACTACTGCCCAAAAAGAATCATAAGAATCGTGCAAGGTGTACATAGCTAAATTTATGGTCACTGAGTCAACTCCCTCGTAAACTGGTAACTTCGATAGAATCTAGCTGTGTTGAAAATTCCATGGTGATTTCGTTAAGCTAAATAATAAAATTCAAAAACGTAAATACTACTTAAATATATTTTTCGCAAGAGAATTGATCACAGTCAATTGAAGGGCAATCAACACGTACCCCTGTACTGTTCTCCTTTGCATCTCAATACAGAATACATTCAATATAGCCTGTGTTGATTTGGAAAAATACCCCAATACTAAAGATTAAATTTTTAAGAATAAAGGCCATTTTTATAAAACAGTCCTAAAACGTTCCGTAACTTAATCGATGGGTAATTATTGATACATTTTTCCTTTCAAAATACAAGTATGCATCTACGATGAATGGCATAATGGGCGTTTCAAATTCCACACTTTTGTTTCCTGAAATATGATGGTGAGACTCAAAAGTATGGCATTGTCTTTTAAGTAAAGATAACAAAGCAGTTGAGTTTCATTTCTTGAGAAAAATTGCTAAAAATTCTAAAGCTCGTTTTTTTTCATTACTTTGAACAGGTTTGTGATAATAATGCCGAAATAAAATATTCCCCAAAAATTTCATTTGAGTCAATGTTTAAAACATAGTCACTTTTGAATCCTTAATCCTTAAACTCAAAAGTATGGCATTGTCTTTTAAGTAAAGATAACAAAGCAGTTGAGTTTCATTTCTTGAGAAAAATTCTAAAGCTCGTTTTTTTCATTAATTTGAAAGGTTTGTGGTAATAATGCCGAAATAAAATATTCCCTAAAATTTCATTTGCGTCAATGTTCAAAACATACTCACTTTTGAATCCTTAATCAAAAATAAATCTGAACGATTAAAGTCTCTCGTTATTTAGAGATATCTCAATTTAAAAATGTAAAACTCAGCTAGAAATATTAGCGTTTCAGTCTAAATCATCATCTATTTGTGATTCCTGAAAGAATTGACAAGAAGGAACCTACCCGGCTGTGGTGGGTTCGGAAAGATGTTTATATTAAAAGATATCTTACATTATCGCCTGATGTTTAAAAACAACTTTGCATGTCTTAAATTCAGTCAAATATATCTTTAAATCTGTATATTTGCTAACTGTAAATGTATTTTAGATCTCTTATTCATTTTTATATATTTAATGCACTTAAAATATCTGTAAGCAAATTCATTAATATATTTGAATTTTATATATCTATAATCAATCAGCAAATGTGAAGTATTAAAATTTTTAATATTCATTGTGAAATATTTTGTAGACGTAGAAGCTATCACGGTAGGTCACTGTGGGTCACTATTCGTTTTCCAATGTTTTAAACAATGGTTTATAAACATAAAAATTTTGTGGTGTATCACCACAATGTTAATCTTGAACTGGTTCCCCGGTTAATGCGTTTATAATGCGTTGGTGCAGTGTTGGTCAGTACTCGTCATTTGATGGAACCGTACTCGAACTTAGCGAATACCACGATGCCAACTGATGGGGAGGCGGTTGGGCACAATTCGAGTGATGGTTACAACTCGCAACAAATCACACATTGACACACCACCAGCACAACAGAGAATGCCCTACATGCTTGAAATGATGTCTATCGCTCGCAACCTCTTTTGCATTACATACACAGATTTTTAAAATATCATATGATAACCAAATGATCTTCTTTCTGTAGTTAGATATAGATGCTTTAGAAAGGTCTTGTGTAATACTACGTATGAAAGACATTCTACAGCGTGTTATGACAAGTACTTTACCGTTTTATACATGCGCGCAGTAGTTAGAAGGGGCATAACGACGTGGTATATATACTGTTGTGTGGTTTCACAGAGGGCAAGGCTGGTATCACACTTTCTTAAATTTATCCAAGCCCTTGATCACAATGTGCGTCTTGTCCAAAAAGCTAATGGTTTATAATCACCGCCTCACACGAACCATTAACTTGACTGACAGAATTTTGCAAGGCATGTATTTACCCTCGCGCTTGCCCAACCCAGGGCGACGAGGACAACACACTTCAGTGTAAGTAATTTGTCGATACTGATAGAGTGATGAAAGAGTAGTGAAGTAAGATATTTCAAAACCACAGACAAACACATAGATCTAACTGAAACCTTCCTGACCTCAAAATGTAAAAAAAAGAAGTCGGCAACTGCCACCACAGGGTCTATGCCTATATGGATGCACCAGTGCGACATATAAACCTCATTCGTGTATTCTCTGTGCGTTGTTTCTATCCTGTATATTATACTCTGAAAATAACCCTTGTTCTCCATAAAGGAAAACAACAGAGGAAACCGCGACAGTTCTGTTAGATCGAGAGCCAAATCTGGACGTCAAATCGGCGGGAAAGTTGAGCTTGCCTGTGATGTGCAATGCCTGAATTATATACCCATTGTCGCGAGCATGGAAGTGAACATGCTTGGTGAGTCGACACAACATCGGTGAGCGCGTGCCGCCCTGCTTGGAAAAATAAGAGACTACTGTCTGATTTTCCACGAATTACTGAACAACGTGATCTTTGAGAAACTTAGATAGCAACTGACAAGCAATCAATCCAACCACTCCCACTTCCACATGCGCCTTTGGATAAAGAAACTCCTGCTGTTTGACGACACATCGGTCTGAACCTGTCTTGATGGGGGTGGAAGAGAGCAAAGCACACCCTTCAGCAAACTGACCTGACGTGATCACCAGTAGAGATCCCTGAGTGCTAGTAAGGAGAGCCGCAGTAGATAATCCGGCCACCTGCCAAGACGCAATAGCCTCAAAACCACTCAATGACACCTGCCCAACTCGACCGTCTAAAAAGAAACTCCAGTAGAGACACCCGAGGCTTGGAAGTGGACACGACTTGAACAATCACAGTTGACAATTTTTGGATCCGGTTTTCAGTGGAAAACGCTCGTGGCCCTTACGTGAACCATATAAAATCTAAGAAGTCGCTTCTTTGGCTGACTTTGCTGATTTTCTAATAGTTTTGGGTTTCGTCAAACCGGCTTTCGTTCGGTAAATGCTTCTCGGCCATCAAGACCGTGAGTGTGGGTTGCAAGTAATTTATAGTGAGGTTATTTTGAGCGATTTTTTCAGAAATCTTATCTCGATGGTTTCCCTTATTGTCAGCAAACAGTTTGCATCGAGTCAAAATTGGAAAGTCAAACTACAAACAGGAAAGTTTCAATTTTCTATCGTCCTTCTTCCCTTCTGCCTGCCACAATTGAACCCATATTGGAGAGCTCGCGTCCTCCACTTGGTCGATACTGTGGTAACTTTCTTTGTAAAGTTGTAACCACCTTCTCTGTCTGTGTTAGTTATGCAATCGCTGATGTGTTGCCATGGCTTGACACAGTGTCGAATAGTGGAGCTACTTATTTCTACCTCCTGTACGGCGTCTGGATAGTCCACGTAGCCTTTACAGCGGTGATATACCTGCGACGGGTACGCCATCTCGACACTGTGTCGGTTCGTTGCTCCACCAACACGGTGTAAGCATCGATCACGTATCACGGTGGGATTCTTCTCTCCAGCTTCACCGCGGGTGTAGAGCTTAGTAAGGATAGGTGTATTATTGTAGCATAAATACACATACGGGTCATAAATATACGCAACGAGTGGTCACTGTCACGATCCGTGGCAGTGACGGGGCAATCATGTGACGGATGGCTCTGTTATAGGCCGTGTACCCAACGAGTCGTCGTTGTCACGACTCATAGCAGTAAAGGATCGATCATGTAATGAGTTATCGTTATCAGGGCTGTGCTTGCAGCGGATTGTCACTGTCATGACCCGAAAAGGTGACCCTCGCCTGACAGATCGATCACACCACGGGTCGCAACTCATGTGTCGTGTCTATGAGATTCGTGACTATCACCACTCGCCGCTGTGACTGGTCGGTGCTGCTAAGACTCGTCCACATGATGGGTCATACCTGTCACGACCCGTGACTGGGACGGGTCGCCACTGTAAAGAGTCACGCATGTCACGGATCGCTTGCCAAGCGTTTCAGTCACGTGTTAGCAGCAGTCTATCGACTTTTATCACTCTTTTGAAGATAATGTGAAATGTTTAAGTCGGATTTTGTTTTGATTTAATAAGTTACTCATCAATAAGATTTGCAACTGATGTAATAATGTAGCTCACTAATGCAGCTTACTTATGTTGTAGATTCACATTCAATCCCTGATTTCTGTGCGCACATCAAATGAGCAGGTGATCCCCACACCAGGTACACTGCACGTCTTCGCCGTTGGGGCTTACAGCCTTGCGATCAGGATCCATCTGCACATCTGGAGGACTCGCTTTTCTCGTTTTTGTCACAACAACAGACAGCTCGAGTACAAGCTAAGAGTCGCAAACGATCGAAAAATGAAAAATGATCAGCTTCGCAGCAGACCTTTTCTCCGGTCGCTATTAATACGACAGATAAATCGGATACGAACGTGTCACTGAAGTCGAAGAAACTTAAACTCAAGACGGTACCAGTTGTCTTATCCGACTTTAACATCCCACGGAATCTACTGTGTCGACCCGCATCAGGTCGATGTTACATTGGCCATGTAACGCGCATTGTGACCTCCACCCCCATACAGGCACCCATCCAGTCAGTCGTATCAACGCCTCTGCTCAACGCTGTTACGATGGAAACAAATAGACTTGTTCAGAATTTACCTGTATCGGAAGCGTCTATTTAAACGAAACGGACATTAATATAGTTACAGTGTTGAAACAATTTTTCTCATAGATCTTCCTCACCGAGCACAGGAACTGTCTCCATTGAAAAAATTTGCTCTTAGTTAGAAGTTACAGCTAGATACTTTAAGACATGCATCAGATGAGGAACTTATATGGATTCGTGTCAAAATCGAGTTCTGTGGCTTCGGCGACGTCACGTCTCGACACCGTTCTTGCGTCTACGATCGCCGCGGAAATCTTTTCACCCAAGGAGACACAACCACCAGTTCTTCTGCTTATGGCCCCTATGCAGCCGTTGATGGGCAATAAACAACGGTCGGAAGAGTATTCAATTTATGGCTCCTCCTCATCGTCTTCTACTGAGAATTCCTCGATCGAGGAGGATGAATAAGTGGAGATAAACGAACATGAACAAATCTCGCTTACGCCGTGTACTAGAAATCAACTTCGCGACCGATCATGACTTCGGTGTCACATCCTCTACCGCTTTCTTCAGCCGTACACTTGACTTCGACTAACTTTACCTTCAGGGATATCATTACGTTTATAGCAGACAAGTCACTATGTCGAAGCCGCAGATCAGCAGGCCTTAGTTTTGTTTCGCAGTCCAGTCGCAACCACCATCGCGGGAGGATTTTATGGGCCCATCCACTTAAATGTGTTGCAAGAAAATGAGGTGGAACTTCAATCCCTACAAGACGCAATACCACGCCAGTGGTCGGGTCTGCTCCCGTCTAAATTGTTGCATGTCAAAACATCTAACTACCAAACAGCGGGGTGCAACCGCTAGCCTGTGCTCGCAACATGGGACCGTGGCTACCCAATATTAATCCAGATTCCAGCGCGCCATTTGCGGAGCATGATTGCAGATTCCCGGAGAGCGCTAAACGTGAGTCTGCGCACGATATCATTTTAGGATGCGACTTTCCAAGCTCTCGGGAAATTTGTAGAACATGAAACAAATGCGTTATTTGATCATGTGTTTGACGCAGTGGTGGCAGCATCACCTGATTTACTCAAACTTAACGCCTATCTTCTCACCTCGTTAGTAGTGCTTCTCTACAAGTCTAAGCCGGACATTAAAAAGCAGAGTGTTCCTCCGAAGCAGAAGTGGTAACCAATTAAAGTATCCTACCGAAATCGCATGTCGATGTCCACCAGGTACTTTAAATATATGCGAAGAATGGGTTTCTCCATTCCCAAAATCGAGCATAAATGCGCCTGTAGTATGTAGGTTAAAGAATTTTTGGCAAGCTTGGCAAGCGTTAGGAGCTCCCAAACATATAATCTGGTGGCATTAGGGGTACCCTTCACTGTTTGTGGGGTCGTGCCATTAAGTCCTTCAACCGCTATCCAAGCTTCCCAAACCTTCTTTGGTCACGTCCTACGAGCACCAGACAGAAAAGCAACTGGCGTTACAAACAATGATTCAAGAACTGATAGAAAAGAAAGCCACAGAAAAGATGCCTCTAGGCACTCAGGAGTTTTTCAGTCGATTCTTTCCAAAAAAAGGCGTGAAATTGGCTTCTTGTCATAGACTTGTCAATCCACAGTTGATCAAATCAACAATAAGTAAAGACATGTGGGACATTTCAGTGGATCTTCTCGATGCATATCTTCAAATTGAAACACACGAAACGTCTCACCGATATCTATCCTTCAGGGTAGGGGGAGACTAATGGATTATTGCCCGACAGCGCTGTTTTTGTTTACCCGGGTAATGAAGCGTTGGGCTCGTCTCGTGGGCTTGCTCATTTTCCAATATTTCGACGACTGGTTGTTGTTCAGCGGAGACAGGCAGGTCCTTGTGTTTCAGTTTGCCACACTGTTCAAGAAGTGCGATATTCTCGGTCTGTTGGTCAATAACAAAAGAGTCCGATTTGTTTTCGCTTCAGTGGATAGAGTTCATCGGCGAATTTCTGGATTTTGTAAGAGCCAGAGCAATTCCCAGTCAAAATCGTATTCAAAAACTAGTACGGATCATATCTTCTCCCAAACCGCGAGTATTCCTTTTAGAATTCTTCTTCGGGTGTTTGATAGCAACGGAGAAGACCTAGAACTGGACAGGTGCCATTTCCGCGAGTTTCAGCGTGCTATTTTGAAAGTATTGAGTCGTGCCAGGTCGCCGGATCATCGACTTCGGCTTTCCTTGTTATCTCTGAGGGATCTCGCTTCGTGGTCTTGCCAGGTCAATCTCCTGAAAGGTGTGCCCTTCTCTCTTCAAGTCCCATTAAGGAAACACCAAATGGACGCTTCTTCTTGCAGCAGTTGGATTTTTTCCATGGACTCACTTGGAAGGGACAGCGGTAGGATCTCGAGCGCAAACTACAAATGCATGTGTTGGAAACGAAAGCAGTACTCTTTGCTTGTCAACTTTTCTCTTCTTTTCTCAAGGGTCGCGTGGTTCAATTTCTTGTAGACAACCCAATAGTGGTCTCTTCTTTGTCCAAGCAGGGCGTTACGCCCTCACCGACGTAGTTTCGTCTCACCAAGCACGTCTTTTTGCATGCTCGCGACAGTGTTTTTGTCATTAACGCGTCACACATTGTAGGCGATCTCAATGTTCTGTCCGATTTGGATTCCTGAATGGGCGAGATTGTTCAGACAGAATGGGTTTTAACGGATTGCAAGTTTCATTGGACTGCAACTCAGTCTCCATGGGGGGGGGGGGGGAGCCCCAGGTCAATGTCTTCGCCAATCGCCTCAATCTTCGTCTTCCATTGTATATTTTTTCGAGTCCAGACTCGCATTAGAGATCGATGCGTCACTATGCCTTTGGCCTCCAATGGTGTTATTTGCGTTTCCACCATTCTTTCTAATGTTGAAAGTTCTCATGAAGATATGGCATGAGAAACCAATCCGTCTGTTGCTTGTAGCTTCCAATCTTCGAAAATTGTCTTGATTTCCTTCGTTGATGTGGTTACCTTGAGTTAACAGTCTTCCAATTCTCCTGGAATATGGCAGTCTGCATCAACCTCATTGGGGACATTACCACCCAAATCCACAGCTGTTTCGGTTGAAACTATGGTGCATAAGTTTTCCTTCATAAAAGCCAAGGGTTTTTTTCTCAGAGGATAATTCAGAGAATAGACAGGGTATATTTTATTTTTTATTTTAATTATGGATCGCGACAACAAATTTAACACATTGGAAAACTCATGAACTACCATTTATTTTCCTCCCTGACTGGTCAGTACACTGCTCGGGTAGACAATCTGCATTCCGATTATTTTTTTAATACATTATTTAATATAATCCAAGTATTCTTCATAAATATGAACATACAAACAAGCTCTTTGAAAATTTTGTTCGTTCTTTACCGAAATCGTTTCGTTAAATGTACTGACTGTCACATTTCAAGCATATAACTGTTTATTGCCAAAAAATTTACTAGGTTACTTTCATACAAGAAACGAGAAAAATAGTTATTCAACTCGGCAATGTAAAAATTTTGGAATAAATTCGGTAAGAACAAGTATCAAATCAAGGTATATCTCGGTCATAAGGCCAAAACTCTGGAATAGTTTGCCGAAAAGCTTAACATCATGTAAGACCATGGATTCTTTTTAAAACCAAATGAAATGAACTGTTTACATTAAATTAAAATGTTTACATTTCAATTAAACTGAGTTAAGGGCTGGAACTTCGATAAGCATAAACTTCTCGCTTTGCCCTTCTAATTGTCAAACCTTTTTTTCTTTACTTAATTGTTATTCTTGTCACTAATATTTGTATTATACATTGTATATAGATGTTCGAAGTTAGAATAAACCATTATCTTATCTTACATTATTGTTATTATTATTATTATTATTATTATTATAATTATTATTATTATTATTATTATTATTATTATTATTATTATTATTATTATTATTATTATTATTATTATAATTATTATAATTATTATTATTATTATTATTATTATTATTATTATTATTATTATTATTATTATTATTATTATTATTATTATTATTATTATTATTATTATTATTATTATTATTATTATTATTATTATTATTATTATTATTATTATTAAATCACGCATGTGTAGGAGCACTTTTGACCTCCCAATAATTGTTCAACCTCGGAAAAACAACAAATGAACCTGCCCGAGATATAGCCATATCCTATTTCAAAATGGAGGAGTAAACACGGAACAGCTGACTTTTCTTCCAAGTTTGACTTACTTATCGCCATTGTTCAAATATAGTGTTGCGGAACTTTATTTTATGCTTGTTCGGAAACTATAATTGTAAATAAATATACTATACCCGCTAATTCTTGCACCCATTCAAGTAACGCCGAATTTGGTGCTCCACTCGTAGCTCCAAGTCAGCTCCTCTTTACTTTTACTCCCTATTAGTCCAAGCGGGCCTCTTCTTTCTTCCTAGGACGGAAAGGGTAATAGTTCCTATAATAGAAATGACCATTGATCTCACCTTTCGAGACTGGGTCTTTCTGCGCACTTTCCAGGTTAGTCCCAGTGGACCCTTTCTGTCTTCCTTGGTGAGACAGGCTTTCTGGGAAAGAAACAGGAGTCATCTAGGACTAGTTCCTGGTCAGCAAGATACAGTCTAGCAGGCTTTCTCTCAAGCTGGAGTAAAGAGTGGTTTTGCTTTTCTTTACACATTCTTCTTATAGGGTGGTAATGGGGGTTTCTGTTTTCTTATCTCAAGAAACATCTTTTTTTTTTTTAAGTACAAAATTGTTATAAACATTGGGCGCCATAATTTATATTTGAGCCATTTATGTGATGCATCCTTTCTAAAATAATGCCATCGACCCGAGTCGTGCGCTGAGATCGGCAAAATTGACATCAATAATGAGTTCTGTTATAGGAACTGTGACTCTTACTGTGATGGGAAGACTGCAAACGTCATCTAGGACTAAATGTATATATCTCTGTTGGTACTTTATCTGGAACTAACTTGGGAACGGGCTGTTCATATCAAGTAAAAGCCCACATACGCGGACCACTCGTCTTGGATGACTCTTGCAGTCTTCCCATAGGCGAAATAACACTCTCAGAATCCGGAAAAGTCAACTGGTTTTTCGGCGACATATGTTGCGAAACTGTCATTATGCTTTTGACATCAAAAGAAGGGATACCCAGCAAGAGTCATATTTCCTGCAATGGAACTTTTTCTTTTCGAATTACCATGCCAAATCCCCATTATGACCCAGAACAATAGATACACAATTGCAAAAACAGTATTTACTCAAGTCGAAATAATGCGCTGTGATTCTTCTCACTGTTTTTCAAGGAAAAATTGAACCCCGTAACTCAGGATGGAGCGACGGAAGATATGTGGCCTGGAGATTTGACATCTATGGCGATTTCATTTATCGGAACTGGGACCCCTTTTAGTACTAAGAAGACAGAAATGGTCCGCAGTAAATAAAAATCTAAAAGTTCCTGTCTATGGTCACTCACCTTTCATGTGCCGAAATCTGCATTGGTACAAAGAGTATCCGGGGTGAACTTTCCCGCGGTGAATTCCCCCGTAGGGTAACTCCTTCACAGGGGAACTCCCCCCAATTTTGGTATATTATATTTATTTTAAATTTATATTTGTAAATTATTGTTTGTAAAATAACATTTATTTTAAATTTATATTTGTAAATTATTGTTTGTAAAATAAAATTCTTAGAGATGTTATCTCCCCAATTTTGTTGTCAATTGCAATTAATAATAAATGCTAATTAGGCCCCAACCCTTCGGATTGGGGCCTATAGGTTTGGGGTGTCCGTCTGTCTGTCTGTTCGTCATCGCTTTATACCCCTATGAATCTGGGGGGCGGTTGGGGCCTGCGTGTGTTTCACAAATACTTACTTGTAAAAATTAATTGAAAGTTTTAACAAATAGTTTCAATTTTAAATTTCTTTTATGTCCAATGTATGAGCTGGTTTTTTTTTAGCGATATTTCTTCAATATTTTTCTATCATTTCTTTAATCTTTTTACCCGGTTCCTTCGCAGTCGAAATTCAAAATACTTAGGCATTTTATTCAAAACACCGAAAGAGTGATTTGGTTTATTTAAAAAATTTATTACAAGTTTTAGGAAATAGTTCAAAGTTTCAGTTTCTTTTATGGCCCGCGTATGAGCTGTTTTTGTTATATTTCTTCTGTCAGTTCTTTCATTTTTTTTACCCGGTTCCCGAAATTTATGTTCAGTTTCAAAGTCGGTGAACATCCGAGAAAATTCAAACTTAGTGTGATTGCTAGACCAAGATAAAATACCTGAACCTGTTTAAAAGAGAGGATACACAAGTCAAGTTAGTACCCCCCCCCCCCCCAATCCCTTGAAAAATTGAATAAAGGCAATACGCAATCCGACTTCTGAGCACGTTGGATACATTTGTATAAGGTAAAAGGTTTTATTAGGCCCCAACCCTTCGGATTGGGGTCTATAGGTTTGGGGTGTCCGTCATCGCTTTATACCCCTATGAATTTGGGAGGGGGGGGGGGCGGTTGGGGCCTGCTTGTGTTTCACAAATACTTACTTGTTGCTATAGCTCAGGAGCATATGTTCCTTGCTCCTTGGTTTGCAGATTAATTACACTTACTCTGGGGAATAGAGCACATTGGTCCGCTGCTTTTCCTGCGTAGGGTTTTTGCTGCAATTAGAGTTGCAATTAAAATCTATAAAGAATACACTATCAGGCATTCGTATTTACTTGAGTTGTCGACTTGTCATTCGTGCCCTGTAATCAAAAGATTAAAGTCTATTCAGTTTCTGTGATGAGCTTTTAAGGCATGATTAAGTGTAAATTGTTATAATAACAGGTGAGTTTTCCTGCGGGGGGAGTTACCCTGCGGGGGAGTTACCCTGCGGGGGAGTGACCCTGCGGGGGAGTGACCCTGCGGGGGAATTCACCGCGGGGGAGTTCCCTTAGACTCAGTACACAGGGTGCTTGGAATCATCTGGACATTTTAGTAACTTGGTATCTGAGAATTTTATTCATTTGTCTTCCCACTGCACAGACCGCATACAGAGACTACCGGCTAACTGCTGTCTGTTTTGTAATAACGACAAATCCACTGTTGTCTTCTATGTACTGCTCTATCAAGACATATCAAGGAATTTGAACAGTTTTGTGTAAACCATCCAAGACTGACACTGACAGTAACCCGGTCCAAAAATCCACTTATGACACTTCACTACAACTGCACTTTTATCTTTCAAACTCTGCAGGGCCACCCTGCAAATCCTTTGCTTTTTTATTGTTCAATTTTTAATTCGGGTCGAGGTAATGGTCCGTAAACTTTTGCAGAATTTTTAAAGGATCCCAGGGATGCCATTAACTTTGAAGTGGAGGTTGAAATGGGAGAGAAGTTTAATGGATCTTGTAGGAAGTTTTAGAATATTGTCACAAAATTACCTGCCTCTGGGTTCGGATATTGCTTTCGAACGTTTGCTAAACTGAATAAAGGTCAATAAATGCGAACAACATCGGTGGTTACTGGGAATTTCTGGAGTGGTCTTTGTCGACACACAGATATTTAACTGACTTTAGGTTTAAGTGAGAAGTTAAGTGAAGGTTAAAGTTATAAGTTAAGTGAAGGTCATTCAGTGAAACTGGAGCATGGAACCTGGCCTTTATACTCAGCAGCATTAATGCCACATAATTACGGGTGACAATTTACAATCGAAACTCCCATTTTCTAAGAGACTTTTGAGTGATCGTCAAATGATTTGCTCTAAAGTAAGCTTTTATTTAACTTTTTTTGAGCGGTTTCCGCAACATGCAGAGGAGTGACGCGGTGAAATGTGCTGTAAGAAAACAGTGTTATAACAAAATCGTGAGAGGCAGTAATAAAGCAAAATTTCTTAAATTAAAAAAAAAAAAACAAACAAAAAAACTCGACTCATTAAATGGTGCTATTCGCAGGAAACTACGAATTTCTTCAAGTGATCGTTTGACGTTCGCTTAGTATGATGAGATAGTGCAGTCAGAAATGGGGAGTCCCCTAATCGCCGTAAGCCCCTTTCTCAAAAGGCTAAATTGAAACTGCTTACGATCTGACAAAGGAGTTTATACATCGGCGCCAAGTAATTCTGTCTCTCTCTCTCTCTCTCTCTCTCTCTCTCTCTCTATATATATATATATATATATATATATATATATATATATATATATATATATATATATATATATATATATATGTATGTGTGTGCGTGTGTGGATGTGTACATGTGTATATGTTACAGCAGATCTGTGTAATCAGCGGTTTCATGAAACAGCTAAACATATGTATTGTTTTTTGCACATTCTTTCGCACTCTCGAGGAATTGAATTTTAGATCTTGCATGCAAATTTCAGACCATATTTATTTTTCAAATTTATATGTTTTCAAACAGGTTTGCTGACTTAAGCGCCCGGACGTGCGGTGTCATGGCACCACCAGTCGATTATCCAATCACCGGTGTGTGTATTGTCGCCGATCCAGAGAAGTGCCCACCTGGATACGAGTTGGTGAGGGAAAAGTTTACTCATTAAAACCCTTTGCATGTTTTCCATCTTGTTTGGTTAGCATTAATGCTATTTAAGAAAAAAGCACGATGTTATACTTATTAGGGTTAGTCATTAAATTATTGAAGAAAATTTTTTTTTTTAGTTCTTCCATCTCTTGCTTTAATTGATATGTGTGGTAAATAAAAAAGAAAACAAACAAAAAAAAATAGTTTCTTGTAATTGGAAAGAAAAGTTCAGTTTCAGATTCATTAATCTTTCGACAAGTGAAACCATTTCGACTTATTGGAAGATCAATTTATTTATTTATTTATTTATTATTATTATTATTATTATTATTATTATTTCAGATTTATAAATCGTTCGACAAGCGAGATGACTGTGAGTTATTGGAATATGCATTTATTATTATTATTATTATTATCATTATTAACATTATTATTATTATTATTATTATTTCAGATTTATAAATCGTTCGACAAGCGAGATGACTGTGAGTTATTGGAATATGCATTTATTATTATTATTATTATTATTATTATTATTATTATTATTTCAGATTTATAAATCGTTCGACAAGCGAGATGACTGTGAGTTATTGGAATATGCATTTATTATTATTATTATTATTATCATTATTAACATTATTATTATTATTATTATTATTTCAGATTTATAAATCGTTCGACAAGCGAGATGACTGTGAGTTATTGGAATATGCATTTATTATTATTATTATTATTATTATTATTATTATTATTATTATTATTATTTCAGATTTATAAATCGTTCGACAAGCGAGATGACTGTGACTTATGGAAAGATGGATTTTTCAGCTCCAGAGTGACGCGGTACCTGTGTGTCACCAGAGCGTGGCCGCTGGACAGTGTACTGTATTCTAATTTTATAATCTTTAGAATTATGAAACATCGAGTCTAGGTCCAAAGCCCCCTGACCGAACCCCCCCCCCCCCCGTCAACCCCCCACCCCCGACTAAAACCCCTCGGCGGTCTAACCCCCCCCCCCCCCGATCCAAAACCCCCGGTTCTCAGGTCTATTTTATATTTTGTAATTGCGATGCATCCACGTTGTTAATTACACTTCAAATGCCCACTGAAGAGACCACACGGAGTTCAAAATTGCAATTTCTGAACCACTGAAGGAAGTGATAATCATTATTAATGATGTTTAGGCCGCCGGGGGGTTTTAGTCGGGGTGGGGGGGGGGGGGGGGGGGTTCGGCCTGTTGCCTGAAACATCTCGTCTGCTTTAATGTTTCGTGCAAATATAAATGAACAAACATTCAGGTAGAGTTTTATAAAGAAAATATGACGATCAGTCACAAATCTACTTTTTTTTAAACAAAACTTCAATGTCATTGAAAGTATAAAATTGACATGCAGTTTATTTGTTTATTTATTTCTGATGAAGAACCAGTCCTGACTGTTAATAATTCATTTGCTTTACCAGAACGGGTTGAACCGAAACGTTGCAAGCTGTCCTTTTTTTGAGAAAAGATATATTTATTTGTTTATTTATTTATTTTATTTCTCTGATTCTGTAGATATTAGAGCTATAAATAGATGTGAGAGAGATAGGTTTAAAGTATGTATAATGATGCATAAAATTTTGAATTTCAATTGTATTGGCAGACTACTTGAGTTGTCCCCAATCTATTAGTCATTTTATTTTTCCTGGAACAGATGACCTCCAGTTAACACAATTTCTGCAATTTTAGGTTTAAATACGCTTAAAAGGGACTGGAGATAGTTCCAGTAACTCCCATTTTAAGTCAACAACTAATTCTGCTACTGGCGAACTATTTCATAGGTTTTCTAACTTTTAAAAATAAATCAAAATCGAATATTTTCCCAATTTTAATTTGGCCCAAGTACCTTTGTATTTACTAAAATGTTTCATACGAAAATTAGATTCTGCGTTGTTGTCCATCAGCCAACCTCTGTGGCCCTTCGGTCTGTTGTGTACAACACCAATTTACTGCTCATTGAACGAAGGAATATTGTTGGTTGGTTGGGACAACGGGACGGTGTAAACTAGACAGGACATAAAATTTGGCGAAAGAGCCCAAAAATTATTTTTAGTGACCACAACATAGCATGACGTAGTTTAACAATTTTACAGGGTAGACTGAACAACGTGTTAGGGGACGTGGTGCTAAACAACGAGAGGGAGCCTCCGTACCCTGGATTTAGTCTGATAGATAAAACTGTAGACACAGGTAAGGACGAATCACTATTTTTGGAAGGAGTTGGGGGGGGGGGGGGCGGGGGGTTGTAAAACATCTTTACGGTTTTTTGTTTGTTGTTTGTTTGTTTGTTTGTTTGTTTTTGTGTGATCCGCTCCTGTGAAATCTTAGCCAGCGTCTAGGCTGTTAAAGTGTTTGTTTATTGTTGTTGTTGTTGTTGTTTTTTGTTGCGCAAATAAGAAAAACAAAAACCTGATGGAATGTTTTCTCAAATTTATAGCATAACAAAATGGCGATGTTGGCGTTGCAGGAGAACAGTCAACCAAAAAGAAACAATTATGTGTGAAGATGCTGCCGCGAAACACAACCCTGGATGCCATCTGTGACATCATCATGCTGAGCAAAGCGAAGCGCGCACCTGCCGGATATACGCTTGTCGGGTAGTGACGTCACTTCCGGCCTAGACTCTTGCTTTGAAACTTTTTTTTTTTTTGTTTTTCTTTTTTTTTTCTTTTTTTTTTTTTTGAGAGAGAGAGCTTCTAAAATGAAATAACGCTTATGACTTTGTTTAATAAACAAAAAAAAAAAAAAATAATAATAATAATAATAATAATAAAGCAAAAGATAAAGAAAGTTCGGAAACAGAAACGCACTCTCGATGATTGTGACAAAGCTGTAAACAGCTCTTTTTTCACTGTGGGAAATAATGTTGTGTTGCACAAGTGCACGCTATTTCACTTTCTAATTTTTTTAACTGATTCATACACAGTAATGACGTTAAAAAAAGTAACAGGAGGTGAAGAAACTAGGATCTCGTCGCAATATTACCTTTGCACTCTCACACATTCATAGAAGAAAATAATGGGTTCGCTTTCAGGTTCAAAAGATTATGGATAAGCCCCGCTCCTCCCCCTCCCCCCCCCCCCCCCCCCCACAAAGTGCTATCAAGTGTTCTTTTATTAAAATTTTTTGTTTTACCAACAAGGTTCCAAGCGTCGATCTGTGCATCTTGTTGGGAGTAAGCTTTGCTAACAATGCAGGAAACTGCAGCGTTGTCTTGTGGGGGGCGAGGGGGAGGGGAGGGGGATGTCGAGATTTTGCGGCAGACCTTTTGTATAAAACATAGTCCGGGGTGCGAGGGGGGTGGGGGGGGGATGTCGAGATTTTAGCTCATGAAAACATATGCCATTTTGTGACTGTGAATGTACTTGTATCTGGGAGGAAATAGCTTTTCAAGTATGTTAGGAATGGGTCGGGGGGGGGGGGGGGGGTGCTGTGGGAGGGTGTGGAGGGGGATGGGGCTTGGAGAATGTTGTCTTGAAGGGTTTTTCTGACCTTTTTGAAAAAATTTACCATAAAACAGGAAAATAAAACCTCTTTTGTCTACTCAAGTACTTAAGTACTTATTTGTACTTGTATCTTTGACAGGGAAATCAACGGTTTGTTGCTGTGCTATAAAATGGGTAAAGTACCAGCGGATACACAAACTATAGAACCTGTAGAGGGTATCACAAGACAAGACAGGTACTTACCACTATGTACTCGTGAGTACTTCTTGGCCAATCATAGTGGAGGATTTCAAACACAACAGTCTCGTCAACATTTTAAAATTTTAGTGTGGAGAAAAATTGCGTTCTTCGAGGACTATAAGAAAAGTCATGCGCACGCAATGACACTTATTATGTTATGTATGCGGTTATTTATAGTTTTTTTTTTCCAAAAGCTGCTTTATGTATCGTATGTAAAGGTTGATGGCTGTGAAATAAATCCTAAAATATATGAGTGAGACGCCTGGTCCAGTAGGGTGCATGGGGAAAGGTGTTATTTATAGGGGCGGGGGTGCATGGGGGAAGGTGTTATGGGGCGTGAGTGAGAATTTTTATTTGAGAGAGTGAGAAAGGGTGTGGGATAGGGTTAAGTGGTTGTAAAAGGTATATAAGATTGCGGAGGAGTGGGAAGGGGGGGGGGGGGTTGATGGAGGCACGTAAATAACATGTAAGATGGCGTAGGTGGGGGGAGGGTGAATGGTAGATAACACACGACAGCGGAGAGGGGGTAGAGGACCGTAAATCACATACATGATGGCGGCGGATGGAGAGATGGTCAGAAGTAACGTAACAAGATGGCAGAGGAGGGAGTGGGGGGGGGGGGGGTGGGGATTGTCATAAATACCATACAAGACGGCAGAGGAGGGTTATGGGGTAGAGGGCCGTATATAATATACAAGATGGCGGAGGATTTTCTGGCGTATATTTTGCAGCACATCCGCTCAAGCCACTCCGCCTGTGCCCCTCCAGAATGAGCATCATCATGACAGGCCGGAGTTCATGAGGCAGAAGACGATCACTGGAGGACATGGTAAGACTTCTACAGGTCACGTGTCCTCTCTTGCACTCGTCCTCTCATGCACGTGTCCTCATGCACGTGTCCTCTCATGCATCCGTTATTCGCGTGCCCTGTCATCCATCCGTGATCCACGTGTCCTCTCATGCACGTGTCATTCACGTGCGCTCTCATGTAATGCATCTATAAATCACGTGTGCTCTCATGTAATGCTTCTATAAATCACGTGTGCTCTCATGTAATGTTTTTATAAATCACGTGTGCTCTCATGTAATGTTTCTATAAATCACGTGTGCTCTCAAGTAATGCATCCTAAGTCATGTTCTCTTGTAACTTTTATTATTCGCTGAAAAATCCAAAACTTCTTTAAATATATATGTCATTTAGAACAATTCCATTATACATTATAAATGCATATAAATGACAGGTAACTTCAAAAAAAAAATCTAATTATTTTTTTAAAAATGGAACGTGTGTGCTTTTTTTTTTAATTCAACAAAATAACCACATTTATTGATTTCAGCGTTACACGACGTACCTTTTACTCTCAGCTCGAAATATCAAGGCATGATGCAACTACAAGATGTAAGCTTTTGTTCTTTTTCTTTTTTGTCCCAGTACCTGTTAAGGCTTCGAAAAGCACACTTCAACGTAAAAATGACTTATAAAGTTTATTTTTCGCCCAAAATAATTACGTAACAAACATAAAGAATTCGGTTTAAAGTTAAATGATTTGTTTTTGTTCATTTATTTTTTGTTAATTTATTTTAGGGAATTCATTGTCCATTGGCTGTCTTTTTCTTGAGGTTTTTAAAAGTACGAGTGTACTCTGTAATGTGATATTTAGAAGTACGAGTGCACTCTGTAATGTGATGTTTAGAAGTACGCGTGCACTCTGTAATGTGATGTTTATTTCAGTTTTCAGCTCCCGTTTTTAACTTCTGCACACTTAACCAGCTGGACAACAAGGTAGGGTTAACACGAAATAATACGCCGAATTTCACATCAATAAAGAGAGAGAGAGAAAAGAAGTGCTTAAAAACATGGATATGTATTTCGGCGTTTGAGTTTTTTTCTCCTTGAATGGTGTAATTTCATTGCACTATGTATTGTATTGTAACACATAAAAAAATAAGTTATTCCTGAACCAAACAACGAAAAACTATTAGGGTTTAATTTGTTTACCTTTGACTTGAAGTGACTTGTAACAAAACAAAACAAAAGAAAGAAAGAAACAAAAAAAAAAAAACAAAAAAAAAAACACAAAAAATAAAAAATAATAAAAAAAAAACATGCGTCATAGTAAAGTGGTGTTCAACCAAGTGCCCCAATTCAAGGATAACATCGACTAGTCAACAATTTCTCCGAAATGAAATCTCAATAGCGAAATAAAAATGTTCACATTTTTTTATTTTATAGTCTTCAAATTCGTAAAAAATATTCCACCAAATCATGTTCATGATGTGAAGTATTTTACCACGCAAATGTAGTTTGAAATTTTTTCAAGGATTATCTTAATACGTAATTGCATACACATATATATTTGTTTTTTTTTTTTGTTCAATTACAGTATAACTACCCGTTTAGATTAGAAAGACAGGCGGCATCACAAACAGTCAACCGGGAGAACTGACCAGACAGCCAGTATAACAAACAGCATAACAACCAGTATAACAACCAGTACAACAAACAGTGTAACAGCCAGTCTGTCAAGCCTTACACAGAGAAGGCTGCGGCATGAAATATATGCCCCACGACTCCCTCCTCCCCACCAGTATAACAGCCAGTCTGTCGAGCCTTACACTGAGAAGACTATGGCACTAAATATATGCCCCACGACTCCCTCCTCCCCTCCAGTATAACAGCCAGTCTGTCAAGCCTTACACAGCCTTACAAAGCAGAAATTATATCTGCTTTAATTTCGAACATTGCTTTAAAATGTAAACAACACACACCTGCAGTTTTTCTCAGTTTAAATGAGCCTTGATTGTTCTCCCAATTTCATGTTTGACAAAAGGAAGATTAAGTATATTCAATGTGAGTTTTAATCCCTGATGCCGGTCGTCTTGTGAGTTCCTTTACAATGCCTAAACTATTTGCTTTTGTAATTTGTGGCAAAAGCCATACATCCCTGTGTGTAGTGTTTTTTTTTTTTAAATTGCAACCCACAAAAGCTTTTATTTCTGTAAATAAAAAGTTATAAAAATCAATTTCTTGTTGCTTTTGAGTCATTTAAAAGTTGGTAGATTTTTTATTCATAAGTTGTTTTTGTTGCGCTTAGAAAAAGCTACAGCCTTTATTTATTTATTTATTACTTATTCCGCCACTCAAATTTTACAAAGTATTGCAAAGCAGAGATAAACATTTTAAACTCTTTAAAAAAAATAACATTGTTAAATGACTTGAAAATTCTGCAATCTGATTTGTCGATTTCCAAGTCAATTATTCTTGAATGTTGACCAACAAGCGAAAGTCGATGGATGTTGTAATTATTTGTTATCAAAATGGCAGGTACGTCCTGCAACAAAGGATATTATGTTATGACTAGTATGTATCGGAAGATTTGATTGGTTGAGAACTGGTCAATAAATCTATTATAAAATGAAAATTGCAGAATAAAGAACAACAATTTTTTTTTCGGTATTGACCTTCTGCTCATGACTAATGCATCGTGCATTTTGATTGGATATAACGTGGGAATTCCGTGACGTCATAATAAAAACAAATATGGTCTGGTATTACCTGACTGAGGTATCGTAATATGATAAAATAACAAGAATGGGCGGACCTCTGGCAACCTGTAGCACCGGTAGCGAAAGTCTGAAAGGTGACTGTTTTAGGTCTAAACGTGATTCTGGTTTTATTTGTATTTCGTGATTTTTGTACAAAGTATATTCTCTTATTTTTCTGCAGATATATTCTCTTATAATTTAAATAGTTTTTGCACTTCTCTGCGATTCTTTCCGACTCATAGTTATGTTGTTTTGACGATGCCAAGTAGACACTTTCAGTAGTGCGGCGTGACTTTTCAATAATGGCGGTGAGTGCGGCAGTGTGCATCTACCCGGCGTGTCTACCAAGCAGAATACTACTCTTTCGTAGTATTTCGCCTGGTAGATTAGCCCAGTATATGCCGTAGTATTTAGTATCTACCAGGCAAAATTGGTCACCAAAAAAAAATTAAAAATGGCCCCTATTTGGCCAACTTTTGGCGGATCGCCAAAAAAATATCAAGAAAGGCCTGCCCAGTACATAATAGTACAAAATATAAAGGCAATTTGATTCACATTTTGGTTGTAGAAGCATTTTGAAAGTTCCTTACCATTGCTTACCAAATTTTTTTCGATGTCCCCTCCCCCATTTAGCCAGTTTGGCGGATCGCTCAAAGTGCAATTTGAAGGTAATCCGATCAAAATTGTGGAAGAAAAAACATTTGGAATATTGGCTACAAAGGCTACAAAAAATTTAAAATGCCCCCTATCTGGCCAAATTTTGGTGGATCGCCAAGAAAGCAACTTCACGAGAGAGGCTGGTTGGCATTTTAGAAAAATTTGAATTTATTAAATGCTCCCTGTTTAGCCAATTTTTGCTGAATCGATTTTCAACAGATTTTCAAAATCGATAAATTTTCAACAGAGAACCATCTGGGAAACAGTCGTTCAAAACTGGAAAAATATCTGATCGAAATTGTACGAGAAGAAGCATTTTGAATACTGGCTATTGAATTTGTTTAAATTCCCCCTTTAGTCCACTTTTGGCGTAACTTTTCAAAAGCAGACCGCCTGGTGAATATTTATGCGAAATTTGAAGTCCATCCAATTGCAATTGTAGGAAAAAAAAGCTTTTAGAAAATTAGCTGCCACAAAAGTTATTAATGCCCCCTATTTGGCCAATTTTTGGTCTATCGCCAAACATCTGGGCAAAATTTGAAGGCAATCCGATCAAAGTTGTAGGAGAACGAGCATTTTGAAAATTGGCAACCAAAAAATTTTAAATGACCCCCATTTGGCCAATTTTTGGCGGATTGCCAAAAAAAATGAATTTTTTCAAGAGAGGCCTACCTAGAGAACATTCGTACATTTGACAGGAATCCGATCAAACCTGAAGGAGAAAGAGCATATTAAGCAAAAGTTTACATACGTGCATACAGACGAGGGATACCCCTCTACTAATGTAAAAAGACCAGCCAGGCGAAGTCGGCTGGTCAAAAATAGTTCAGTTTTGTTATCAGAAATCACCTTATGTATTGGTGTGTTGCAAAACCTGAAAGATTCTATTTTGCATGTGAAATACAGCCCAAAACAAGGCGTCAATTCACGACAAACGGACCTCAGTTACAACTACTAGTCCCTTATACAAGAAAAGAATAAAGTTTCAGTTTCCATTTCGAAATGCAAAACATCTATTGTGAAACCGCTATTAAAAAGTCATCGAACGCTGAAGAACTATCGACCAGTCCCAAATCTAATTTTCATAGGAAAACTTATCGAACGAGCAGTAAACAACCAAAATGGCTACACATATGATTGCCAATAACGTAAACGAGCCTTTGCAACCGGCATACAAACTGGGACATAGTTGTTAAACGGCACTCATAAAAATTTCAACGACCTTCTTACCGTAACCAAAACCATCCTGTAATTATCCAAGGAATATGGGACACGGCTATTCGTTGGTGAAGTCGTACTTGTCACAACGTGCGATGCGAGTTACCGTCGATGGCACGTTTTCCGATCCAGTCACGCTAGATGTCGGATCACCCCAAGGATCTCAATTAGGCCCCCGGTTTTACGGTGATTATACGTAGCCAATGGGTCGCTGCTTTTCTATCATCTGTACGCTAATGACACCCAGTTGCCTAAACCCGTCCAGAGCAAAAACACCTTACTTGGTTGCATTGAGGAACTGACCACAGGCATTGAATGTATAGCAGGGTGGATGCAAGACAATAAGTTGAAAATTAACTGTAGCAAAGCTGCATTTTTTATACTTCATGATCGAAGGACCCAATACGTCTTTAAAATGGACTCTATCGAAATGTGCGGAGATGTCGTTGAGAGATCTCAGAAGGCAAAAAAGACTCTACCCTCGATACAGATAATCAGATTACAATCGCCTGTAAAACATGCTACATTGCATAAGATCCGACGGTTCTTGGACTTTGATGTCGCAAAGTCGCTAGTGCACGCACTAGTTATAAGCCGCCTTGACTATTTTAACAGTCTCTACATAGTTCAATGTATCGCTGTGTTTTGCATCTTCTTTTATTGTTATTCAATAGCGCTTTTTCGAAATATTTTTGAGATCAAAGTAGATTATATGCATAACCGTTATATGCATAACCATTATATGCATTTGTCCTTTCCTGTCAGATGTTACCTCATGAATAAGAGGGTTGTTCTACTGTTTTACCATTTTGTTGCAAGAAATGGGAAGCACCAGGGAATCTCCCGAATTCTTTATTATGATCTGAGTAACAAAAATATATGGAACTCTTTTATGTTGTATGCTATTACATAGAAATCGCCACTTATAACTTCACTTGACCAAAGTTATGGATAAAAAGCTGTGTTATTCTAAAATGAAACGAACAGTAATTATTCAAAATACATGTGCAGAAAATGCTGAAAAATGAAATTCCCTTGAAGTTCCTTGATGTAAAGAATTCTAAAACATATTGCTGCCTTTCAAATCAATTCAAATTATTTATTATTTCTACATTATGAAATCAAGTAGCCCCCAGTGCAGTTATAAACACAAATCGTCCAGGAGAAAAGGTTCAACCAGAAAGTATTAAATCCTTTTGAGTTTGTCAATCAAAGGCAATGACATGTAACAAAATATGGTTATACAAGGACTCATACAACCACACGGCCCTACAAATACACTTACAATCATCACTCCTTACTGAATCTAATCACACTTTCGCTGGCTCTATCACGTAAAAGATTTCACAATTTTTCACTTCATGTTGTTCCTCATTATAAACTTTTTGGTCAGATAAACTGTGATTTTGTTATGCACAAACTTCACCGTAATCTGTCAAAGCATGTAAAAATATTTGAATGAAAGTAAAAGTATTCATATTGATGATCTCTCGGGGTAGTCAGATTTTGGTAAAATTGAACAGCTATTCCATGTCCTATCTAGCATTTTTACCTGTAATACTGTGTAAGGGACAGGTCTTGTGTAAACGATTGCGCCAAAACATGTTGACCAATTTTGACAAAGGTTCATTTGGGTGTTCGTGTTGAGGACCTCTCCAGCCGATTAGGTTTTGGTGACCTTGAGACGCCTTCAGTATCACCATTTGAAATTTTCCTTTCAGCACCTTCATATTTGTGGGTCTTTCGAAATATATTCATTTTATTCATCTATAGCACATGAGCGGGGTTTGATGGAACTTGATGTGAGTGCTCGCCTATTATGATCTCTGCAGCTGATTTATTTGCTGATCTCTCATAACTTCTCAAGGCAACCACTGGATTTTGAATTTTTAACCTTTTTTAACGTTATCCTGTATGTGATATATGAGTGTGTGAAGAGGATTCAAGCAAAATCTTTTAACATTTCAAAGAAACCCGATGTGAGTACTCATATTGATGGCGTCTCCTGTTGGTTACATTTTTAATGTTAGATCTTGAATTTCGAGTGTTTGCCCAGGGTTTTCTGCGCCTGCCTGAAAGACTTTTAAATCCGGTCATAAAATAGCATACAAGGCATAAGCTAAGCTAGAAGTGATAACTCTGAGTCGACTCCAAGGCTACCCAAGGTGTGCATGACCATGCGAAACGTACCCAAGAACGATGCCAACGAGAACTATCTAAATCCAAAAACGGAAGCGGCAGAAAGGAAAGAAGAAAAGAACTCCTTGGAGGTAGGATAATCTCTCTGCCATCATGTAGCACTTGGAGCATCAAGTTAGAACAAGTTACAAGTCCGCTGAAGTGCACATAAAACAAATTACACAAAGTTCTTAATTTCTTGAAAACGGGAATCGATCCGTGCCCAGAAGCATAACCCTCGCACCCGATGTGTAAGAGCCATCTGTGCAAAGTAAAACTCTATTAAGAGCATGATAAATAATCCAAAAATAAACACATCAACGTTAAACACAGGCATCAGAGATGCAAAGCTCTCAGCCAGCCGGAACATTCCAAACAAGGAAAATAGTAGGTTTGAGGCCCGTCACAGCCTTATTTCAATCCTTAGCACCGAAAAGAATAAAAATGGCAGTGGCTTAAGATAAACAAAAAAATTTATTTACCATGAGAAAGTCGAACTAAGCTACTTTCCATGGTCGAATATGGCTCATATACAATAGTCCATACACTAACTAGATCAGAAATATCTTAGTAATTGGTAAAGAATTGTAGGCTAGAGAGTGTTCACAAGCCACATGTCACCAAACCTGATAACGGTAGAAATGTGCATATTGCAAAATCCAGCTGAGCCACTGTCCTTAATCGGATATGGGTCACATACAAAAGGAGTCTTTAGTAGTTCATATACCAGTTATATCTGAAATATCTTAGTAATCGATAAAGGATTGTAGGCTAGAGAGTGTTCAAAAATCACATGTTAAAGCAGATAATGGCAGAAATATGCAAATTTCAAAGTCCGGCTGAGCCACTGTCCTTAGGCGGATATGGCTCATATACAACAGGGATCTGTATTGGTTCATATAGTGGCTATATTCGAAATATCTTAGTAATTGATAAAGAATTGTAGGCTAGAGAGTGTTCACAAGCCACATGTTAAGCAAACTTGATAATGGTACGAATAAGAAAATTTCCAAGTCCAGCTGACCCAGTGTCCTTAGTCGGATATAGCTCATAAACAATATAGATCTTTATTCGTCCATATATAAGCTATATTTAAAATATCTAAGCGACTGGCAAAAAATTGTAGGCTAGAACGTGTTCATAAGGTAAATATTAACGGACGGACGGACGGACAAACGAGAGGTATTTTATGTGGTGGCTGCATTATGTGGTAGCATTTGATATGCCTGAAATGCATTTAAGTGGTAGGTCACAGACAAGATTATTTGGAAATAAAAAATACTTAGTGGTGGTTTATATTTGCCCGTGCCCTTATGTGGTTCCCAGCAGGCGTCATTTCAGTGTCAATAATATTTTATGCTTTGTGTGTGTCACTTGTAAATAAACGGAATTCTATAGGTGGACTTTAATGTATAAAGATATTTTTCGTTTTTTTTCTTCCATTTCCAGAAAACTCCTCCCACAGAGGGAGATGAAATTCGGTACACGTGTAGAGAGGGCGACGAGGTCTCCGTGAACCCGCAATGTTTTTGGACCTCAGCGGTCAATGTCAAATTAAGGTCACTGACTATTATCTCGAAATCCAGCTGACTGTCAACCCCTTAGGCCTAAACAACGTTACATAAGAGGTAACTTGGTGGCCTTGGCGGTCACGGTAAAGGTCAAAAACCGGAAGCTGACTATTATCACGAAAAAGGTTACAGATAGAGCCATTATGAGCTCATTTTCGGCCTTTTAGGCCCAAATAACGTTGCATAAGAAATCTCTCGGTGACCTTGATGTTGTCGGTCACGGTCAAGGTCAAAAACCGGAAGTCGACTATTTTCTCGAAAACGATTAGAGATACAGTGATTTTGAGGTCATTTTCGACCCTTTCAGCCTAAACGACGCTACATAAGAGGTGCCTCGGTTGCCTTGACCTTCTCGGTCACGGTCAAGGTCAAAAACCGGAAGTCAACTATTATCTCGGTTAGAGATAGAGCTATTTTGAGACATTTTCGACCCTTTGTGCGCAAATAACGTTACTTTAGAAATGCATCGGTGACCTTAATGTTCTCGGTCACGGTCAAAGTCACAAGCGGAAGTTGACTATTATCTTGAAAACGATTTCGAGCTGACTGTTGACCCCTTGGGGCTAAACAACGCTATATAAGAGTTACCTCTGTGACCTTGACCTTGGTCACGGTCAAAAACCGTAAGTAGACTATTATCTCGAAAACGGTTAGAGATACAGAAATTTTGAGGTCATTTTCGACCTTTTCAGCCTAAACAACGCTACATAAGAGGTACTTCTGTGATCCTGACCTTCTCGGTCACGGTAAAAAAACGGAAGTTGACTAAAATCTCGAAAACGATCAAAGATAGAGCGATTCTGAGCGAGGTCATTTTCGACACTTTGTGCGCAAATAACGTTACATAAATTCCTCGGCGACCTTAATGTTCTCGGTCACGGTCAAGGTCAAAAACCGAAAGTTGACTTTTATCTCGAACAGGGTTATAGACAGAGGGATTTGGGGTTCATTTTGAGCCCGTTGGACGAAAGCGATGATAAAGAAGGGGGTACTGCTTGACTTTTAGGTTTTTGGTCATAATGTAATACAAATATTTTCTTTGGTGGTTTTTGCAAGTGGGCCAATTCCGCTATGTAGCGGATTCTTTCTAGTTTTAAACAAATTGTTTGTCTCTTTGGTGTTTAATGTTTCTTTGGTGTTTAACGTCCCATTCACCAACTAGGATGGGTATATCAGGATGCACTTGCTAAAGAAACAAGAGGGGAAAAAAAGGAAAAATGAAGAACAGAACGCAGTGGGTGTATTCTTAAGATTCTCCCCACTTTACAGCGGGATTTAAACAAATGCTGCTCTTCTTATTTGCTTTAGAAATTAGTTTTATAGTTGCATTATTTACCAACAGATGGTGTTACAGGACAGTTGATCTACGGACTTTGACGGACTCCCTTATGTGGTTTGTTCTGTGCACAATGGGTGCTTATGTGGCTACCTCATAAGAACCACCACATAAGAAGCAAAAACCACATAAGTGACGGATTACCGAAAATCCACCACATAACATAATCATTGTGGGCACGGACGGACGGACGGACGGACACAGCCATAGCAATAGCCCTTAGACATTCGATGGCTGAGAACTAAAAAGCATCAAGAACAGTTTACAATTCACTATGAAATTAGTCTGATGTTTTGGAATTGTTCCAAAGCCATCGTTGACAAATTTCGCGAAAATTTCTGAATGACTGTCACATGTTTCATATGACGTCGCGGTGATTGACTGTTGGGTGACAGCGAGAAGGGAAAACGCAAGAAGAGACTGATTTCAAAATTTTATTGACGGATCTTGATATTAACGTTACAAATACTTAAGACCTATGTGGTAGCGTCGCAGTGTATGGGAAATATTTTCATAACAGTATTCATACAAATTATTATAATTTCCGAACCCATTTTCATATACTACCATACCTTTATAAACAACTAATTAATATTGATAACAATTGAAATTCGCGTGCAAATTTCTAACGTTAAAACGACTAATTGAATGTTTTTAACTACATTTAGATAAGATTATTCAACACATAAAGTATTCACGATTTGGCAAGATTGTTTAAAAATAATTATCGTTAGGCATAATCTCACTACCTACATCGTATTCTCGCTACTCTTAACACTGTGCACATCAAACCCAGTCTTGCTAAATACCATTTTTGGATTCTTCGCATTTCAGTTAAAATCAAGTGAGACATGCCAAATTATGTATTCTTTTTAAGTGATATCTGCAGTTTTAACAGCAGTTTTAAAAACCAAAGAACCATTTATAGTCCCGCACGTGGCGTAAGCTACCAAACTCTGCGTGTATATTCACGAAGTTAAATCAAGCAGATAAATTTGGATTTAACACAATACAATATGAAAATGTTCATGAAAAATTTCCTCTACACAAACACGAACTGATGTGCCATAAAATTTGGCAATATCTCCTTTGTTTTTACATATTTTTAATATAATTTTGATTTATGTTTCACCTAAAGCTTTCCAAAAAAATGCATGACTTGCAAATATACAATACTTTTTCTGTAAATGATTCCTACTATTATTTTATGAGTTTCAAAATTACTCAAAAGAAAATCGCCAAAACCCTACTCTGTTCTATCGTTATAATTAAAGTACAAAATCCAGAAACCTGGTCAATTGATTTTAAGAAGTACAGACGTGAGAATTTTATCTAACAGAAGATCAATATAATGTAGATCGAAATTAATACGCATGTACACGTAAAGTGACAAAAAATAAAATGGGTTGGTTCTCGTGGTCGTTGATAAGAAAAATAGTTTTAAAAGTATGTTTAAAATATCTTAAGTGGAACATATCTGTGAATCACGTGTCATTAACAGAATTATTACGTTAATTGCTAATTATTAAGCAACAATGTCTGCACATACACTATACTGGTCTTGTTTATTTACAGTTCAAGAATGTTGTACATGACTGTTTATATGTGCATTTTGGCAAATGGAGAAAATCATACGTTGAACGGATAAAGGGAATGTGTTCTGATGCAAGGTTATATAATCTAACCATCCAAAGTAATTTAAAAAGAAATATGACGAGTCAAACTAGACGGCGCAAAAAGCTCGGTTATTCTATTAGTTTTTCGTCTACTAGTGACTACAGAACTAGCAGGAGGGACATAATGAAGTGGCCCAAATATCTGAGATATAGGATGAACATTTTAATGCAAGTTTAATAAACTAGAATTAGGAGAAAGAAAACTTTCAACAACCAAATGATCAATATAGAACAAATGACCAAGACTAATGAATATGACATCAGTGATCTTAGAGCCACAAAAGGAGCTGATTACTATGAAAAAGTACACAAATGACGGCGGTCTTCAAGAACCATTGGCAGCTATAAGTAGGCTCTCTAAAGTGGTACGTGTCGAAACTTTCCGGTTAAAAACCTACCGTTAACTCCAAAACATGTTGTTTGAAGTCATCCAGGAGCGCAGACATGGACACTGATATTATCATATGAACTGATCACTTAAAGTGTTATTAGCAGTTGGTTGAGACTCAACGGCGCAACAACAGTTATAAATAAAGCACACCGACTGGAACATTAAACAACTGGAGATGTGGAGCAATAACTTTCTGTTTTAAAGGTGAACTTTCTCCTCCTGACCAATTACTTCAACATCAAAATAAACATGAAGGCATACAATATCATGTTGGGCATTGTTACCAAGTCAGGCGTGTTAAACTTTGTGGCCCATTACAGTTCCAACAGCTTCCAACATGCTTCTCTATGATCAACTACAGATTAAATGCCTTTTGGATTGCAACACATAGTCGGTGTAAAACAGTCATCACAACAGTAAAAGCCGCATTTGAGAACGCAGACATGCCATAAAATCTGATAGCAACGGGTCCAGTAACTCTAGCGGAACTGTCCATTCAAGTCAAATATTGTGATTTAGATAAGTTCATGCACGGCAAGAACTTTCTTCAGAAAGATGCAAAGTTAGTCAAGAAAAGCCAGGCAAAATTCTTGGAAGCATTAAACCTGATGTGATAAAGAAATTAGAGAAGTGGTGTACCTGTGGATTATAGAAGTTTCAGGAACATTTGATTTTGAATATATTGTCAATTAATAAATTCCTTGTTAAATAAAGCATTACTTGTATATTTACTTATATGCTGGATGAATATGTATCATGGCATCATCGCGTTATGTTGGTTCATTACATCTGATTCTATAGCAAGATTTGATTTAATAAAAAAAACGTGCTCCAATAGAACGTGTAATTTTTACTACGGTTTGGCCTTACATTTTATTTTATTAGTTTAGGCCAAATGATCGCGGCGTTTAATGCCAATGTCTCAAGAATTTAGCTCATCCATGTTTTCGCCATTACCCAGGTTAAGATTACGTTGTCAATGGAGTGCTGATTCTTGAAGGTGCACAAATTAGTGGGTGTAAAAAGGGAACGAAGATAAATTCTACCTTGCATCTAAGCTGCATCAGTTCACCCAAAGGATATCACAATTACTCTTACGTTTGAGTGCTTTTGTGTGTAGTTGTCTCTTAAAGGTTTTCTTAATGTGGAACTTCAATATTTTTGTTTTATACTTTATGTGCTACCAGAATTGCATTACAGGCGTATCGAATATACTTTGGTCGTTTGTTGTTATCTATTCACTAGCAATTGTATATATTTCGAACTACTCTTACAATGCTTCTGACTTAACGACAAAAAAATAATATACTTAGCAACAGTTTAGACAAACGAGGGGGGGGCAATCCAAGGTAATTGAAGAGTCAAGACCGGCTAAATGATATCACTGTACGACACAGTAGTAATAGAAATAGAAAAAATAAACATACGTGCCCTTAAATGTGCATGCATGTAGATGCATGCATGTACATTAGATTTTTGTAGTTCAAAATCAAATTGAGACGAAAATAATTTGCACTACATTTTTACCTTCCATAAGTAGTGACCATTATCTTGCGACTAGAAACGTCAAACTCCAAATCCATGATCGTCAGGTTTTAGGAAATTTGGGAAGAAAGTGGGAATTTTGGGAAGAAAGTGGGCCAAAATTTGCCGACAATATTAACTGTTATAACAGGCAAGGGAAACTCTCCTTAGCCAAAAAAGCGTGGAATGATAACTCGTTTATTCTGATCAGTCAGAATCCATTAAAGAGAGATATATTAAGGAAAGTCATTCGGTTTGTTCAGGAAGTTATTCAGCTCTATGACTCACATGAAAGAACGGGTATTCTTCTTCAACTTGATTCTGAGAAAGCTCACGATTCTTTTGGAAAAAGTTTATGTTTTCTGTTTTGAAAATGTTTCATTTTGTAAGTAACTTGTATGGTGGGTTAAGTATTGCTGCTATGAATATTTAGTTGTATCATAAACGATAGCTGTAGTTATCAGTGTAAGACAAGATTGTGCCGTCAAATGTTTTGCTTATTCTATGTGCTGAAATAATGGCTTTACGTTATATATTAGACCATTGGATGTACTAGGGTTTCTCGTTTGATGGAATATAGAAGTCAAGCATTTAAGCAAATTGATAGATAGATTGATAGATAGATAGATAGATAGATAGATAGATAGATAGATAGATAGATAGATAGGTAGATAGATAGATAGATAGATAGATAGATAGATAGATAGATAGATGGATAGATAGATAGATAGATAGATAGATAGATAGATAGATAGATAGATAGATAGATAGATAGATAGATAGATAGATAGATAGATAGATAGATAGATAGATAGATCGATCTCCTAATTATATTTTCTTTACATGTGTGTTCTATTTAATCTTTAGAGGATATTGTACGAATAGACTTTTCTTTGTGTTGCAGTCTTTTCTTCGTAGTTCTATTTTTTTATCTCTTCTGTGTTTATTCTGCAATTATTCTTTTTTCGGAAAAGTACAGCAGAAAGGTGGGACTCGCCGAGATGAGAAGTCTGGTTGGTCCGTAGTACTAATGCATATTTGTGAAGCTTTTGCTCAGGATTCCCCTATTTCGTGTACTGTCAGTCAAGATTTCCCTCAGTCTCCTATGATAATTATAAAGCAGCTTGGATGTTTACTCTGTACTCGATCGGGATCATTCAAGATGTGACAACTCATTGTTATCAGGCACTGGTGGTTGGTATGCTGCAATTATAGTTATCGCATTTATATCTCTTGGCAACTTTTGAGGTTTTAAAGTTACCCATTTTAAACCTATTGTCTTTCTAAATCGTGTCTCCTAATCTTTCAGTTTGGGTAAGGTCTTGTGTGACATAAATAGCTTTAAATACTTTGCTAAAGATAAGTTTTTCGAAGTCCTTGAGTGTGATTAGCAGAGGTCTTGGTTTGTTGTCAACTTGGTTTGTAACAAGTCCTGCATGTTTAGAGATTTCGATTTCTTGTTAGATCTTCAATACTTGCGTAAGAGACCATAGCTGGTTGAGCAGATATGCATTTTCGGTAGTTCCATAGATTATTAAATTGTTTTCTTTTGTGCTTTATTGTTATGTTCTTCAAGTGTGTTTAATGATTGAGCTGGTTGAACTTTTTTGTCTCATTATCTGTTTTATTTCTTCTTTCTGTCCCTCAACTGATTCTGCATATGCTTTCATTATTTCATTTTGTTTTGCTGAGCAATGTATAGACTATATTTCAGTTGGTTAAAGTTCTTGTTAAGAGTATGTGTATTTTACACCTGTAATAATACTTTCATACAAAAGGTCAAACTCATTAATTTGAGTAGAACTTCAAGAATGTTATAACAGATTATAAAATATTAACCTTTTACATACAAATAACCCCAAGTCCGTCTCTTGTGTATGTTTAACCTGAGACAGCAATACTCGCCTGGAGCTAAGAACATGTGCGTAATTGGCTGGCCACTCTCCGAGGCATACCACTGATTGAATTTGCGCACCTTGTTGCTGCGCAATATTTATTTTGCGGGCGGATGCGACACCGTCCCTATGCATTGTCTCAGTTATAAACCAATGGAGCTTTCCGAGCAATACTTGTATCTCTCGTATCTAGTGTTTGAAACTGAATATCATGTTTATCTGGGAATTCATTAAAATCCTTTGAGCTGTCAAAAAGAAAGAAGTGAAAATGGATTTTAAGAAATTTGCAGCTGATGCCGGTACTTTTATTAACCGTGCAAAGCAGGTATTTATTTCATATTCAGGACCCATCAAGACGTCATATTGTTTTACTGCTTTTGATTTACATCCACCTGTTCACGTTGTTTTGGACATTCCGGAAAAAAATGCGCAAAAACTCGCCGTTTTTATTCAACAGTTCAATGAGCAGCGTGACAGACAGACAATTAGCGTAAATGTTAAATTATTCGCTTTGGTGAAAAGACACATTTTTTACAGATCGAAGGTCATTTGAAACTTGTTTGAAGTTAAAAAAATATACGAAAAGCTAGTGATCCTCAACATCTTCCTGGAAATAAGCCAAATCAAACCTTGAGTGTTTCGAATAAGTGCGCAAGAATTCTGAATTTCGACTGCGATGGAACCAGGTAGAAATGAAAGAAATGACAGAAAAATATACCAGTAACCTAGGTTGAACCCGCCTCTGCCTGTAGTGTCACAGGCGGGTTATCCTTGAAATGATACTGTTTGTCGAACCTACCGACCTACCTGCCACTGGTTCTCGAATGCAAAATACTCAGCTGCTTTAAGTAAGCTGTTAGTGTACAGATATAAAGCCAGGTTTATGTTCACATGTTATCCTTATAACTCTTAGCAGTCATTTTGAAAAGCGAGATGATAGTCTTACAGTTTTCACTTAAAGTTATTTTTTTCTATTTAAAATGTGTGTAACTCAGACTGCGTTCACTGAAGGCACTTGGAGACGCCTTTGTTTAAACAAGGCATTTCATATGGTACGCTTATTAGTGCACATGAGCCTCCGAGGTGGGGATAAGGGGTTTAGCTAGGGGCAGCACGCTTTAAGCAAGTAACTGACTGTGGTGTTTGAAAAGAAACCCTTGAGTCTCATAGTATTATGACTGTTTGAGTAAGTATTCTGGAGTTGATTTGTAATCGCACAACTAATCTTCAGAAACTCCCGGTAGCATCAATATATCCAACGTACTCCGGCCTTTCTCTCAACCGCGTGTGCTTGTAAACAAAGTATTAGTGTTGTGCGTCGAGCGAGGTTATTTAAATCCCCCCCCCCCCCATATCACTGCTTTTTCGATTGTTAATTGAACAAACCTCGGAGTGGAAAAGGCTGGAAACTGGCGTTTTGCTACCGATTGCTCAATAAATGAAGAATTGAACTTGAAGTCAGTTATCTTAAGATTTGAAAATTGAGGACAGTTGTCACAGATTTTGTGAAATGTAAATGTTTTTGTAGTGCAAGAGAGTGTGATGAGTGTGCTATTAACTGTTAAAAGGTGGTGCTTTTGGATATTTTGTCGGTTTTCTTTTCAGTTTGATTTAAATCAAAAACATCAAAAAAAATAAGATTTAAATAAAAAAAAAAATAAAAAATCATGATTTTTTTTTTGAAAAAATCGGATTTTTTTCCAGCCCTGGAATAAAGTGGCAAGTTACAGCTCGAAAATCCTGCCCGAAAAAATATCTCGGCGTTGCATTTTCGGAAATCACATTTTGATTCGCGCACAACAGGAAACATGTGTAAATTCGTGGATTTGCAACTTCGAAAAGCATTACCGGATCGCGTCCAAAACACGAGAATTATTGCGCAAAAACCATTGAAAAGTAGCGGACGGTCCCAGGTTACTCGCGGAAAAAATGTCGCAAAAACAGCTCACACTTGGAACCTAAAAGTTGAAATTTGAAACTATTTGTTGAAACTTTTAATACATTTTCAAAACAGCATACGGGTTGTTAAAAACACGATTGTTCTTTGTTGCAAGAGAAATTTGACATTTAGGCAAAATCTCTCCGTTGTTTCTTTCCCGTTTTTTTTATTGGAGACGCAGAATTTTTGCGCATTTTTATTGGGAACGCCCAAAGTGTGATTTGGCTTATTCCAGAGTGGAAATTGGGAGGGATGGTAGAATGGAAAATTTGCAGTAGATAGATTGAAACCTATTTTACTAATTTTACTACAGGTAACCTAAGACCGTCCGCCACTTTTCCGTGTTTTTTTTTACTCCCTTGTTTTGGACGCGATCCCGTAATGCTTTGGTATGTAGCAAATACAGGATTTTACACATGTCTTCTGTTATGCGCGAAGTAAGATGTAGTGATTCACGAAAACGCCGGACCGGCCACAGCTGTAATTCTCCCCCTTATTTTATCATTCCGAAATATCAATGTTTTAAGTGCAAACTCCAAGAGATATCAACTCGCTTTTCAAAATGACTGCTGACAGCTCTATGGGTTGCTTGTGAGCCCAAACCTGACATTTATATATGTATACTAATTGTTTACGTATGGCAGCTGAGTATTTTGCTTCGAAAACTAGTGGCAGTTTTTGGGAGGTTCAGCCAAAAATATAATTTCTAGAATAATTGTTTTAGGGAGGTGGCGACGGTACAGGCACATGCGGATTTAACCTAGGTTACTGGTACTGAATATCCTCAGCACCATACAAGGAGAGAAACGTAAAGCTGTACAGCACATTGTATTTGGCAAAACTGAAAATGCAGGGTTGAGATTTCGCGGTCGCCCGTGGCGACCAACTTTTGGCTCGGGCGACCACCTTTGTCGAGTTGGTCGCCCGAGTGGCAACTAACTTTTTTTTGAGTATTATCAGGTAAATACTGTTGATTATTTTAAACACCATTTTGTTGTTGTTTTTTCATGTGAGGCAGGCTAGACAAATTTTGTAAAAATTGCGATGGGCGACTAACTTCTGTGCCGGGCGACCAGAAAATTTCACGTAGTCTCAACCCCGAAATGGGTTTTTTTAATGTGAAGGCGGAGTTTGCACCGGTTACTCCAGGTTTATTTACAAACTATAAGCCACTCACATCAGTGACACTCAGGATAATCTTCTGCAGCAGAAAAACCAACCTATAATTTAACCAATTACGATATGCTGTTCAATTTAAATGTTCTTTACCTCGTAGGCTTGGGAAAGTGTATCTCATAATATTGTAGCATAAAAATGAAAGTATTCTGTGTTGTTCAAAAGAAACATTAACAAAACTCGTGCCGCCAGATATTAGCTCTTGGTGATTGGCTCACGTGCAGACCACCAATTTATTTCACAAACTTGTGTATTGTTTACCCTAGAAACACAACTTAAATTGAGTGTTTTTCATTGCAAAAATACCAAGAATTTGCTGTGTTTTGCATTGGCAATGTTTTGTTCGACCTCCTGGTCAGCAGCATAATTTGTTCTAGGTAATTCAAGGTATATTTCCGTAACATCATTGGTGACCCATAATTTTGTCTCAATTACTGTCTCTTGTTAGCATAAGTAGCAAACCCGAAATCGATAAGGACACAAGAATGAGAAATTTAACGTAGTTTGATCGAAACGTAATCAACACATTTTTAGTTGTAAATCCGGTAAAGATGTAGTTTAGGGAACCCAGTTTTTTTGTAGAAATTCAACGTAGATTGATCGAAACGTACTTTACACATTTTTCAGTTGTACATCCGGTAAAGATGTAGTTTAGGGAACCCAATTTTTGTAGCTGAAAAATATAATATTATAAATTTACTATATATTCCAGAACAATTTTCTAAAATGTAATTGAAGTTATTAAATATAATTTATAACATGTTATTTATTGTATTATAATATATTGTCGCCATTAATATTATTATGTAATTTTTTTCGTAGCTAAATATTTTGTATATACTGTAATTTCCCGTCTGTATTGCGCTCCCAAGTATATTGCGCACCCCAGTTTGGGCCTTGAATTGAAAAAATTCCATATTCCTGGTATATTGCGCACCCCTGGAATTTGTCTCTTATGATATTTTATGATCCCCAAGGCTTTAAAATGGCACCCCGTTTTTCTTTTTGGCTCGGTGCCATTGGCCCCCAGTCGCCAAATCCCAGAAATATCCCTGTATACTATAGCCTATCACCTAAATAACAATTTCGTAATAAAATTGCTGCTTTCTATGCCCTTTTTCCCAAAGTGTACAAACTGCTTTGATGCCGTATTCACAAAAGATAACCATACTACAGTGAACATCAGCTGATTTAATTCATGCATATTTTATGTGGATTTATGTTCCTAAAAGGCTAAACTATATTTATTAATATCCAAACTAAAGGACAAGGAACACCTAACGAGGAACACCTAACGAATCTCTGCGAAAAATCCCCATTTCTCTTTTTCGTAAAAGACAAACATCCTTACAAGAGTTACTTGCTTTTAATATTTATTGGAAAGAGAAAAAAATGAAGACGCCATTGAGTAAGCCAAATGATAATCTTGAAAAGAAGGAAGGGATGTCGTTTTCTGCTATTTTTTTTTTTTTTTTTTTTTTTTTACTGTTCAAAATTTTTTAATCACTTTACGAGTCAAATCCATTACAAATGCAATGCAAATGTAGCTTAAGTGCACCTGACCTTCAAGTGCCCGGTTTGTGGTATGTGCAATACACGATTCGGATTGGGGCCTATAGGTTTGGGGTGTCCGTCCGTCTGTCCGTCATCGCTTTATACCCCTATGAATTTGGGGGCGGTTGGGGCCTGCTCGTGTTTCACAAATACTTACTTGTTTATTTACATTCAGGAATATGTCGGCACAGGGAGAGAAAAAGAGCTAGAAGCGAGCCTGAGACTTATTGTGTCAAAGGTGGCAAAAGATACGAAAAAAGGAATTTTGTGTTTTAAGTAGAAGTTTTGAAACAACATTAAACTGGGCCTAAAGTTTCTCACGGGTGCAGTTATTGGCGTTCAACCCGGCCCGACAAGTCAAGACTTGCTTTCCCTGTACTTCGTTCACTGTACTCACACAACGCCACCAACAGCCCTCTGCTCACAGGTGTCCTGACCTAATAAAAACGGATATGATTGGTGGGTCGTAATGCTTCCGGTTTCTCTTTGATGTGAAAAAAATAAATAAATTCGGATTCGCCATTTTTATGTAAGTGAATTTATGTTCCAGTTCACGGAAGAAAAGCTTGGTCAAGCAGAGAAGACTGAACTTGATGCTCATTTTGAAAACCTTCTGCAACGCGCTGAGAAAACGAGAATATGGACGGAAAAAATCCTGGCGCAAACGGAAGCAGTTTTGCAGCCGAACCCGAGTGAGTAACATAGCTCAGTTGGTAGAACGCTCGCCTGAAGATCAGGGGTGTATAGCCGGTGCGGGTTCGAATCCTGTTCGTAACTATTAGCTGTGCACTCAGTCATGATCCCTCCAGGGGGATTCAAACTGGAATGGCCCATTTCAGTATAATGTGGCAGAGTAGTCCAGATGTAGCGCTGTGATCTCTGAAAGGGACTTAAAACGCCAATAAACAAACAAACAAACATTAAGGGGTTGACGCTTAGGTTAGACTGATGGTCTAGTAATCCCAACTCTCTCTCTTACTGCTCTTAATCCTGTTGCAGTAGATTATACAACCTTTCACATATTTTAAAAGAACACCCATTGGCTCTTTCGACCATCTTTTCAAGAAAAAAAAAGCGAAACAAAGAAAAGATTTTTGCAAGTTAAAGACACTCTCGGCAGTGTTGTCAAGTGTGAAACCATGGCATGCATCTTGGTCAATAATGTCCAGTTCATCGATTATGAAGCGAAACAATGGTGTCTGTCAGCTTCTGGGTTTAAGGACAGATTTATGAATTAGTTTATAAAATGTTTGTTGTTTCTGCCAAGTGCCTTCACGTCAGATACATGTTTTATGATATCGATGGTAGGAGCATTGTTATCAAGTATTAGTGACGTCATGTTGCCCAATCCACAGTCATGTATGGAAGATATAGGCAATAACAGCAGGATTTATCTTCCTCAATTTTGAGGCTTGGTTGAACAAAAAACAGCCTGGTGTATAGTACTCCGTTGACAGTTACATCATCCATAATTAACTGTTTCGCCTGCATTGCACGCTTTGCCCCAAGTAGTCGTATTCACCAAAGTTAACTGTACAGTTAACTGATTCCGTTGGCAACTAGAACATCCGAAAGTAAATTAATAAATTTTCCTGGTTTAACAAACAAAAATCCACCTAAAATTGTTTGCGTGATACAGCTCGAC
The DNA here is from genome assembly GCA_949752745.1 of Protula sp. h YS-2021. Taxonomy (NCBI): domain Eukaryota; kingdom Metazoa; phylum Annelida; class Polychaeta; order Sabellida; family Serpulidae; genus Protula; species Protula sp. h YS-2021. The sequence goes on from OX457033.1 coordinate 34,828,179, forward strand.
CAATCGATTTTCGCTTCCGGGTTCTGCAGTTATCTTATGTGTACCGGGGCAGGAAGATTAATTTTCTGTATCACTTTTGAGGTCCTGTGGAAATGAGGACCTCAGGGTTCGCGTTGGCGTGGTTATTGTCCACTTTTTGGGCATTTTTTTTACGAAATGACAAACTTTTTCGGAACCCACCGAGTCTTTATGGACCCAACTGAGTCACACTTTCCTTTTTTGACTCACTTTCCTGAGAACCCAGCGCGAACCCTGTTTATGTTTACATTTCCTGCACCATTGACCTTTCTAAATGGGTGGAAAGTGAGCCCGCGGTGAGGTGGGGGGGAGGGGGAGGGGTAAGGGGTGTGGAAGGAGCACCGGCAAAGGGTGATTCGGCGTGTTCTCGGAGTTCAATATTTTTCGTCTCTGAAAAGAGCATTTAGAAGCTGTTTATTTGATCTGTTTGGAGGAAAGAGGTGCGATCGAGGCACAATATCGATTAAATATCGATTAAATTGCTCACCCCCACCCCCCCCCCCCCCTCAAAAAAAAAAGTTAAATTAGATAAGATTGTTTCCGGTCATGTGCTTAATTAAAAATACCGCTATATCTTTTAAAATTGTTTTTATTTTTCAATTTGGTTTGTTTTCTAATTATAAGGCAATAAAATATATTTTTTATGTAGTTTACAACATAAATTGACGAACTAATGAAAAAAGGCAAGTGTGAAACAGTAGGGTAGTCAGGGGAGAAACAGTAGGGGAGGCAGGAGTGAAACAGTTGGGGGCAGGTGTGAAACAGTAGGGGAGGCCGGAGTGAAACAGTAGGGGGCAGGTGTGAAACAGTAGGGGAGGCAGGTGTGAAACAGTAGAGGAGTCAGGGGAGAAGCAGTAGGGGGGTCAGGGGAGAAGCAGTAGGGGAACAGGTGTGAAACAGTAGGGGAGGCAGGAGTAAAACAGTAGGGGGCAGGAGTGAAACAGTAGGGGAGGCAGGTGTGAAACAGTAAGGGTCAGGGGAGAAGCAGTAGGGGGACAGGTGTGAAACAGTAGGGGAGGCAGGAGTGAAACAGTGGGGGGAGGCGGGAGTAAAGCAGTAGGGGAGGCAGGAGTGAAACAGTAGGGGAGGCGGGAGTGAAACAGTGGGGGAGGCAGGAGTGAAACAGTAAGGGAGGCGGGAGTGAAACAGTAGGGGGACACGTGTGAAACAGTATGGGAGGCAGGAGTGAAACAGTGGGGGAGGCAGGTGTGAAACTAGGGGAGGCAGGAGTGCCAAGTAGGGGAGGCAGGGGACAAAAGTAGGGGAGGCAGGTGTGAAACAGTAGGGGAGGCAGGAGTGAAGCAGTAGGGGAGGCGGGAGTGAAGCAGTAGGGGAGGCAGGTGTGAAACAGTAGGGGAGGCGGGAGTGAAACAGTGGGGGAGGCAGGAGTGAAGCAGTAGGGGAGGCAGGTGTGAAAAAGTGGGGGAGGCAGGTGTGAAACAGTAAGGGTCAGGGGAGAAGCAGTAGGGGGACAGGTGTGAAACAGTAGGGGAGGCAGGAGTGAAACAGTGGGGGGAGGCGGGAGTAAAGCAGTAGGGGAGGCAGGAGTGAAACAGTAGGGGAGGCGGGAGTGAAACAGTGGGGGAGGCAGGAGTGAAACAGTAGGGGAGGCGGGAGTGAAACAGTGGGGGAGGCAGGAGTGAAACAGTAGGGGAGGCGGGAGTGAAGCAGTAGGGGAGGCAGGTGTGAAACAGTGGGGGGGGGGGTGAAACAGCAGTCATATAAATTTTTAATTTTCCAACTGATTTTTAAAATTCAGTGATACATCTCTTACCATACATCAGAATCTTCCGGCTTTCCGGCTTTTTTTTTTTTTTTTTTTTTGGCTCAATGGACCACTGTTTTGGACCCCGTTTTCCGGTTCTTTTTTCGACCCCGTTCCCATGTATGCTTATTATTCAGGGATAGCTTTCAATATAGAATTTATCTGAAAAGAGCATTTCATGAGCAAGCAAAATAGTATGCCGGTGGGGGGGGGGGGGGGGGGGGGGGAGGGGGATTTGGTTTCTAATGCAGTGTTTTGCCCAGAATGGAAGGACAGGGGGCTTAATATCCCCCTCTGTAAAAAATAGGGGCTTTTTTCCCCATGGTAGGGGATGTCGTAGGAATCCTACACAAGATACAAAGGTATTAATGTTCAATTAATCTATTCTAAACCGTAGCCATTTTGTTTTGTTTTCACTAGAAGGGAAAATTTTAGGGATTGTTCTGGGAAACATAAAACGATTTCACACAAATTATGGTGTGTAAAATGACCAGTGGTAACTGATTAAATTGTAATGTTGATCCGACCATGGAACAAAAATCCCCCCCCCCCCCCCCCCTCGGTAGAACAAGAAGGGGCTTTTTTAAATTCAGTGGGGGATTTTTTAGCCCCCTCGTGTTCCAGAAAGGGGACTAAAACAGTGAGAGAGGGAAGAAAACCCCTAAATTCCCCTCTGGGAAAAACACTACTTATGTGTTACCATACGTGCCCCCCCCCCCTAAAAAAAAAAAAAAACGCGGAGAAAGAAGGCACTAGTGAGGCGAGACGCAGAGTGCCAATTTCAATAAAAGGATGGGGGGGGGGGGGTAAAACTCGCTTTCATCCACCATTTTTGTCACGTAGTGTGTGTAGTCGACTCGAAACCGGAAGTTACTTCGGTTACAGAAGTTGTACCCCGTACCAGGTACACTCTTCACAAAGAGCAACATTTCGATTATGGTAAAACATTACGCCCAAGGGGAATACATGGAGTCAAAAGTGTGGAGCATGCTTAGCGAACCTGGCCATAAAACTACGTTCTTTTACAGTCACATTTTCCATTATTAACACTTGACAAGTCTTTGACTTAATCAAGGCTAAAATGACTTTGTGCGGGCAGCCGTTGAGCTATCTTTTTTTTCTTGACAGTAAAAATTTATTTTCTGGTCTCAGCTTCTTCTCTGACACTAAGGCCCCAGGACCACAAAACTTTGTACTTCTGTAGAACTTGATCTGCGGGTGTGCATCCCGCCTTTTTTTTCGTCTACGATTTCGTTTTCGTTCTTAAAACGCCATGCGGACACAGTTGGTTTTAGAATAAATAAATACAGCGCATTTAAAAGCAAGCTAACGGTTGAGCAAAACAGTACAGCTTATGGGCGTTATGCGAGCTCTGCCTGCAGAAAGAAAAAGTGCTGGTCCGTTCAATCAATAAAGCCGTTAAGCCAACATAACCAAGCAGATGAACCTTATAAGCCGCATATGTGCTGCGCCGTAAGCTCTCTACTTAGTTGTATAACAGACTGTTCGGCTTGTAAAAAAACTTCATTTTCTTGGTTGTTCAAGAAATAATAAGCCGTTCAAAGAAATACTTTTACCTTTTAATGTTTGTCAAGTGTTGAATATTTCGCTTGCGAAATACGGTTCTAGTTTCTTAAGACACACAAGGGGCAAAATGTTGAAGAAAGTTGAAAGAAGACACTGTCCAAATTTGTCTGCAGTAGATCATCTGACAAACAGAGTATGTTAGCAAAGAAGGGGTGGGGGGGGGGGGGGGAGTTCTCAGTCACAATGTCACTGGGCGTCAGGAGTCGCTCAGACGGCTTCTGTTTCCACTGCCGGTGTATTCTGGCACTGGTCATCAGAATGAGATCAAATCAAAAGCAAGTCGCCGGTAATATTTGTTGCCACTGACGGGCTGGTTATTTCTGACGCGGGCGGTAAAGCTGAGAGCCGATATGGCAAGCTGACGGTGTAAATCGAACGCCCGGGATTATGAACAGACGCCCCATTACTTTGGCAGTAACAGTATTAAATGCCTGTTTTCTAACAAACACGTAATATAACTTGCATTGCGACGAAGTTGAATTGTCTCAAAGATAACGCTTTATCGAACGTATAAACCCAGACTAATCATAGTTTATGGGGTGAGTGGGGGTGGAGATGAGGTGGGGGGGGGGGGGGCTAAAAATAGCTGCAAGCCGCTTCCCTTAAGAGACCATAGACCTGCTTACAAAGGTTACTTGGATATTGATGATGTAATAAAGTGACGCTTTTGCTGCTTTGGGTGCATCAGCCACTTCATCGTGCTCATGTTGGGGTTGGTTTGTTTTGTTTTTTTTTTCGTTATTTTTTTTTCTTCTTCTTTTTCTTCCTTGCAGCTGCCCGAATGGAGACGTTCTTTTACGACAAACTCGAGAAGTGGGACCGTAAGAAGCGAGAACAGCGCGAGACTAACACGGAGGCGCTGGGGCAGAATATGCTCGATGCTGGCGGTGAATTCGGACCCGGCACCTCATACGGTATATACATATATATATGTGGGGGGGGGGGGGTTGGGTGGTTTGTATTGGGCTGGAGCACGGGAAGGACCTTTGTGAGCGAACTGCGCAACGGTGAGTCCATTGCCATTCCACAAGTCCTCAACCTCATGATGTATCCCTATTATAACAAAAAAAACACACACACACCTTAGGTAGCCAGATATCACGGAAATATCGACGAAATCGGTTACTCGTGTGACCGTTATCGCATAAACCGGTTAACTGCATATTAATTCAAAACCCTTCGCCGTTCTTTCGTGACTATAATAATACACCGGATAATCGCATTAAACCGAATAAACGCAGAACATGATTTAAAAAAATTGTCTATGTAGTTCACTGTTCTCGACTTCGCCTCTTTTTTTTTGCGATACTTGCCCGAGCTGTGACGCAGCCTAGGTGTCACAAAACCGCTCTCGTTACGTGAAACAAAAGGCTCATACTGTGGCGTTGTATATCGACAACCGATAATTCTAATCAGCGAAAAGCTTTGTTGGATACCACAGAGTGCTGTGTCGTTGTTATGTCGTTGCGAGTGTCGTGTCGTTGCTATGTCGTTGTGAGTGTCGTGTCGTTGCGAGTGCTGTGTCGTTGCCATGTCGTTATGAGTGCTGTGTCGTTGTTATGTCGTTGTGAGTGCTGTGTCGTTGTTATGTCGTTGCGACTGCTGTGTCGTTGTGAGTGTCGTGTCGTTGTTATGTCGTTGTGAGTGCTGTGTCGTTGTTATGTCGTTGCAAGTGCTGTGTCGTTGCGAGTGTCGTGTCGTTGTTATGTCGTTTGTAGAGTGCTGTGTCGTTGTTATGTCTTTGCGAGTGCTGTGTCGTTGTGAGTGTCGTGTCGTTGCTATGTTGTTGTCAGTGCTGTGTCGTTCCCTATGTCGTTGCGAGTGTCGTGTCATTGCTATGTCGTTGTGAGTGCTGTGTCATTGCTATGTCGTTGCGAGTGTCGTGTCGTTGCTATGTCGTTGCGAGTGTCATGTCGTTGCTATGTCGTTCCGAGTGCTGTGTCGTTGCTATGTCGTTGTGAGTGTCGTGTCGTTGCTATGTCGTTGTGAGTGTTGTGTCGTTGCCATGTCGTTGCGAGTGTCGTGTCGTTGCTATGTCGTTGCGAGTGTCGTGTCGTTGCGAGTGTCGTGTCGTTGCTATGTCGTTGTGAGTGTTGTGTCGTTGCTATGTTGTTGCGAGTGTCGTGTCGTTGCTATGTCGTTGTGAGTGTTGTGTCGTTGCTATGTCGTTGCGAGTGTCGTGTCGTTGCTATGTCGTTGTGAGTGTCGTGTCGTTGCGAGTGTCGTGTCGTTGCTATGTCGTTGCTAGTGTCGTGTCTGTGAGTGCCGTGTCGTTGCGAGTGTTGTGTCGTTGCGAGTGCTATGTCGTAATAAGACGACGTCATAATAAAGGGTCCCCCCTTAGCTAACTGAGGACGCTTTATTAAATACGGAAAATTTATGGAGGAAAGAAAGATTCAACTTGATATATGTAAGTGTGGTGGGGCTTTTAGTGCGATTCTTAATGAAACAAATATCGACTCCTGTGCATTGGGCATTTCGGTCAGTGGCACTGGATGTGACTGGTTAGTTCGTGCTGTTTTTTTTTTTTGTGGGGGGGGAGGGGGCGGGGAGTGGATGAGTAATGAGTAATATTTCGGTCAGTTGCATTGGATGTGACTGGTCATCTTGTGCTGTTTGGGCTGTGAGATGACTCCGTGCCAAAATCAAATACCTTGCCTTAATGCTTACCCCCCCCCCCCCCCCCCCAACCCTCAACCCACCATTTCTGGGTATTGCCATGGAATCCAATTAACCCCAATCGATGCAGGGCTTTGCGGGAATTATCGCTTTTTTTTTCATAGGGTGACTATGCCTAATCGCTGTATCTACTTGCGTTCCTTAGCTCAATTACTGAGCGAGGCTGTTCTGACAATTACGGTAATCGCCATTTCTCTTTGGAAAGTGAATTGATTATAGTCTGATCCTACAAAAAAAAACAAAAAAAAAGAAAAATGGTGGTGGACAATTTCCGCATTAAGGATTTTTACTTTATTTTCCGACTCTTGGCTGTTTGGGCACGTGGAAAATAATGTGAATGAATTATTTTAGTTGCTGGTGTGGGGGATTATATCCGGTTGAATGTTACGTAAAACTGAGCCTTTTTTTACAGCAAGGAGTAAAAGAACAGACACCCTTCAGAGCAATTTTTGAAATTTTGCGTGGGTGGCACTCAGCTGGTACGGGGGGGGGGGAGGGATGGGGTGGGAGGAGAGGGGAAGGGGGGGCGCTTCCATTAAGGTAACGAGTTGCCAGATTGCTTTACGAATCCTTGTCATTTTGAGTGAAAAGAGCTGTGCGGACTAAAGTTGTTCTCTCTGACTGTTACGTGTGATGTTAGCGCCTCTGGTAAAAGGCCCCGGCTTGTCACGCATTCTACTTTATGTTCTAATCAAACAGCTAACTTTTATCCATTTTTTTTTTCATTTTTTTTATAAGTAAGGGACAAACAGCTTTGATCAATTCGTAAAATGGATTCGTTACATTAGTCACAAAGGTGAGGGAAGGGGTTGGAGTTGGGGGTTTGATATGGGGGCAAGTTAGCATTTGTTAAGGGTCTATTGTTTCTTATTCCAATCTCTTATTGATTTCCCCCCCCCAAAACCACCGCATTCGGCCAGACAGAGGAGGGAGGGGGGTGGGGGGGAGAGGGGGCTGCTACAATACGCGCTGGAGTGTTATTGTTTGCTCAGTGTGAATAGCCACAGCTTCCCTTACGGGCGTGGGAGGCGGAGAGAGTGGGAGGGGGGAGGGGGAGGGGGAAGGGGGGGGGCGGCTGTCGCAGCGAAGCTCACAAACTCGCCAATTTTTATTAAGCTTGTTTATTTGAGGGTTGTAGGTTTTCACCTAATTCCAACAACTGGCTTGTGGTGACGTCATTCACAGACAACTCGCTTTTCCTGCGGATTTTTTTATCAGATTTCAATAAAGGCACAAAATGACCGATTATTTTTTTAATTTTATATATTTATTTATTGTTTCTTTATTTATTTTTATTTTATTTATTTATTTTTTCCTGTCGTTCGTCTGGTTAGTGTATTTATTCGGTAAAGTGCAGAAGGAAAGATCGATTTTAATTTTTTATTTTTTTTTTATTCCTTTTGTGTTTATTTTTATTTATTTATGTATTTTGCTGGTGTCATAAACACATACTTGGCTTCGCTTCACAAGAATTTCGTCAAATAATTGCTGGAAATAATTCCCATACATTTACAGAATTACGGATTATACTATTATAAGTGCCGATGATAAAACTGATTGGACAAAACACCATTCTGCCGTGACTGTGAATAAGCTGTTTCAAAATGGTTCAACGATGAGTGGTAGAGACCGACAGTCTGTACATGACGTCACTGTTCTATAACTGTACCCCATATACATATGCTGGTGACGTCATTTATCATAACCTCTGTCTTGCTATTTATTATTTAGAGGCTTTGCCCCACTGTACCCCAGTGTTCCACTGCATCCCAGTTTAAACCCACCAAATGTCAACAAAACGTGTTTATTGAACGTTCGGAAATGGAAATCCATGCATGCTTTAAGCTGCATCTGAAGACGAGAAATGTGAGGATTTGAAATTTAAATTCTGTTTTAATTTTGTCTGCGACCACAAAGCAGTCGGAAAACTGTAACGCGTTGTGACTTTCTACTCGGATCACGTGACACAGGCAAGGAAATTAACCTGGCGGATTTTGTGATTATCACATTTACTTTTTCAGTGAAATCAGGCGTTTTAATTTCCCTTGAGCTCACACAGGAGAGTAGCACTTTGGCTGTACCTTCTGGTGGTGTATCTGTTTGTTTACTTGCGATTTCGTAGAATCGGGTTCAGTGGCGGGTACAGGTTTTGGTCAAGATACGGAAAAGGGGAGGGGGGGTCAACTTCAAAAATCATTCGAAGTAGCATTTTTACTCAGAGAAGTTTAACTGTCTTATTTTTAAGAGGGGAGGGGGCGGGGGGCTGTGCAACCTCTGAACCCCCTCCCTTTTGATCCACCACTTGAAATTCTGTGTTACAGTATCTTGTGGTCTTACAGGGAGTGCGCTGATCAAATCCGTATGCCTCCCCCTCCTTCCCCCTCCCCCCCCCCCCAACACCGGAGCGGCTCCTCGGGTTTCTGTGTTACAGCACCTTGTAATCCTTACAGGGAGTGGGTTGATCAAATGCGTGCGCTTCTCCCCCTCCCACCTCCCCATCCCTCTCCCTATTCCCCCTCCCCACTCCCACCCTCCCCCTGCCGGATCCGCCCCTGGGATTTTTATATTACAGCACCTTGTAATCCTTAACAGGGAGTGCGCTGATCAAATGCGGACAGACAGAGCAGAAACTGGGCCAATCAGAGCGTGAATTCCTGCAGGCAGCAGCTAACAACTTCCTCCAGCCTCTCAAAGCATTCCTGGACGGCGACATGAAAACAGTGCAGGTATATCAGTGCTCCACCACTCATTACATCTCCGTGCCCCATGTTTTCAAATCACTAGGCCAAGAGGCGTGTTGGTTCCTGGTCTTTTTAAATAGAAGGGATTATTCAGTTATGGGGCAGAAATGAGTAGTTTTTGACTTTGAGAGTATATCCCAAATGATGTTCCCCCCCCCCCCCAGCCCCGTAGAGGGGATTTGTGTGTATGTGTAGTGTGTGCATCTGTTATAGACATTTGAATTTGTCAACTCAATAACTCTCCAACGAAACGTCGGATCAGCTTGCAAACTTGGTGGGATTTTGCTTTGGGTTCGTTGGCCTGTTGGGATTGTATTTGACATTTATTGGACAGCGCGTGACGTCATAGAATGTTGAAATCTGACAGTTGCGTCATTGCTGTCACAGCAGAACGGAATGTCGAATTGGGTTCAAACTTGGCACGATGACGCTTTGCGTGTATAACGCAACGTAATGAAGTAGTTCTCGTGTTAAGTGGGTCACCTGTTATCTAGTATTGTGACAAGCAGCTCACCACTTTTCGCACCCCGCCCTCCCTCCTCCTCCTCCCCCCCCCCCCCCCCCTCCCCACCGGAGTGAGTCATCTGTTGTATAGTCATGAAGGCTGCCTTTCTGGGGTGCGTTTTGGCACATGAGAATGTTCGAAGGCAAAGATAAATAACATGGATGTTATAACACTCTGGGTAGCGATCCAAACCGCGAAAAGGGATAAAAGGGTTAGCGTTGTGTTCAGCACCGTGCCTACAATAGATAGCAGGAGGGGGTGGGAAGAGGGGAGGGGGGAAGGGGGTGAAGGTAAGCGGAAAAAAATTGCCAATTGCCAATGACGGAGGGAATCGGTGACGTATAACAGTGTCTGTGTTGGGCGTGGCTTGAGGTGAGCAAACGGAGTACACACCGGCCTAGAAAAGCTAAGAAGAGCCATCTCTGTGACGGCTACTTGCTGTAATATTATCGAAAATTATGGGAAAAAAAGTGAAATGGCAGGTTGTTTACGTTTATTAAACCGTGTTGAGGTTTGAAATGTTGTTATTGTTATAGCTCTTCCAGTCGGTGGTTCTCACCGATTTTCACTCTCCCACCCTACACCTCCACCCATCCCTCACCCCCCACCAATCCCTCACCCCACCCATCCCTCACCCCACCCCCACCCCCACCCCACCTCCTCCCTTCCCTCACCCCTACACCCACCTCCACCCATCCCTCACCCCACCCCCACCCCCACCCCACCTCCTCCCTTCCCTCACCCCTACACCCACCTCCACCCATCCCTCACCCCCCACCCATCCCTCACCCCCACCCATCCCTCACCCCCCCCCCCCCCCACCCCCATCCCAACCTCTTCCCTCCACTTTTCTGCAGGATTCGGAATGTCTGAATCTGTTCACCTACAGAATTTGTTGACTTCCCAAACTTCAGTAATCTTTTTTAGTTCTATTTCCCGGAACATCCTTTCAGAGAAATCTTTTCAGAGAATCTTTTTCTGAATAAACCTGTTCTTTTGGAAGAATTTATATTTTGTGATGGGACATTCATCAGTTTCACTGATAACTTGTAGTAGCTGATCCAAGGGTGGGGGGGGGGGGGGGGTTCGCACCCCCCCTTTTCCCCCAAATAGTATCTTGGCACCCTCCTCCTCCCCCCCCCCCCCCGCACAGTAGAGGGTTGCTATTGCAAGTACTCTGTAACATTGAAAGCATATGTCTTTCTGCTTATCTATGGAAAAAACCGGAATCTACCCCTGACTTTGTGTATTTTATTTATTTATTTATTTATTTATTTTTTTTGTGGTTTTCAGAAAGAACGTAAAGTGCTAGAAATGAAACGTCTGGACCTAGACGCCTGCAAAACCCGACTGAGAAGGGCCAAGTCCATAGGCGCCAAAGACCAGGTTTGTTGACATACACATGCTTAAATTTGTTGACATACACATGCTTAAAATGCTTACAAATATTCCTGCTCGAGTGGCGTGGTTATGTGTAGTTTGCAGTTCTCGGTTACGTTAACCAACTAATTTTCAATTAAGTAACTAATCGGTTTGGTTAATTTGACGGCAAATCAATTAATCCTGTGGTGATTATTAATATATGGCTTCTTTTCTTCTAATTTTCACCAACACTGTCGTTGGACACATTTTATACAGAATCCTACGACCACACAACGTACTTATTATTCACTAGCAAGGGAAAACGGTTCTAGTTTTTTTTTTTTTTTTTTTTTGGAGGTTTTATGGGATGATACATTTCTCTATCTTGTATATCTATATCGTATCTCTTGTAATCAGTACTGACATCTTGTATCCCGCAACCGTTTGGCCGTGGCGTTAAACAAGCTATGTAACTTACGTATCCGGGATTCATCTGCTGCGCGGGTTTCGCGGGAATCCCGCGCTTTTTGCAAAAAAAAAAAAAGCAAAAAAGAAAAAAAAAACAAACAAAAACAAAATCCCGCACTGCACCGTGGACAAAGCGGGCTGAATCCCGCGCTTTTTCGAAAAAATCCCGCGATATTGTGAGCGTAGTGCGGGATTTTGAAATTATGAAAATAAATGACGTATTTATATCTCTTGTTTTGCCAAATTTGACTTGGTGTGGGAGTATATCGCCATTTGACGCGGTGTGGGAGGGTATCGTCATTTGACGCGGTGTGGGAGGATATCGCCATTTGACGCGGTGTGGGGGGATATCGCCATTTGACGCGGTGTGGGAGGATATCGCCATTTGACGCGGTGTGGGAGGATATCGTCATTTGACGTGGTGTAGGAGGATATCGCCATTTGGCGCGGTGTGGGAGTATATCGCCATTTGGCGCGGTGTGGGAGGATATCGCCAATATTTTACTTAGTTCATACGTTCACATGCATTGTGTGTTTGATAAAACCTTGTAGACAAGACGGTGACTGCTTGAAATTTAATTTAAATAACATCATACATATGAATTGAGTCTACTTTTTAGATATATACCCGCATTTTCTCGATTTTGCAGAAGAAACCCTGACTAATTAACTGTATCTGTCATAAGGGGCTTACGGTTTTACTGTTTTTGAGCAATGTGCACCGAAAGGCACCAACATAGACTATCTACTTCCTGGTAATGCTTTCTGGATGAAAGAATGAAGCTGTATATGAATGACTCACACTACTACTCCAGTCAGTGTTCGTAAGCAAGACGATGGTTTGAAAGTTTAGTCACATGCGATGTGAAAAAAAAATCTTTCCTCTAAATCACTTTAAACAAGATTTTGTGTGTCAAAGGACAAAGATCAAGGTCTTTGATCACGTGAGTTCTTAAGCAGTCTGAAATGTTTTAACCCCATTTTTCAGCTTAACAGCATATTGGATTCAGTATAGACCTTGCATTTTAGATCAAAGGTCCAGCTGAAGCATTAAAACTGTAAAATGCTCAGGTGTCCTCTAATCTAATCTAATCAAATCTAATCTCATTTTTGGACCGAGGGCTTTGGGCGCGCCACAGGCACCGTTTGTTAAAACTGACCAACCAATCGATTTGATTTTTTTTTTACGCTGTGAAAAATATATATTACATTACATTGCAAAGGGATATATTGAAGGTTGCACCATTCAGGTGACGGGGTTGTATTGTATCTGTATGTATGTGTTCCATATGGCAGACTTGCAGTCGGTAGTGTATTGTCTTATACATGCATAGTAGCGTTACTTCAAACAATGTCCATACCTAAAGACATTAAGGCTCACTTTATGTTTAAAGTAAAATTTGACGTGTTTTCTTTTTTTTAGCCCCCACCCCCACCTAGCGAGGTTTGTTGTGTTTCACATTTTATATAATTTTGTTTCATTTGTTCTTCTAAGCCAATTTTAAATAAATAGGCTGAGTAACGTTGCATGAATCACATAACAACGATTTGAGAAACATATTTGCCAAGATTAAGCAAGGAAAATCAATACCAGTTAAAGAAATTTGATGTCAGTGAACAGTTAATGCCATAGAGGCCTGTTTTTCATTTCATATGAAATGTTGCCTAGAAAAGGCAATCAATAAGACAAGCAGAAGCAAGAGTGATCATTAAGTTCAATTTTAATTAAACATTAAATGAAGTTACACAGAAGTTCCAGAAGTTTAAAGTCAATTCCAAATTAAAATTTTGCAAAGTTCATATAAACAAAGACAAAAATACAAACACACGCTGATCGGTATTTTAGCTATGGAAGGGACTAAAATGTGACGAGCGCTTGCTATTTTTCTAGGGTGAAAACTTTAAGGTACAGTCACCTGACACCGTGTACAACACGTCACACAGTTATCTCTTAAACGTAATATTACATGATGTACAGTCACATCTATGTCTAGAATGTCACACCCATTCCTTTCTTTCATAGTACTTTTTATAGTTTGCTCTATATTTCGTAGTACTTACCTTCTTGCCATAGTAACAAGTTTATTCAGTTCCATGTAGTCAACCCTCCAAAGCTTCTGCCACTTGTTTTCTCTTGAGGCTATTTGAAAATGAAAACCACACGTAATTTTTAGGGTTGGTTTTTCATTAATGTAAGCAGATCAGTTTAGCCTGGTGCTTCTTCTGAATTGTAAAATTTATCAAGATTTATTTTTCAGGGTTATTCTGCAACCGGATCGCATTATTTTCTCCCAACTGCCAAGTGGGGCTAAAATTTCGCACGATCCAGAACAAAATGCCAGTTTTATATCAAACTTTGTTTAAATGATTAGCATACAAAAAATTACAGCACAGGGTTATACGTTAAAGTTGAATATTTAACTGGTGATACAGGACAAAGTGTTTTCCCCACTGGACACATTATCTCTGGATATATGTGTGTAATAGAATTACTATTGGGATAGGTCATGGGCTGGGTGATTCGTATTTGATTCGGGCACGCGTGAAAGGCCTGTGATCAACCTCGTATCAGTGAGTTCATTGGCATTCCACAAGTATCCAAATCCAATACAAAGCACACCATGGTCTTGGTCTCCCGTTCTTATAACACAAACGTAAACATTCGTACCTTAGATAGCGAAATAGCCCCTTTTTTCACTATCAGGCGCTTTCCTGTACTGTGGTGCTGCCTGTGATACTGCTACAAAACAGGGTTTCGTCACAAAGCCTTTGTCAGAGTGACGTTGGCTTGAAGCTGTGACGTTCGTATGAATATGGCGATCGAACTTTTTTCACGCGTTAAGTTAACGCAAAATTACTTATGATTTCTTTCAATGGGAGTGTATTGTCGGTGCCGACAAAAATTGTTATCTTAACGTGGTCGGTCTTTATTTTACTTAAGTAATCAGTCGTATGACATTCGTCAGTCATGGATAAATCGTGGAAAGATGCAAGATTAATGAAGTATGTTTAGACTGAGAGTGAGGTGCAGTGGGGGCTGAGGTGCAGAATGTTTGAAGGGATGCATACAGGCACCTTATTTTTTCACTTTTTCAATCCCTTATCAAAGTAGTTCACGCGCTAGAACTAGATTTTAGATACTTTACATTACACCAATTTAGTTAGATGTCAACACATAAAGTACTATTCCATCTGCTCGCCATCTTACTCTTTTTTTTTCAATTGTTTTCACATAATTTGATCAGTACATTTGCTTTGAACACACGCAGATATCCGCAGATATCAGCATTGATTTTCATCCAGACGCCATTTTACCCAAGTTAGAAAATTCACGTACCTAGAAGATTTTCGAAATGGGAATTAAATCATATTTTCCTTATTAATAAAGAGAAAAGAAGCAACGTAAAAGAGAAAGGTGTCTGAAGATTATGATTTTTTATAATTTTTAGTGTACGTCAATTGATGTTGTTTCATTTTAAGTTTAGTTTCTGCGTTTCCTAATTTAAATCTGATAGATATGGATTTGATTTACGCAGACCATGGCAGAATTTCTTAGCTCAACAATTCAAATCAGAGCAGCTTATTTCCCAATTCATTCTCCCTCCCACACACCTCCCTTCCCGTATCCCCCCCCCCCCCTCCCAAAAAAAGCAACGAAAGACTAGAAACTGCAGGAGTGAACAGAAAAAAATATGCAGATATAACTGCATCATTGCAGGTAATTCGTATGGTACTATACGCGTACGACGTAAATACTTAAAAAAACACTGCGCGGTCATGGTTAGAGATAAAGTTGTTGCCTAGTTACAGCTTGTCCAATTGAAAAAGACTGGTAGCACATTAATTAATGCACGCTGAGAAGGTATCATGTCATTGTCTAGTGTTTAACAGAATAAATCGTCTATTGTCTCTGTCTTACTTTAATGCTTGCATAGACCCAGGACCAGATCATCGCGGATGTAAGTTTTTTTCGGTTGTTGGATGCTTTAACTCTATCATTTGAAACTTATTCATAGTGTTATTGAACTATAAGTCTTTTGCTTTTATTTTATCGAACAAAAATAAAGCAATTCCTCGTAAAGCAGAGATACAGTGCTATAGATGAATAATAATGTACAAATTAAGTTTTTGATAACCAGCTTCACTTAACGTCATACATGATCTTCCGTCATTAGAGGGAGTGAAATTGTAAGTACAAGCTCGCTTTTCAGCACCAGCGGGCAGATCAGTTTAAAACTGTTTATTTTGCTTTTTATCTTGCTCAGTATAAAAAAGAAACATCATTACCTCTTTGTGATATATTTGTACTCTTTTTTTATAGTGTTTTCAATGATTATCTAATTATCCCCAGTTTGTAAACGAAAATCATGAGGTTTAAGGTACAATGTCTTTTACTGATTAATAAACCTTTTGCTTGTAGATTTGTAACAGAGGCATTTCATGAGCTGTAATTGGAATTTTTATGGGTTTGTTTCGTTTTGTTTGAAGGCCGAAGCAGAGTTGCGTATTGCCCAGTCTGAGTTTGACAGGCAGGCGGAAATCACCAAGTTGTTGCTGGAGGGCATCAGCAGTACTCATGTAAGTATTGCCAATCTGGGTATTTGTTTACACCCTGCAGAGAGTTTGGCAGACAGGCGGAAATCTCCCAAATTCTTATTTTGAGGGCATCAACAGTGCTCATGTATGCATAGCTAGACTGGGAATTTGTTTACGCTCCACACTGAGTTTGACAGACAGGCGGAAATCACCAAGTTGTTTGCTCTAGGGCATCAGCAGTACTCATGTATACATTGGAAATCTGGGAATTTGTTTACACTCCTTATAGAGTTTATCCATTGACTTAATTGCTTCCTCGAAGATCCAGTCATAGGACTGAAAGTATTTCGCTTGAAAGGACACAACATATATAATTTAATCTATTTTACAGACCTCATTCTCACTAATTATGCTTTTCATACTATTTATGACCTGGTGGGCAGCTATTTAACGAAATACAACTGTATAAAATTATGCATGTTTTGTAGGAAGTCAACCTGTGTCAATATTTCTAAAATTTATATGTATTATTTTAGCGTTTTCAAATATACACGAATTTACCTAACATGAGATTTTAACTTTGACCTTTGTCTTCTTTTCTTATCATTACCAAATAAATACATATTGTGGCCCGCGATGGGTTGGCCGTGTATCAACAGACTTAATACATAAAACCTGCCTCTTGTATCAGGATACTAATCCAGTACCCAGTAAAATAGAATACTTCTTCCTCTGTAGGTACACCACCTGCGATGTTTACACGACTTTATCGAGGCTCAGACGAACTACTACGCACAATGCCATCAATACATGAGTGATCTGCAGCGACAGCTTGGCAGGTGCGCATAACCACGAAATCTCGCCGCCATATTGGAAATCATATGATCCAGCTGGGCAAAATGGCGATTCATTTGCTAGTACATAGCCCGCAAATAGTGGAGTGCCCTCAAATGATAGAGCGCACAGCGCAAAAGTGTTAAAATTAAAAGCTGTTTATTTTGATTTTGCCAATTAACACATGATAAGACTCCCATTTTATGAAAATTTTACATTTATGTATTGTAATGGAACATATAATACAAGAGGTACCCGTTCCTTTTACCCTGCTATCACGAAATCGAACCCGATCATTATGCTGGTTTTCAGCTAATTTTCAAGATGGCGGCGAAAATATGATTGGTCTTTTCTATCGCAATCTTGTGCCCAGTGCCGTCATGGTTGTGACCTGACGTCACTCCTTAAGGGTCACTCACAGTAACGAATGTTCACTTCCTACTGTACTCTCTATCAGAACAGGTTGCAAAGACAGTGTGCAGTGGTTTTCAAAAAGTTCTTCGCAATCTGTTTTGCACAAAAACGGTGCTATACTGTAGGAGTTTGTGGCAGGCGTACACTTGTTAGGTGTATCCAGTTCGATCTTTATTTTTATTCACAAAACTGTGGTTGATTTCTAAGACATGAGAGTGTTTTGATAGGACCACACAGAGGCCTGCAGGCACATTTCACTCATGCCCTGATGAGTGCATTTTACTCATGCCCTGATGAGTGCTTTTCACTTATGCCCTGATGAGTGCATTTCACTCATGCCCTGATGAGTGCATTTCACTTATGTTCTGATGAGTGCATTTCACTTATGTCCTGATGAGTGCTTTTCACTTATGCCCTGATGAGTGCATTTCACTCATGCCCTGAGTGTAGCACATATTTTGTTATCCAATATACAATACGTTAACTCTTTTGCTTTACCGTGATGTCATTTTTTTTCGTGCATACAAAGAACAATGGTGGAGGCAGAGCGATTACCAGAACTTGACCAGTAAGTGTAAAAGGGTCTGACCATGGCTGGCAGTTTAAATTCCTATAGCTCCAGAAAAACAAGTTCCAATAATAAATGGGCTGCTGCTAACTATAAGGCTTAGTGGTTAAAGCTTTGAATGTGATTTCAAGTGGATTTTGAGTGTTTGCTCGTGTTTTTCACTTAGCTAATAGTTTTTAGCATTTATAATATTGTTACGCAGTTATGGTTTGAATTAGAGGAGGTTCTGGTTGCTTTTATGTTTATCTAGTGTTATGTTTTCCTCAAAGAATAATATTACTGGCTGTTGCTTACTTGATTTTTAGACCAGCCAACTATGTCGGCCTGGTCTTATCCCTTCAATGAGGGGTATCCGTCGTCTGTATGTACGTGTGTAAACTTTTGCTTAAAATACTTCTCCTTCAGTTTTGATCGGATTCCTCTCAAATTTTACACGGATGTTCTCTAGGTAGGCCTCTCTTTAAAAAGTTTTTTTTTTGGCGATCCGCCAAAAATTGGCTGAATGGAGGGCATTTGAAATTTTTCGGTTGCCAATTTTCAAAATGCTTCTTCTCCCACAATTTTTATCAGATTTTCTTCAAATTTTGCACGAATATTGCCCAGGTAGGCCTCTTTTGAAAAATTACTCATTTTGGCGATCCGCCAAAAATTGGCCAAATGGGGGACATTTTTAAATTTTTTGGTGTCTAATTTTCAAATTGCTTCTTCTCCCACAACTTTGATAGGATTCCTTTCCAATTTTGGATAGTTGTTCTGTAGATAGACTCTCTTGAAAATTTACTTTTTTAGCAATCCTCCTAAAATTGGCCAAATGGGGCATTTTAAATTTTTGGTGTCTAATTTTCAAATGCTTCTTCTCCCACAGTTTTGCACGATTATTCTCTAGGTAGACCTATCATGAAAATTTACTCTTTTTGGCGATCTGTCTAAAATTGGTCAAATTGGGGGCATTTGTGATTTAATGGTTGAGAATTTTTACGCAATTTTTTACAGAATTTTGGTCAGACTTTCTTCAAATTTTGTACGATTATTCTCTAAGTAGTCCTCTTTTGAAAAATTACTCATTTTGGCGGTACGCCAAAAATTGGCCACATGACGGGTATTGTTTATTTATTGGCGTTAAATTTTGAAAATGCTTCTTCTCCCACAATTCTTATTGAATTCCTTTACAATTTTGTACGATTCTTCTCTAGTTAGGCCCCTCTTGAAAATTAATTTTTTGGGCGATCCGCCAAAGCTTGTAAGTTGAATAAACATACGCATTGTTCCGAAATAGTGACCGCGCATCGACGGTAAACAGGCGCACTGGTTCGAAATCGAACCGCGCATCGACGCAAGTTAAATAAACTTGCGCAGTGGTCCGAAATGCGAACCGCTTATCAACGCAAGTTGAATAAACCTGCGCGCTGGTCTAAAATAAGAAACGCATGTTAAATAAACATGCGCAGTGGTCCGAAATGTGAACAGCGCACCAACACAAGCGAAATAAATATGCGCACTTGTCCTAATTGTGAACCACTCATCAACGGAAGTTGAATATACATGCGCATTGGTCCGAAATGCGAACTCCGTATCGACGCAAGTTAAGTAGACATGCGCACTGGTCTAAAATAAGAATCGCGCATCAATGCAAATTAAATAAACGTGCGCACTGGTCCGAAAAGTCAAACGCGCATCAACACAAGCTAAACAAACATGGTCCGAAATGCGAACAGCTTATCAACGTGAGTTGAATAAACATGCTCACTGGTCTGAAATGCGAGCCACGTATCAACGCAAGTTAAGTACACATACGCAGCAATGCGTATTAAATAAACATGCGCACTGGTTCGCTTTGCGAACCGCACATCAACGCAAGCTAAATAAACATGCGCACTGGTCCGAAATGCGAACGGCTTATCAAGGTAAGTTGAATAAACATGCTCACTGGTCTGAAATGCGGGCCGCGCATCAACGCAAGTTGGGTACACATGCGCACTGGTCGGAAATGCAAACCTCGCAAAATAATACATACCAAAACATTAAAACTTAAGTAATGATGTTTAAGACGCGGTGTTTTCTTCTTTTCAAAAGGCACATGTGTTTGGTCGTATCTGCTGCTTGACCTAAATGTGTATGTCCGACAGTACATGTCAGCAGTACATGTGTGTTGATACAATTTCGATACGTTGTTCGAAGTTATTTTTCTGGAAAACAAATCTTTGTATGTAATTATCGGTCTATGTTCGGGTCCGTTGCTAAATTAATTATTTAGCTAGCTCATTGCCATCTCGTCTTTTGAAGCCCAATTTTTCAGGGAAATTCCCTTGTTCATACACGCTGGATTTGGTCATCGCTTTTCGTAAGCTGGGGCTTTGTCCTTGGACAAACTTGTACAATGTGACTACCACTTTTGGCAACCAGACAAGCTTATTCATAGATTCACTAGATCCCTGGACATTCTTGTTTAATCTGAACTCGGCTAAAAAAAAGCGTCCAACAAATCCAAGATGGTGGCCTTTGTTAACTTGAATTTAGGTCAAGTCCAAAATGAAAATAACGTACACCTAATCACTATGATAGGTCATCTATAAACCAAATATATATATATATATATATATATATATATATATATATATATATACCAAATATGCCAAAAAGAAATGGATTATCAGAGTGGGAGTAACAGCCGGCGATGGGCAGGCGGACGGACGGCTCGACAGGCGGATGGCCGGCTAGAGAGACGGACGGACGGCTCGACAGGCGGACAGGCACACGGACGAACGCACAACACCCAAACCTATAGACCTCTTCCGGGGCTTAAAGCGTCTGGCGGGAGCTAGAAAAAGAAGTCCCGGTCATATTTGGCATGACTAAGAAAGAAGTCAAGGTCATATTTTATATGACTGAGGAAGAAGTCAAGGTCAACATTTACGACATATGCCACAAATCGTGCAGTGGGGAAGCTTATTGAGGATATGGTCCCAGTCGATCATTGGCTGTTTGGCTGTTCCGCGAGTCTGCCGATTCTCGATTTTGAATATTTTGAAAGTGCGAAGCTCTGCCATCTTCCTGGGATTGTGTTTCTGTAAATTTTCGGTGTATCTGAGTGGGAAATTTGAACATCTCCTCGCTAATATTCTCAAACCACACACTGGGAAAAGATCTAAGGTTCAAGGTCAGAACACCGCAGTGTTCTTTTGATAATTTTGTGATAGCGATTTTAATTCAACCAAACCAAAAAAAAAAAAAAAAAAAGTTTTTAGACGTGAGACTTGAAACGTGAGACCTGTCCGAAACCTGCCACCAACGCTTTACGAGAAAACATCGTGTAATTCGTTATAGTTATAGCATGTGTAGCTAAAGCTTTAGATTCGCTATTCCACCTCCATTGCACGACAGGTTTTATCTGTGTAACACATAGTTACCAGTGATCATTTCTTTTATATTAATTGGTTAGACTAGCAGATTAGATTTTTGTGATGTATTTATCGGAATTGTGGCACATTTTTTACTGATGTAAGCTTTGTGCTACTTTATTTGTAACTTTATAAATGTGAACATTTAGAGCCTCTGTTTGCTTGAGGTGCAAACTTGATCTAGCATTATTTATTTGCGGCAGTTTCGGGTTTCAATTTTACTGTAGCCTTGCATTCTTTCCTTGCATCCTTGGTTACGTTGTTTACGTTTATATCACCACGTGACTATTTTATTGTTTTTGTTGTTACGTACAGCTATTCAGTGTCCGGTAGCAACCACCATGCGGGTGACGCGAGCAACAGTGCAGGGGGCAGCTTCTCCCCGGGGATCTACCCAGGCCTGAACCAGGGCCCGACCACGGCGACTGCGCCGCCGGCTGCCCAGGTCAACAATCCGACGCCGAGCCAGCGCGCTAAGGTTCTCTACGACTACGACGCGGCCGACATCTCCGAGCTGTCGCTGGTAGCTGATGAGGTGAGTCACTCCCTCCCTGCCTCGCTGCCCTTCCCGCTCGTCCCGCCCCCCTCCCCCCTCCCCCCCTCCGCAACCAAAAGGTGTGCTGTGTAGCTGAGCTGTCGCTGGTAGCCGATGAGATGAGTCCCCTCCCCTCCCTGCCTTGCTGCCCTTCCCGCTCGAATTTTGTGTGGTGAACATGGTTGCCAAAAAAGAAAAAAAAAAAAAAAACAATGTAGTGTATGAAATATTCAGCTAAAAATGTAACAGTCCATGATAGGAGTCTTGAGACTGTAAGATCGTCACTTCATTGAAAGGTCGTTACTGGAAATTCTTTTTAGGTAAAGAAATCCCGCATTGTTCTTAAGGTCAATGGTATTGCAGATTAAATAATTGCACTGGCTAATAAATAAATAACAGCAGTAATGACGTGGTTTGATGTTTGTATTGTAGGTAATAACCGTGTATAAGCTACCGGGGCAGGATGACTGGTTGATGGGGGAGAGGGGCACACAGAGGGGCAAGGTTCCTACCGCCTACCTCACCCTGCTACAGTGAAGTGCAAGCCCGGGCAAATATAACATTCAAATTTGAATAAAAATTAGTGCTTAATCGAGAGAAAATAAGAAAAAAAAATATCTCAAGTATTCAAATTTATCCAAAGGGATTTCTAATTTCATTGCGGCTTGACGTTTGAGTTGAGTAGTTAGGGAAATGGCCAATGAGCGCGTAGAAACGGGGCCGTTTCACCTGATCCATATTTACTGTCGTGCTGCCTTGTGGCCAGTGAGAGCGTAGAAACGGGGCCGTTTCAGCTGATCCATATTTACAGCTGCTGCTGTCGTGACGGCTTTTGGCCAATGAGAGCGTAGAAATGGGGCTGTTTCAGCTGATCCATATTTACAGCTGCTGCTGTCGTGACGGCTTTTGGCCAATGAGAGCGTAGAAACGGGGCCGTGTCAGCTGATCCATATTTATAGCTGCTGCTGTCGTGACGGCCTGATGGCCAATGAGAGCGTAGAAACGGGGCCGTGTCAGCTGATCCATATTTACAGCTGCTGCTGTCGTGACGGCCTGATGGCCAATGAGAGCGTAGAAACGGGGCCGTTTCCACTGATCCATATTTACTGTCATGTCTGCCTGTGATACGCCACACAGACGACCGAGAACGCTGGGAACAAGTACTTTAAACATTTCATTCCGCTCTTAATTATGCTGGTTTTGTTTGAGTAGGGCTGAGTTCCGAGTCATTGAAGTATTCGCGGGCCCGATCTTTCGGGTAGTGGAGAAAAACATTAAAATACATAAACCTGCGTGTTAAGCGGGGGCTTATTGGTAGACATAAAAAGTACTCGTACTTGTAAAAAGTGTCACGAGAATATATATGTGTGGTAGTGTGTGTGGTATTGTAAAGTACTGGTGTGGTACCACGTGGTACTGTGTAGCTGTGTCAGGTACTGTGTGGTACTTATTGGTACTATGAGAATACCATTCTAAATATGATCAAAGGATGTAAATAACAACAAGAGAAAGCAGAACATTTGCGTACCAGCAGCGCAGACAGTGGCGCCTCTGGTGGTCAGGACACGTAACTTGCTGTGAACATTACAAATGTGAACGGAGTGGCAAATATGCTTCTAAAATCTCCTCCCTAGAACGCTGGATGAGGGTTGGAATTGTTAATGCTACCGGAAATTAAGAAAGTATATACGTTCGTATTTTAATTTTTTCTCTGACAAATAAAAAGGTGACAGTAGGATACGCCTCATGTATTCGAAAAGAAATTTTAAGAAATAGACGTGTGTGTGTTAAATATCTTTTATAATTAATCAATTTGTAAATTACGGCATATGGCACCTATGGCATATTAGATCAATCTCCTTCCCCTTCTCCCCCTCTCCCATCCCCACTCCCACGCCTCCTGTTATAAATTTCGTTGAGGAAGTCCTGTGTGAGCTGTCTCACAAAATAAATAAATAAGCAAAGTTTTCAGAAACCGAATATTTTTCCAACCAGAAATCACATATATTAATTTGGGTTGTTTGAACTTACCTGTGGATCTTCGCCCTTTTGCTCGTAATAACTTTCTGTCCGTTCGTTAAAGACATGCCATTAAGAACTCCAAATGAATGAAGTATTCTAGAATTGAATATAACGAAATATAAAGAATATTATGTTAAGGTGAATCAGTATTTAAAGTTATTTGCTTTGAAATTTTTGTCTCGATTTATTCTGCGTTTTTGTACGTGAACCGATCAAATGTAGGTGAGCTGCTGTTTATTGGTTAAAAAAAATTAGCTTAAAAATATGAAAATCTTATCATTGATCAATAGATAAATGGCCTGAAAGAAGTGAATAGATTTGTTATCTTCTATCTTTGTTCGCCCCCGGGTTTGTTTCTTAACAGATAAAACTAAAAGAAGAAGAAAAAAAGCATGTTTTTTTTTTAACTATTTAAACACCAAGAGACAGTGTTTTGTAGTGGGGCAGCTGCTGGGTCTCCACACTGGATCACAGATGGCGCTGTGTAGAAAGCATCAACATGGCTGTCAGTTGAGCTTTCCTTTCTTGTTATTTACATTCTTTGATATGATTAATACATAGAAATGCTCAAAGTAAACAAGGCTGATTGTTTTTGTGAACAAGCTTGATTTGTTTACACAGTACTGCACTGGTTGTTGCCATAGAGATCAAAGTTCTTATAATATAAAACACAAGGCATTTTTTTGTCGCAAAGAAATTACTTGTGCAGATCAATTCTGATTAGTAAAAAAGAAATTAGTTCATAAAGAAATTGGTCAGCAGGAATTGTAGTACGAAAGTCAACACGCAGTTTAGGACGCAGTTATGTAAATTCTGTCATTTGTTTACACGACGATTTGAAGAGATTTGAGGAATAGTGTTTCTTTTATTGGTGGCATCTGTGGTTGTCACAGAGGTGACTATCCATGTACGTGCGGCTTATGGGTGTATGTATGATGTATGGGTGTCCATATGACTCATGGGTGTACGTATGACTTATGGGTGTGCATATGACTCACGGGTGTGCGCATGACTTATGGGTGTACATATGACTCACGGGTGTACGTATGACTTATGGGTGTCCATATGACTCATGGGCGTACATGTGACTCCTGGGTGTACATATGACTCATGGGTGTACGTATGACTTATTGTGTACATATGACTCATGGGTGTACGTATGACTCATGGGTGTACATATGACTAATGGGTGTACGTATGACTTATGGTGTACATATGACTCATGGGTGTACGTATGACTCATGGGTGTACATATGACTCATGGGTGTACGTATGACTTATGGTGTACATATGACTCATGGGTGTACGTATGACTCATGGGTGTACATATGACTCATGGGTGTACGTATGACTTATGGTGTACACATGACTCATGGGTGTACGTATGACTTATGGTGTACATATGACTCATGGGTGTGCGTATGACTCATGGGTGTACATATGAGTTAAGGGTGGCATTGATTTCGCAGTAACATCCCGTTGTCTTGTTTTGAAGAGCTTTGAACTTCACAGAGGCCACCCTCGCTTGGGTCATCATGTCTTGCCGTTACCGTTAACCAACAAGTTGATATTGACCTTTTTTTAGCCAGCATGAAGTATTGTTAACCAGTAAGATAATGTTGACCTTTGATTTCATGTTGACTCAAAATGATTCAATACGTGTTTTGCTACATGACTTAATTGGCATTTCGATTGCAGACAACTGCAATATCTGTCAATTTGTACATTCCAGTGAACATTGAAATATCATTGGTTTTGAAATCGATCAATCAGTGTAAAGCATGTCATGCAACAATAGCATTTAAAAAGATAAAATGTTCACGAAACTGAAGATGTGGTAACATATGGGAACATATCTGACAACATTGCTCCATAACTCTTAAATTTGTTTGGCGTTTGGTTAAAATACCAAGGTTTAAATTCATTTTAATTTTGCGATAAGAGTTTAGGGTACAACACACTAAGATTAAATTTTGTGTTGTGTAAATTACATAAAGTGTTAGGCCACTGGAAAATTAGATAGAAATTGTAGAGAAGCAGATAAACATTTGACTAAATACACAGCGTAGGATGTTGAATTAGTTACATAGCTGTGTGTTGACTTACGTATTGGCAAATTTGCCTAAAAAATATATATATAGAAATATAAAAATAAAAAATAACATTGCAGATTAAAGAAATATTGTAAAAAATATATATTGAATATGCATTATGTATCATTACTTCATCCACGGATAATGGGCTTTATGGTTCTCTTTTACCAATATCATTCAGTAGATTGCTGGTTTTTATTTCATTTCATTTTCTTTTTTTTATTATTATTTTTTGGATATATTAACGCTAGTTATTTCGTGCATTCGGGAGACATGTGGCATCTTCCACATGTACTTGTTGATAAGCATCTACTGTATATAGAACCCTTACAGTTTCGGTTGAATGGTAGCTGTTCTGTTCTATGCCATCCATGTTCAATTTCTGACGCGGTGTTAATTCTTTAAAATATGCATAATAATTTTTAAAATGTGTTTTTTTTTTCTCAAGAGGAATATATGAAAGTAAGTACAATTGTCATATGTGTCCAGTGGGCAAAAACGTTTGGATTTTTTTTCCATGAATTGTGCCATAAATTTTCATGATTCGATTGACTCAAGAAATAACATCTCTGATACAGTGATTTTTTATATGTGTTCCTCTTATAGAAGCTCAACTCCAACGTAGCGAAGGTTGAAAGTGGAAACAACAGAAACATTTCTTATTTTGTTAACTATTTGAATTTAAATCCATTTAAATCCAAAACATGTAAACATGTATAATAATGGTAAATAGATTTCCTCAGTTAAAGCGAGTAAATCGTGGTCTTCTCCAATTATATTATTTCGTAATTGATTGAAAAAAAAAAGAAATAATAATTTGTATTTTACACAATTTAATTACGGAGTCTTTTGGGTAATGTTGGCAAATTATGAATATTGTTTTAGCTAGTATGCATTACGTGCAAGAAGACAAGAGCTCAATCTACGATTTGTCTTTGTGTGTTGTGCGTGTGGACAAATAGTACCCGTTGCCATGCGTTGCTAGCTTAGTTACTATGTGTGTTTGCGTTTAAGGCTTTGTGTAATCTAGTCGTGCACGTGAAGAGCACATTTCGTTTGGATTTGTGGCGAGTTGTGACAAAACACTATAATGCGTGAAAATTAGAAATTGACTTCAGGTTTTACATTGAGGAGAGAGAGGTGAATACACATTCACTGTGAAGGTATTGACTGTTCCATAATCATACTTTGACTGTTCCAAATAAAATATGCAAGAATTTTGGATTTGAACCGTATGCAAACCGGATAAGAAATGAAAGAAAAAATGTCGCAAAGGTAGCTCACAGTCTAAGCAATTTATTATAACCTTTTAAAAGTTTTTAAAATAGGATACGGGTTGTTAAAAAAACGCGATTTCTCTTTGCTGCAAAAAATTGACACTTGGGAGATATCTCTATATCATTTCAGTCATTTGTTTGTAGTAAAAACAAGAAATTTTTGCTCATTTCATTTGGAGCGCCCAAAGGGTGATTTCTCTTATGACGCTGCGATGAGCAAGGTCATGCACACCCAACTGGACCCATGTGAGCTGCGGTCATTGTATAATAAGCTCTTGATTGTAGCCATTCCGATCTAAAGTTAAGTTATGTCAAATATAGAAATATATATACAAATCGTACCGCAGTCCAAGTATTCAGTACATTTTGTAATGTTTGAACGCATAGTTTTTTTGTGTATCTGTCACCATCTTTGGCCAAAACCTATGGTTTTACAGTTTTTAAATGACAAAAAAGCATCCATTGACAGTGTGAAGACCTGTTTAAACTCGAAATTAAAGTCTCCGATGGTGAAGTACGCAGCATAAAATTTGTGAATTTTGTTTGATGT
Source organism: Protula sp. h YS-2021 (assembly GCA_949752745.1). Classification (NCBI taxonomy): domain Eukaryota; kingdom Metazoa; phylum Annelida; class Polychaeta; order Sabellida; family Serpulidae; genus Protula; species Protula sp. h YS-2021. The sequence goes on from OX457033.1 coordinate 34,855,531, forward strand.
ATTCAGATAATTAATGTTAACTGGTTTGTCTTTGAAAGACGTACATGATAAACCAAGAAAAACAATTTTACAGGACAGGTCTAGTTACCCCTGATTGGACATGGTCTTGTGATAATAAATTCCTGCTGTGCACTCTAAAGAATTCTACTTGCATTGAACAGAATTATAATTGTAAATTATTGATACGAACGCTTCAGTTTCTAACCACTGTTAAAAGAAGTGGGTTATTGTTTGTTTTCTGTCGTGATTTAAGACAAAACCTTAGGTGAAATATTCCACAATACCAATCGTGTCATTCCGAGATGTTTGATACCCGATAACTTTTGTTAAAATGTTAAATCTGTTAGGCTGTTGTTGCAGGAAATCTTGCTCAGTGCAGAGCCTTTAGTAGCAAGTCGATGCTTAGAATAGTTATTGTCCAAATGTTCACGTTTTCTGAGTGTTGGTGATGCTATTATTTCATGTTTCCTTGAAATTTCTTCAAAGAAAATTAAAATGATTGTGTTATCTAAGACTATGCAAAGTGAAAGATTGTCAAGAGATGAAGGAAATAGATCAAAATGTAGAAGCAAATTGGAATTTGACTGCTAACTGTTGTTTAAATTTACTGTCCGTCATGTCAAGAAGGGAACAAAATAAAAAGTACAACTATTACAGTGATGTTTCTTTGAAGCTAAATGTATGACAATTATAAAAGTCTTGTGATATTTGAAGATTCTTGACCTGATACAAAAACAGCATGTCCGACCATATTCAAATACTGCACCTGTCGGAAAGTGGAAAATTCCTGGCCTCTTCCTGCGAGAAAAAAGGACTTCATGCAAAAAGGAGTCGCCGCCACATATACACGCCGCAAGTTACAGAAATTGTCGGAGACTTTTAAATCAAATTAACCTGAACCAAACCTATTCGGAGCACAACTATACATAGATTTTGTGAAGTCGTCGGTTGATTGTAAGGCTACTATATGGAGGGACAGCATATACACTCAGTTAACTGTGCAGTAAACTAATTCTGTTAACAGCATTGTTATCAACCATAACTTCCGAACGTAAATTAATAAACCTGAATCTGTTTAAAAATCAGATTAACCGATTTTCGCTCAGGCGGACTTGTTTTTGAAGCGCCTGAAACCCCAACTCTCGACAGAAAATGCAAACATAGCAGCGCAAATTTACGTTCACTGCAGTAAAAAGTCACTATAAAGTGTATTTTTATGCACCATATTCCGACGAAAAATCATAATTTATTTTAGTCTTCCCGAAAGCTGTGACGACATCTGAAAAATCATGCCCAAGCCGCGCTTTCTAGGCGTTGACTTCTACATGCTTTGCATAAAAAAATCACCACAGAACCGTCACGAACCAGTCAATCCCACATCGGTTAGAAAAGTCTGATGATGTTAATAAAACTAATCACAATAATCTTGTTAAAGCTAAAGGGTACTATTCAAACATCATCTTTTCATCTTCATACTTTCAATTAATGCTTCAAGATACATAAATGGCCTTGAACAGCATAATTGAAATAAATGCAGAGGTAACAAATTTTTCATTCTATGACTGTCAGTTCGAATGCAGTAGAAATTACAGTATTTTACACTGCATATGGCGCATTTCCTGCTTTTTCAATATCAAAAACGTCATGCCACGCACTGCTTAGTGTGTGTAATTGACATCACCATAACAACGTAACTGAGCTAAGAAACATTATAGATGGATACATAACATATAAATAAAAATAATAAAATAAAATATAATGGAATAAAAATAAAATCACACTCACTTTTGGACTGATCCAAAACCCCTCCCTCATTCTTGTCCACTGTCTAGCATCAGGCTTAGGGTGCCAGTGTTGCATGTGGTTTTAGTATTTTGAGGCGGGGTCACCGTCTGCTCGGGACCTCAGTACCACCAGTGGTAATGAGGTCCCGAAGTGGCACTGAGGACCCAAAATATTTTTTACTTTTAAAATCCTAGATTAAGTTGTTTTAAGCTGAAAGAAACGTTCAAAACCAAAAAAAATGTTACTTTATGAAAAAAAGTGAAGATTTGGTACTGAGGGCCCTGTGGTGGCACTGAGGACCCAAACTTTTTTTTGCTTCAAAATGCTAGATTAAGTTGTTTTAAGCTGAAAGAAACGTTCAAAACCAAAAATCAATGCTTACTTTCAGAAAAAAGTAAAGTGGTGGTACTGAGGACCCGGTGGTGGCACTGAGGACCCAAATTTTTTTTTTTTTTGCTTCAAAATGCTAGATTAAGTTGTTTTAAGCTGAAAGAAACGTTCAAAACCAAAAATCAATGCTTACTTTCAGAAAAAAAGTAAAGTGGTGGTACTGAGGACCTGGTGGTGGCACGGAGGCCCGGTGGTGGCACTGGGGACCCAAACTTTGCTTTGCTTCAAAATACTAGATTAAGTTGTTTTAAGCTGAAAGAAACGTTCAAAACCAAAAATCAATGCTTACTTTCAGAAAAAAGTAAAGTGGTGGTACTGAGGACCCGGTGGTGGCACTGAGGACCCAAACTTTTTTTTGCTTCAAAATGCTAGATTAAGTTGTTTTAAGCTGAAAGAAACGTTCAAAACCAAAAATCAATGCTTACTTTCAGAAAAAAGTAAAGTATTGGTACTGAGGACCCGGTGGTGGCACTGAGGCCCGGTGGTGGCACTGAGGACGCAAGCTTTTTTTTCGCTTCAAAATGCTATATTAGGTGGTTTTTAGCTGAAAGAAACGTAAAATACGTAATCTAAAATTTAAAATAATCGGGTCCTCAGTATCACCACCTGGTCATCAGGGCCACCACCGGGGCCTCAGGACCACCACCGGGTACTCACTACCACCATCGAGTCCTCACTACCACCATCGGGTCCTCACTACCACCACAGGGTCCTCATTACCACTACCGAATCCTCAAGGTCAAGGTTAGTGATGAAAGTTTACCATTTACTGAGTACGTCTTATGCATTCACACTGGGATTTGAGCACCTTTATGGCTACTTTTCGTGATTAATAGGTGTTTCCAAAAATTTTTTGACCTCAATTTGACCTTGACCTCTGAGGTTCAAAGTCAAAAAATTTTACGGATTTGACGACAACTCATTACCCTCTATGTCTCTGCCAAATGCCGTCTTTTTACGACAAACCCTGTAGGAGGAGTTTTCTGGAAACCACTTTGAGGTCAGAAAAACTTTGACCTCAATTTGACCTTGAACTTCAAGGTCAAGGTAAAAAAATTGCGCATTTGACGACATCTGGTTACCCTCTATCATTGTGCCAAATTTCATTGTCCTACGTCAAATAGCCTAGGAGGAGTTTTCTGGAAACCTCCGTGACGGAAAAAAAGGACAGAAATTTCGAGGAAAATTTCGGACTTATACCCATTTGCAAACGAAGTTTGCAAGTGGGAAATAACAATCGAAATTTTTTTTATGTCCCCCGCCCCCATATATATATATGCCCTCCCTCTCACACCAAAAAGATAAATTGCATTTTAGCCCCCCCCCCCTCCCATGCCAAAAAGGGAAACTTCGCTTTTGTTAAATTTTATGAATAGACATGTGTATTTGTATATATTTTATGGAAAACAATTAAAAAATGCACCCAATTTAGCCAATTTAGGCTAAATTGGCTAAAATGGCACATACTCGAAAAATGCACATCTCAATGCATCAACACCGAAAGGTAGAATGCATAAAAAGATTGAACAAAAACATGCCGTGTGAAAACGTCAATGCTGCTCATAGTGCTGCTTTGATGAAGCCGCTTCAAGGCTTAATAATTGCAAAGCCGATGGGAAAGGCAAAAAAAAAAACGTAATTTGTCTTTGTTGGAGGGGTGGGGTGGAGGGGTGGAGGCTATATATATATATATATATATATATATATATATATATATATATATATATATATATATATATATATATATATATATATATATATATATATATATATATATATGCCAAAAAGAGAAATTTCGCACCTTTTTTTCTTCAACATTTTGTGAATAGACATGTGTATTTGTATATATTTTATGGAAAAAAAAACTGTAAGATATTGAGATAAACATATTGGGTGATGGTGGGGGTGGGGGCGGGGCAGTGATACAATGTTTTAAATACTCCCAATCAGTGTGACAGCCGCTTACTAAAGATTTGCGATGGTCTGCTATTGTATTTCTAATGAGTGTGACGTAATTGTCATCTTAAAGTAGACCATCCAGGTCCTCTTTTAAGGTTTTCATTAATGAAACGGAATTTAATATAATTGCACTATGGTCGATGAGGTTAGCCAGTAGTCTAATCTGGATTGCGTTAATGAAGGGTGTTGGCGACGCCAGGTAAATCGACGAATATTTTCGTTTTTTACTCTCCATAAGTCAGCAAGATTAAAATCCTCGCATAATTGTAGCAATTTTTCGACTTCTTTAAACTTAGCGAGATGCATTAAGGTCACCCCCTAATATTAAACTTGCTTTCGCTTGCCGACCAATAGTCTATATATCTCCTCCCAAAATTCGACTTGGTCAGTTTGAAACTGAAGGTTTGGGGCAAATAGATTTAAATACAATACTGGATTTCATTGATGTTAATGTCTTGTAATACAAACCGTCCTGTAGTATCAGTCTTATAGTTTAATATATTCATAATTAGTCGTTTTCTTATGATAGTGAGTACCCCCCTGCTTGAAGTTGTGCCATGTGAAGATATCATTTCATCACCTTTACCATAACAGTCCCACTGTGCTTTCCAAAGCTTTTCTTCACTTAAACAGGAATGAGTTTCTTGTAGCATAATTATATTAAAGTCTCCTTTTAGATGATACCTAACACAGTGCAATGTTTCGTTGCGTTTCTGTTTATTTCGTAGACCCCTGCAGTTTTGTGAGAAAAAGGTTAATTCCGTAGCCATCTGATATTGATATATATGATATTTGAGTGTTTATCAGCGATGATATACATGTAAGATGTTCTCCATTTCAGCAAAGTGTTATAAATGTAACGTAAAAAACACAGTGCAGTTAAACAAAGTAGTGAACGTACTGATATTGTGTGAGTGAAAGGTCTTGAGATTCATACCTGTTCAAACTAGCTTTGAAAACATAGAAGCAAGAAATAGTGCTTACTCTCGCGTTAAGTTTTTGGACACAGTACATTTTGAATTTAAGAAAAGTATCGAATTATGTAAGCCATAAAATTACTTGTTTTTCGTTACAGAGCCAGCCACTGGTGACTGACCATCGACCTCTCCTCCTGGTGAGTGACAATCGGACTCCCCCCCCCCTCCCCTCCTAGGCGGGAAATTGAGATTATGACATAGTTTTACGTTTCAGACAATTCTGAACATCTTTCATTTTTGGACCCACAGCCCCGCCTCCCATGCCCGCTAGGCGGGAAATTGAGATTGTGGCATAGTTTTACTTTTCAGACAATTCTAAACATTTTCCATTTTCAGACCCCCAACTAACCCCCCTCCCCCAGGCGGGAATTGAGATTGTGACATAGTTTTACGTTTCAGACAAGTCTCAACACTTTTCATTTTCGGACCCCAACACCATCTCGCTCAACCCTAGATAGTATATAAGACAGACAAGATAGATTCAACAGCGCATAACTTCAAAACAACTGGACCGATTTCAGCCATCTTTTCACCATAGTGTTAAGCAGAATTTTGTCTTTGCGATGTTATGTGTAAAGAACGTTGAAACTGCGTTTATTAGGTGTGACAAGAACTTGAAACCTTTTTGAAGTAAATAACTAATTCGCGAGAAAAAGAATTGACATTATCCTATCTCTTAAAGATCAAGCTGTGGTGAAGGATCATTTTAAATCTTTATCACGATTTCATTTCAAGTGTCAGAAGATCTTAGTATAAAAGTTTTTTTCCCACTCAGCAGTTTGTCGTAATTCTCATTTGATTTGACTGACCAGTCGGTTTTGAAATTAAAAAAAAATATATAGGAAGTTTTTGGTAGAATATCTGCGCAAATAATGTGCTACTGAAATATGTCTTACGATCAAGTTTACAAGTTAATTTCATTAATTTGTTTAATTTTCATAAGCCGGATGTGACATGTGATTGCCTTTGATAAAACCACTGCTCCATTTTCGACTCTATGCTATAAAACTAAAGGAAACACGTAGGGTATGTATAGGTACAACTCTACTTTAGATCTACTTTAAAGTGAAAAATTGCTCTCTTTTACTAGTTTTTCTAGGGGTAAATAATTTTCCGAGGCAATATGCTCTAGTTTTTTAAAAAAATTTCACTTTAGTCATTTTCGAATAATATTTGTCATATTTCTTTTTTTATCATGTACTCCCGTATAGATACATATGGTTTATGAATTGTGTACTCCGACTGGTCAGTCTGTTTTGGCGACATTTTTCATCACTGTGGGATTTTTTATTTTATAAAAAATGTACAATATACAAACAGAAAACAAATAACAGAAAAAAACTCACATAGATATTTTATCTCTTACTAATCTAAATTAATATTTTACAAACCATTTACTATGATGCCCTAAAAAAGTAAGCATCTTTATTTAAAAGAAAACAAAAACTTTAGCACATATTATTTTTTTATAACGCTCTTTCAAGACGTAAAAGATCTTCTAATTTTAAACTCCTGTTCTCTAACTTCATTTTTTCTATTATTTATTCTTTTTTCAGATATCTTAAAAATAAAATAAAAGAGGATGTTGTTTTATTCAAGTAGTTTCTGTGGATATAAATTCGACTCTGCAATAATATAAAATTTATCAGAAATTCACTTTTTATTTTGTCATTTTTGATAACACCAAACAGTTTAATTGTAGATTAATTGTAGATTAATTGTAGTCACATACGATATTTTGATTTAACCAGTTTTCCAACAATTTCCAAAATAATTGAATATCTTTACAGTGTACAAATATGTGACTTACATTGCGAAGCGCTTTGCAGTTTAGGCATGTTTCAGTTACTGAGGGGTCAAACTTCGAAACTATGTTACTTGCAGCATATTGTTTATGGAGTATTTTGTAGTTTATCATGGTTGATTTTACATTTTTTGCGAGTGTATGCGATTTTGAAAAGGGTTCTGTCCATCCTGTACTGTCTAAAAATATAAATTCCTTTTGCCATCGTTGAATGCAGTTTGGGATTGTTTTATATTGTTTTACCAAGAATGAATAAAATTGTTTAGCCGATGTTTTTACCACGTCGAAATTTTGGTTTCTCGTTTTCAAAATCAATTCAAAAGCAATATTGCGGGAAGCTTGGGTTAATATTATTCTTTTCCATTCATGTGGGATTGCTTCAATTAATTCGATTGCTTTTAATATATTAAGTTGGTCATATTTATTTGCATATTCCTTGATTGCTTTTGGGTTTATAAATTTTTCATTGGCATTAATAAGATCATTTATTTTAATAATGCTTGATTTGAAGAGTTCGTTGAAATATATTGGTTGTTTATTTATCTGGATGTATTTATTGTACCAAATGCATTCATCTAGAATATCCTGTATTGTTTCTGGATCTCTTTTATTTGCATACCAGTTATATCAATTTAGTGTATTGATATAACTTTTTATGATAGTTTTTTTCCTTTTAAAGTGAGATATAACCGAGACCATTGTTCAAGAGTTTTTATGAAATCTTGTAGTTTGAATAATAGATTTTTTCATTTATTTCATTTACATCGTTGTAATTACACATACCCAATGACTTGACTGGGCCTCTTTAAGATATCAACCCAAAGGGTTTATGGTATACATATCTCAAGTTTACTTTACCAGCCAGCATTATTTCTGTCTTTTCATAGTTTATTTTAAGACCAGAACAGAAGTAGAATATCCAAAACACATTTCTTATAGATGTTATATCTGTTAATAGAAGGGTTATGTCATCAGCAAATAGACTTAGCTTAGCCGTCGTGTTGTTTATTCTGATGCCTTTTGTATTTTTATTTTGTCGTATAGATATGGCTAAAATCTCAATTGCCAAAATAAACAAAAAACCTGAGAGAGGGTCTCCTTGGCGTTTTTATTTTGGAGATTTCCCAATTTTCGCAGATTTGGCGAATAAAAACCTTTGTATTAGAAAATGGTTAATATCTATTAACATCAGGTTAACATGTTACATGTGTTTCAAGTCAATCTAATTCTATGACATCAGGACGTTAGCTGACCTCATTTGATGATGAGAGGTTTCATGTGCACTGTTGCACCGTACCTCCCATATTATTGTCGAAAATAGATTTTTTAAATAAAACAAATACAGAAGGTTTTTTGGCCTTTATAGACTTTGAAAAAGCTTTTGAAAAATTAAATTGGAATTTTATTTATCAAACACTAGATGCCTACAATTTTGGAGATTTCATAAAACAATGGATCAAAGTAATGTATAAAGGTATAGAAAGTTGCACCATAAATAATGGAAATAAAAGCAGATACTTCAAAATATGCAACGGTCATGTATGTATTCTTTGTTACTTAGCATCAACATTAGGTTAACATGTTACATGTGTTTCAAGTCAATCTAATTCTATGACATCGGGACGTTAGCTGACCTCATTTGATGATGAGAGGTTTCATGTGCACTGTTGTACCGTTCCTCCCATTTCAGAATTCTCATGTACCAACCATTGAGTTCGTTCTCTTAAAATATCCGATTAAGGTAGCTTGAGAAGAGATTGTTTTATCAAAACACTTTCACTTTTAATGTTTTGAAAGAGTATGTTTCTAGAAATCACTTAACTGAGTCTTTATGCATGGCTGTTTAGCAAGTAGCGTCTTTTCCATGTGAATTTAATAATGCGGTTATTTGCCTGTAAGAAATTTTGTCCCTTCAATATAACTAATACAATAATTCCACATAAATTCGTCCTTTCAAGTTCGTCCTTAAGCAAGTTCTTTGATATCTTTCTAAACACTTACACAAAGCTTATTAACTGTTGCACTAGTTCTTTGTATTCAGAAATAAAAGGCATTAACAGTAATGTCGTCAGTATTGTGGGTTAAGCAATGGTGTCAGCACTGCTGGTAAAATAGTGGTGTCAGTATTGCGGGTAAAGACTCGCACGTTCTTTTATCGAACTCGTTAGTGAAATGGGCTGTTGCTCTTTGGTGAATTCAATTTTATAAAAAAATTTAAATAGAGGCGCATGACAAGGTTTCTGCTGATCCCACAAGTTGCATTTCAGTCGACTGAAAACATTGAAGACAGCATTAGTAATTGCAAAATGGATGTACTGCCCCAGGAATGCTGTCTTTCCGTACTGTTTTGGGGCCGGTGTTGGAGTCGTGTAGCCTTGGACTGACAGTTGTTTGAATTCGGTGTTACTGCTCCAAAGCATTTGAATGTTCACCACTTTTGTGGTGTGCTGCTGTGCAGCTGCTGGAAATGTGCTGGCGATGTAGTCTTTGCCGTAGCATATCCTCCTACCAAAATTCCAGGGGGCACGGAGCAGACAGATTGATTACCATGCACATCCGTGATGACTAAACCCAGTGCTAGTTCGCATTAATACCTTCTTTTTAAATCAAGCACTGATTGTTGTCCTGAAATAACCCCATTTTTGAGGGACACGTGGAGTACTACATGGAAATTATCACACCCCTAACGAATGTAGTACGGCGTCTGGTCGTAAAAGTATTGCCTTCACCATTTTTAGCGCAAGACCCGGAGTAGTAAATTAAAACTCCTCCCCTTCCTTTCACATGAAATTGCCACTCCTTATCTGGCTGTAAAATTATCTCCTTCCCTCTTTCTCCTCTTTTTTGACACGTATTGCAACAGGTGATACCAAGCGGAATTGAAAAAAGCAACAACCTCGACGTAGCTACTAATAGAATGTCATATAAATCCCCTTGGACCAGAGAGGAGGATTATCAGCTGTGCCATTACATTTTTAAAGATAAATGCAAACGCTTGATAGCTACTATCCACCAACTGTTAAAAATAACTCAAACAGAAATGCATTATGAAAATAAAAATCAGAGCCTTTACACCCCTTACCCCACATCCTCGTCGTGTTCTAGTGATTTGCATTAGAAGAACTGAGAGTAGCAAATTCATTTTTTGTCAAATTTAGTTTTTTAGACAGTGCACCTGCATTTTCTCCTGAACTAGGAGTGACTTAAATAGCATAAATAATCTGATTATAATGAGATGGGGTCATTTTATGCCAACAGAGCTTTTAATATTAATGAGGTAAAAAGTCAACCTAAGGCCAATCATTAATAAACGAATGTTTGTACAATTCCTTCTTCAAATATGTTTTAATCAAACTCTACCTTGAGAACAACACATGTGCTTTCAGACAGAATGTTTTTCAAAAGGATAACCAATTTTATCAGCCCAGACAAAGCAGAGGTGATTTGCTGTACTTCTGGTAACAACTGCGGGGCAACTGGACTGATGCAAAATTTCCTTTAAATAACTGTTCTTCAAGCACGTCGTGACTCAGAACGTAGAAGGTGATTACGTGGTCACTGAGCACATAGTGTCTGAGTACTAAGTGGTTGATCACGTGGTGGTTCAGCACATGGTAGCTGGGCACGTGGTGGATAAGCATAATATTGGCACTTGCTTTAGTACACGGCTTAAGTACATTTCTAGCTACAGAATATTTTACAAATGAGGCAATCTGAGTAAAATTATTAAACGGTTTATCAGCGGTTTATCAAAAGTAACGAAAATGTATGCCACACATTTCTAGTTGCAGCGGTTAATTCTATTCAGGTATCTAGTTATCTTTGGCAATTGTAGGGAAGGTATGGTTGCTTAGACAAAAACGTAAAGTTTGATAAATCGCCATGACGTTATTAGCGTTGAGGCTCTGAAACTGCTTTTACAACATCCTTGAAAAATTGATTAATCCCATTATTATCCCACACATCGCACTAGGGTATTCTTTATGCTGGGTAACCTTTTCTTTATCTACTTGCTAGTCTTGCGTCCTACAAATATTAATTTAGGATGCCTAAATATCCTCCTCCCGCATTGAATTAAATAAAATGAAAAGTGACATATATGAGAGGAAAAATGAAACACCGTGTTTTTTATCAATTTCCCATTTAAAATCTTATTTATTCCGTTTGCGGATAACATCTAAATGTGAAATGAAACTGACTGGACAATGGCTGCAAAGTACTCCACATTAAAAGAGAATTACAAGTAGTATTATGAAATTTTGAGAAATCTAGCAGTTTTTATATTTTTATGATGTGGTTTATTAGATCAACAATTTAATGTAATAATGTAATTGTGAGCACAAATTTGGCGAACACAAACATATTTACACGCCATCAAAAATATTTTTATATATCGTCTCGTAATGGTGGACAGTTAAAGACTGATTGAAAGCTCTGGAGTTCTCTATTTAAACAATGTAAATATTAACGCTGCATTAACTCAGTTAAGTTATATATTAAAGACATTGTGCTATGTGTGTACAGCACAATGCAACTTGAGAACAAATATTACAGTATATATGACCATGTCGTTTTATCAGAGGCGTCTTTGGTTACAAATAGTTCATTCTTTCTATCCGAGTTTTAACAATACTGCAGTGGTCACTTAAGTTGAAACAATTTTTCCAAGAAACAAGATAGAGCAATGGAAAGATGGTTTTTGTTTTATTATTGATTTATCCAGCACGGGTTGCGTAGGGATTAAAAAAATGTTTTTATTTGCTTTAGCGAATGTGTTACTTTGGTCAAAGAAATATATGCTAAACTGGTATAGTGACACATAAGATAATCACTAAAGAACTTGATAAGGGCGCCAAAGGCACGCACACAAGGAAATTCATTGCAGCTGCCCTGTGACATAAGATTCACCCTTTCAAGCTGTTTTTGCTTGAGATCAGAGAATATCAGTGGCTACCTATCACTTCCTTGTACATGAATGCATGTGTCACTTTTATGGCGGGTCACATCTGATAAGGCAGTGGTTGTATGTGCACATGCTCTGTCATTGTCACTAAAATATACAGTGAAATGTACAGGATGGCTTTCACAAAGACAACCCTCCATTCTTTCGCAACAAACTGTTAAACTAAGTCTTGCTCTTATTAATATATGGTCCAGAAAGGCTATGAGTTTTTATAACAGTCAAAAGATTAGGAGCACATGAGAACTTACTGGCCGTATTTCCTAACCTTTCAACACGGTTACGACCAGCTATGCGTCTTTATATCATACAACCTAACCTAACAATTTTGTCTCCGCGACCAAGGGGAGACATATAGTGTTTGTACGTTCTCTGTGTGTATGTGTGTACGTGTGTGTGTGTGTGTGTGTGTGTGTGTGTGTGTGTGTGTGTCAGTCTGTTGTGAACAAAGTGTTGTGTGCAAGATATCTCGAGAACGAAATGTCCGATCGACTTCAAACTTGATCGATCCCTTGGTTAGGTCGAATGGTTCTATCAACTTTTGACGCACGTCACGTGATTAGGGCAGGCGTATGACGTCATTACGTAAAAATCTCGTGTGCGAAATTTCTCTGCCTCTGATCATCGGAGAAAGTTGAAACTTGGTGGGATTGTTGCTTGATAGGTCCGAAAAACTCATTTTCGGAGTTTTTTGAACAAGATCTTGTGTGCAAAATATCTCAATAACGGAAAGTCCTATCGACTTCAAATTTTATATGAACATTTCTTGGATCAGTCAAACGGTTCTGTCAACTTTTCACCTGTGTTACATGATTAGGGCGGGCGTATGACGTCATTGCGTAAAAATCTTGTGTACAACATCTTGTGCTGAACATCGGAGAAAGTTGAAGTCCTATCGACATCAAATTTTATATGGATATTTCTTGAGTCAGTTGGACGGTTCTGTCAATTTTTCATGCATGTCACGTGATTAGGGCATTTGTATGACGTAGTCACTTAAAAATCTTGTGTGCGAAATTTATCAGCTGCTGAACGTCGGAGAAAGCTGAAACTTGGTGGATTTATTGCTTGGTAGGTCCGAAAGAAACTCTAATTTTTTCGCGAGTAGAACGAACGAGTGCCACGTGTGACGTCATCGCGTAAAATATGTGTATATTTAGAACCAGATCTTGTATGTATAATATTTCTATAAATTTTAAGTTGAAATGACTTTCCGTTTTAACGTCATTTTATAACGTTATTAACGGAAAGTCATTTCGACTTAAAATTTTATATGGATATTCTTTGATTCAGTCAGACGACTGTTTCAACTTTTAATGGATAAAAAATTATCTGTTGCTCGACATCGGAAAGTCGGATCCACTTTAAATTTGGTGTAGATATTCCTCGGATAAGTCTCACGGTTTTGGTTACACATTATTTAACTCGTGTAGAAAATCAAGAAAGGTACATAACGTCAACACTCCCCCCGCCTCCCCATTTTTTGGCTCCTTTGTTATCTAAGCATAGGTGTTAACTACGCTGGGGATTTCAAAAGATTCTCTAGTGTTTCTGCATTCTTTAGAAAGCTTCAAAACAGTAACATCATTACTGTCGGTTTAGTGCCTGAAAATAAGCTTTTTGTGCGTTTCTTATCTACGGCTGTTAGGTAACATGCCATTCAGTCAGGGGTCAGTGTCAGTTGTGGTGCATGATGGAGTCGTTATCTACGAGGTCATGGAATGCTATAGGTCTTAGCAGGTCTAGCTATTGATTTTTGTTTCGCGCATAGTTCATTCGGTTGCCTAGGTATTCTATATTCAGGAGCCATTTTGTATCGATTGGCATTGTTTGCAGAAGCATTTTTCGCTATTAAAGTGGACCACCTGATATCTTGTGTTATGAGAAGCAGCTCACCATTTTGGCACCGAAATAAATACCCCCTTCTCCCACCGAGGTGCGTCATCTGATGCGCAATAATGAAGAATACCTTTCTAGTGCTATTTGGCCGATGGGAATGTGCGAAGACAAGGTAGTATATCATGGCTATAACTACACTTAGGGTACAGACCGTTACCGTTGCCTTGGGTAAAAGGGTTAGAGTTGTGTTTATAGTCGGACCTACATTAAATAGCTCGCGTGGGGGGGGGGGGGGGAGGGGGGAGGGCGTGTGGAGGATGATGGTTAGCAAAAAAACCCCGACCGCCTTCAAGACCTGGATAAAAAGTAAGACCCGTTTGTCATAACCCCTTCCAGATTCGGGTAAAAAGACGTACGTTAAAACTTGCCTGTCTTGACCAACTTCCAGACCCGGATAGAAAATGTAACGTACAGTAAAACTACTATAGTGACCAACTTCAAATCTGGATAAGAAGGGCCTGCAGTAAAACCCGTTTTAGCGACCACCTTCCAGACTCGGATGAAAAAAGACGTCAATTATATCTGTTTTAGTGACCACCATCTGTTTGGTTTATTTTGAGTTCTTTTACAATGAATTAAGGTTATGTTTGCAGAAATGAGTATTTTATTTCAGTAATTAAAAAAACAGGATTTTTTGGGGGGATCATGGGTTTAGTCGGGGAGACATTTGCTTTTGTTTACAAAAACAAGAAACTAAGTAGGTGTCGACTGAAAGTGTATAACATAAGCCTGTACTCCTATGTTTTATGTGCACTGGTCGCTCTTGTTTGGTCATAGCACTATTATAAAAATCACGATAAAGAGGTTTACTTATAACTTAAAATTCAAGTACTCTACAGCATTTTACTAACGTATATTAGTTTATTTCTTCTAATATAACCTAAAATAGACCCATAGCAACTATGATGGGTTTGAAATAAAACTTAAAACAATTGTCCTTTGCCGCACACTTATAATTGGACACAAACACAGATTGCAAATACGTGATATTTATCCAACACCAGAATAATCCAGATAGAGGAGCCTGCAATAACAATAACAACTGCAAATACCTAAGTAATTATCGACAAGAGATGGTTTTTGCCCTTGTCCAGTCTTCATGTTTGCCGTTAGTGGTATCTTTTATGCAAGTGATGTTAATGTTTAATTTGTTGCACGTGTTCTAAATTGTTTTTTCTATCCCTTAACTTTCTCATCCTCTGCTTACTGTAAATGGAAACTCATACTACTTTTATAAAGGCGCCGAATCAATAAAGACACATTGCTAGTAGGATATCACATGCCGGAAATTGAACGTCTTAGAGTTATTTGAGATCAAAATAAAACTCTCACCGACTTAGATGTCGACATTTTATAATTTGACCCTGTCCGAAAGACAAATGAATATGAAACCAGATTGTCACATTGGTAACCAGCAAAAATATAATTTTATTTCTGACGTCAGGTACTGGATTCCATCTCAAGTTATAAAACCACACCTACGAGCAATCTACCAGTTATCAGATTGTCACGGGAGCTAAAGCATCATTGGTGAAACGGGTGATTCGATTGGTTCGTTGCTTGCTGCTGAAGTCACGAGCAAATAATTGTCTGAACTAATAAATGTGCTCGCTAGTTCACAACCATTTTGATGCTAAATATTAGTTTCGAAGCAATGATAATGATAAGAATTAACCATGCTAATTGTCACGTTACAACAGCGTTTGGCTGAACTCCACATGTGCGTACGCTAGATATATTTACAGCTTTGCAATGAGTTATTACTTACTCAACTTAACTTGTTAATGGTGTTATCAGTTAAAACGCAGACGAATCTTATTACCTGAGAGTATCATCTCTGATAATCACTTGATAACGCACAGACAAGCAGACTGTTGTTTCCCTTAAAACATTATAAATACCGAAGTGCTAGAAGAAAGAACTACTATTGCAGTCTTCCAGTAACACACTGTACAGAATGAAGATCAAGTTTGTCTTTGCACTGATTTTAGCAACCGTGAGTGGTGTTTCTTCTGGTATGGAAGTAAGTATCGGTTTGAGGTCCGTATTATAGAGTGCTTCTTCGAGAGATTTTCTTTCGAGTTCGATCGTGTAAGAATGAAACAATTAATGGTGGGTTATTGTGGGTGGGCATTGGATATATAATGTTCCAATTTAAACGTACATACCTGAAATAAAAAGCCTACCTAATATGTCCTAAGTTTATTTTGGTCATGGCATGAAAACAACATTCATTTGACCAGGTTTGACTTCTACTTGACAAAGTCCTTTGATCGCGACCTAACGTCAAACGAGTGAATTTTCGTCGACTTCTTTATCAGCTCGTAGTATTTTGTCAACGCCACAGCAATCTACCTACTGAAGCACTCTGTTTTGTTAAGTTTGTGAATGATCATTGTTAAGTCACACTGGAGCAAAACTGGTTCTAAAGCTTTTTAATTTATAGTCAGCCTCTGTTCCAAGTTTACATTTACTTTTCTTTACATTTACTTACATTTACTATTAATCCTATAAACAATGTTAAACAGTGTAACATGATAGGCCCAAATTTCAAATACTTCAAATAAATAAAAGACACAGGCACACAAAACGACAAAAACCAGGAAAACACAAACAACGAATCTGGTGGCATTGGAAATATGAAGGGAAAAGATAATAGGTTTGTGTCACAAAGTGATAGATTCTCTTCTATATTTTTTAAGGTTAGGCGCTCGTGCAGTTTTTATAGTTTGCTTTGCATGAGGTCATTTTGTACAGGTCATCTATTTAATTGAACGAGTAAAATCAATATTGACTACAAGGTGTAAAGTCAGTATTTATAATCCGTAGTACCCTCGTGTTGAATACGTAAGGTGACTTTTGCCACGTCTTCGGGTCAGTTTGGAAGTAAACCATGCCGGAGTAAGACGTAATGTTAAGTTAGTTATCAGCCTAAAGGCATCACATATATGGATTTATGAATAATACGACTTAAACAAGGTCACTATTGCATAAATATAAGTTGAAACTACTGAGTTAAAATGCTTCAGTTATTTGCGAATTAATTAGCAATTTTTTGGGGGTAAAATTACTGCTGATAAACCTTGACTAGTTTTACTTCATTTTGACTTTATTTACTAACTATTCAATTCAAAATCCGGAAATTCTGAATAAATTGCCATAAATCACTTTTTATTAATTTTGTCCCAGTTCTCCATACAACATGATTTTAATTTTTCTATTGCAAAAACTACTTTTGAAAAATTAGAAAATAGTTGAATGTATTATTAGTCGTGCAGTTTATGTTTTATTTGAATAAATAGATAAATTATGGGAAACAAGCAGAGACTTGACCGCTGGGTTTGGAATTCTATTGGTAGTCTTTGAAGTAGAATTCTGAAGGTCGAATACTTATGAGTGTTTGTATCGTGTGTCAAGTGGACGGGGACTGGGACAAGGAGAATGAGAGCCTCGATGTTTGCAGTGTTTTGCTGAGGGTGATACGCATGAGGACCGTAAGGGCTGGGCAACGTACCAACAAAACTCCGACCGAGAGACGTTTCAACGAGTACCGTGAGGGACTTGTTCACTCAGCTGAGAAGGGACAGTTCTCGTGTGCGTGGTGACGCACGTGGAGTGGGCATGTACGGTGTTGTAGCGTAGTCTTGGGGCCGGAAACCGTGAGGGACTTGTTTACTCGACCGAGAAGGGACAATCTCGAGTGCGTGGTGACGCACGTGGAGTTGGCATGTATTGGCATGTGTTGTAGCGTAGTCTTGAAGGCCGCGAGTATCGGTGGCGTGATTACTATTATTTTTTTCGTGTAAATTGCTATGTATTGTTTGTTAATAAATAATATTTTTTTATTATTTTTTTGTTTGTTTATACTTCCCTTAACCACAAATTCAAAGCAATCTGTGACAGTTTGTTATTTTAAAATTTTTGCATTTAGGAAGGAATACTTTTCAACAAAAGTTTTCTTCCGGCTCGATGTTATTTGCAAAAAGATTATCAAACGTTAGAATCTTTGTGATTACACCAATAGAAAATTTCATTTAAGAAAAACAAGAGAATGTGCGAATTACCACAGATACAGAAAAAATTGTTAAATAATCCAATTTCAGATACCGTAATTGATAAGTTACGAAATGCTGGTAAATTATTTTGAGGTAGTAGCGAATCTAAAAAAATGTTGAGTACATTATTCATATATTTATGATCTGAAAATTAATTTTTTATATTCAGTAACTACAAAAACTACATACATGTGCTTCCACAAAGAGTGCATTTTGTTAAATTGTTTGTTATATGATGAGTGTTGCTTTCAAAAGTAATTTTATTCAATCTTGATTTCAATTCAGTATTATTTAGCAATAAAATTTTGCAAATCAATGCCTTGCTTAAGAACGCTTGGCACACCATCTGAAACAATGAGCACATATTGACTTCAAATCAGTACTGTAACAGCGATGCTACAGCGTCAGTTGGAGATCAGTCTTTCTAGAGCACATCAAAACCCAATCCAATCGAAATAGAAATTCTTACATAGCAGATATTGTGACCTTAAAATAATGTCAAATTCAAAATAAAAAACTATTATAGGTCGGAAGGAAGGAATATAGCAGAAAACGGATTATCGGGTCGGAGTAACAACCGGCGATGGACGGACTTATAGACAGTGGCGGAAGACTCAGTTAAATAAATTTTGACCCTTAGGTCATCGCAATCTCTCACAAACCTCAAAATATTTAACACAACGTCGCCATAACGTTGCTTAAAATGCAAATGCGCACCTGAAGAATAAATCATAGCTGAAGATAATTTATCAACTTGACGTAAAAAACCTATTTTTCAAATGTTAGGTAGATTCTGTAGAATGTTCTTTCAAACAGCTGCGAGCTCAATTATATCATAATACTAATAATGCAGGTGAAATTTATTGTATTCTGTGTACCAGATCAAATTTAGAATTTTGTTTTTAAGTTTTTTGTTCAAATAGATCACTTATAGCTTGTAACGATTTCTGATCTTCAATATAAACCTAATCTCTGGTGTTCTTACATAGAAGAAACCTCGGGTACTTCAATCAGTGTTTACTTGTTCAAAATAGAACATATGAAACAAAAGGTCGAATTTTGCCCCAACAGAAGTGTGAGCTACTGAAAAACATGGAAGTGTTTGACTGGTAATTAAATAGTAGTTCTTTAAGTCCTTAGATTTTACATTTTTGGACAGCATCCTTAAATTAACATTTTTGGTTTTATTTTACGATTTCGTAAAACTTCGCCACATAACTTTACCAGACTATTAAAGCTATTATGTTATAGACATGCTTTGTTGGTAAACTTATATACATAATTAGGATATATTTCAAAATTTAGGGTAATTACTTGACATAAAAGACATAATTATAGGCCAATAAAATTTACTAACTATTCAATTCAAAATCCGGAAATTCTGAATAAATTGCCATAAATCACTTTTTATTAATTTTGTCCCATTTCTCCATACAACATGATTTTAATTTTTCTATTGCAAAAACTACTTTTGAAAAATTAGAAAATAGTTGATGTAGGATGTTTCTTCTGCCTTTTTGTTTTAGAAATTATCGATTTGTTGCCATTTCTAATTTGCAAGACATACGCATTTTCTTCTCCCATTTTTTTGTGTGCTAGGTAAGAAATATTCTCACTCACAAAAGCTAAACGACATTGCTGTCACAATGAAACACTCCGGAAAATACCATGTCTGTAGTTTTACCGTTGACTGGAAAAGCCGTGACTATACTTTAGCCGTTTGACCGACAGATTACTAAACCCCAGTGTCGTTGAGCAATCAACTAACACCGGATTGATAGACATATGCTATGCAGGAAATATTGTAAGGGTTGCATTAAGCAAACAAAGAGTGTTTCTTATTATGGGAGTGCATCGTCACTCGGTGCGATACATCAACGAGGGTGGTGGCTCAACTTCAGCAAAACAGCTGAGCTAGCAAGTTTACCAGTAAAACCTTTTTAAATACGCATTTTAACGATCTATGATTTAACTATGGGGGTTGTCATCCCTAACCACCCCCATCCACCCTGAAGCTGCTATTGTATTATGTTAATTTAAGGATGCTGTCCAAATACAGCACACCACTCAAGACCTCTCAGCCATAACCAACACCATGACTGAGATGAGAAATCAGCTTGACCAGTTGCAGTTTATTATAAAACAGCAAGGAGAATTTCTAAACAGGCAAGAAAAAAGACTCGAATAACAACAAGCCAACATTGAGGGACTTGGTCAAATCACCCAGGTTCATGTCATTCCAATTATGACAAACCTACCACAGTTATTGATGCTATATTAAATAACCATGATAAAAACAAATATTCCAACGTAATTTGATAAAATTTTTGAAATATTTGGCAATTTTTCCGGGTTACAAATGTAATGTAATGTTACAGAATATTCTGGTTTTGTTCTCCGCAGCAATGAACACATGGTCCATGGCATTAAATATTGCACTGGTTTACATATATTATAATGCTATGTCACAGGAGTTGATCAAAGCAATCAGAAAGAAGATGAAAGTACGGAAAAGCAGAGCAGGATCAACTCTGATCATTCAAAAGCCATAGCTGAGCAAGGATTGAAAATTAGAAAGCAGGGAGAGGCCCTAAAGATGATAGTTAGCCGAGCACCATATGTTGAAGAATACAGTTTGACTGCAAGGAGTGGGTGCTAAGACTTGTACCATAAAATGTAATATCCAATATTAATTTTCACTCCAGCCATAAGGTTATATCTCGCTCACTCTTCAGGTTTCCGCTCAAACTACAGTTTAGTGTTAAGTCCTTCTAAGTCGTCGAGATATATGATTCTTGTTGGTTTATTTTGCTGTTTGCTGTTTTATCTCGGGCTGTTCGGGTCATCAGTATTTTCTCTTGGTCTATAGCTCGGTATATTGCTATTGATTATTTCAGATGCGTATAATAGATATGGCTGTCTCATGGATCAAATTTCCCTCTCCTGTTCAAGTGGTAATTTGATCTACGTCACTACAGCCAGGTATGGACAGTACAATCAAACATGCAGTGACGACTGCTGCGCTCCAGATTCCGAATCTGGCTGTTTTGAGTTTATGGCTGAAAACAGTCCGCAAGACTGGGCGATCCTAAAGGTGGAGTGCGATGGAAAAGAGAATTGCACCTACGCCTACAACGGAAACGTCATCACCATGTCCATAGAAAACCAAAACTGATCGGAATTAACCATGCTCGTCAAATATGATGATAATTTATCAGCTTTGAAGTGTATCGGATTTTAAAAATATTTGTTATATTATAGTAACGAAAAACCGTGGTTTATTATCTATAAATTAAGGTTTTGACTTGAAACACCTAATCTTATAACAACAACACATTAGTCTGACTATACGATACGACTATACGGCACCCAACGATCTATTCCCTTAAGTATCTGTAACTTTGTGAATATTTATCAGACTAGCTAGCTAAAGGAACAGTTGCTTGTAACAGATCAGTCAATTGATAGTTTTGCCACGCAGATAGCAGCCTTAAGAACATATCATATCATATCACATGAATAAGTTTACTAGCACAAACTTTTGCCCGATGTTTTATACCAGTTTGCAACTGGTATATATTTCTCTCAATAAGTCACCATTATGTATTCTAATGATTAAGAATATAAACCGCAACAAAAGTAAACTAAATAAAGTAAATATGTATTAATATTAATACAGAAAGATAAAGATACAAATAAAAAATTAAATTTATATAAATATGCAATGAATTATTGAAGGAATGAATGAATTATATATGTATAGTGATAATGTTATATCATTATATCATTATATTATAATTATATTGTAGTTAACTATGAAATAGGGAGAAAAGATGCATATCTAAATTTTAAATGGTAAACTATAGACCTGCAGGTCGGCCTGCAATTCAAGTATATAAATTTAAAATTAAGTACATTTACCCAGAAAGATTGTTCATCTTTGAGAGTTAGGTGACAAAACTACTTTATGATGCTGAGCGTTTGTTCATTTTTAGGTTAGGTTTTTAGGAAAGTTAAGTTTCCGATAGAGCAAATATAAATAGTTCATCGTGGTCATTAGTGCAGCCAGCTGAGCAAAGGAAAAGCGATGACGGAAGAGATAATTTCATTATCGAACTACCTGTTCCTTATGTAAAAAAAAGAAACACTGGCTAGCTAGTAACATCTTTGAAGTTGTTGGCTTAGAATAAAGAAACCGATTTTTCATCTTAAATTTTGCATATTTGGAAGGAAAAACAGTGTTTGATATATAATTACAGTCATTCTCAGCTGAGCAAGGAAAAGATAAAATTTTGTATCCTTGGGTGACCTTCGCGTTAGGATTTAAGTTTATTTCTGACTATCTAGTAACGTTGCAAAAATCCAAGCTCAGGTATTTCATAGTATAATGTAGAAAAGACGTCTAGTGTTATATATTAGGACAAGAGCATCCCATTATGGCTCCTTCGCTAAACTAATTTCGCAGTTAAATTGCTACAACATCAGGTACAAAATTATACTAGTAGGTTACTCAGGATGCTACTTAATAAGTTACTTAGGAATAATGTTATCAAACTGCAAAGTTACTCTAACGGTAGTGCAAGGTTAAGACTTTTACTTTCAAGTAGCGCTACTGCAACGATATTGTAAAATGAAAATCTTCACCTTCTAATAATCTTTCACTCATGTTCCTCCAACGTTATGAGAAGGGTATTGGACAGTAATAATATAACCCGCACTTAGGTTTAGTAACGCCACATTATTTGAATTTGTTTTATTTCAGACAAGGGGGACATCATTGCCTTCACAGCGTACGCAACTACTTCTAGATACTATGAAACGCATGACGTGGTGCTATTTGACAACGCAATAACAAATTCTGGCGGCCACTACAACCAGGACACTAGTATATTTACTTGTCCCCACAATGCCTTATATGTAATTGGTGTTCAGTACCTAAGCGACTATAGTTATTCCATGGATTTAGCAGTAATGAGAGATGAGGCCGTAATCATGCCTATGCTGGCTGCCTATGAGGGCTGGAATCATGCTGGTATTCAAGTCATAATCGAATGCTCTGTTGGTCAGACTATTTGGGTTAGGTCGCCAGGAGATGGTTTGTATATGTATTCTTCTTCAGTCGGATCATCCCATTTCTATGGGTATCTCCTACATCGGCTATGACTTTATCTCAACACCAAACATACAGTCATTTTGAAATAAAAATCAATCTGGTAAAGGAAGCACTCTTTCTCTCTCTCCTCACCTCAACCGGACCGAGTTGCAATCAGTCTGAATTTGAAAGTAGTTAAAGATAAAATAACGAAACTGCCACTGTGATAAATCATCTGTATACCACATATCGCAGTATTGTTTATGTGTATAGTTACAGGGTAGTGAACTAGAAAAATTTAATGTCTATATTAAGACTGATAATTTTTGCTTCCAAAGAGCTACAAAAAGTTATTTTCAAAAGTACGATTGATAAATTGTGTTTGTAAGGAGCTGGTAAAAGTTATAGTCTATAGCAAAATTGATATGCTTTTGTTTTGAATGAGCTACGAAAAGTTATTGTCCACTAGAAATACTGATAACTACTTTCATTGTTAGAAGAAAATACCTTAGACATTTTGAGACATCTGTCCACCTCAGGCACATGGCTCCATTGGACAGCCTCAGACACTTTGGCGCATTAGTCTACCTCATGAATTTTGAAAACAATTGGCTCACTCAGGCACTATTTCGATTGAAATGAGCTGCTCTTTTATAGTGGTAGATGTGATGTGGTGATCTCTTTGTAGTGGTAAATGTGATGTAATGATCTCAGTGTTCATTCTGTCCAAGCTCGCTCTACCTCTGCGCTCTCGACCTTCTGACTTCTGTGCAAGTGATACTTCGGCCCAACTTTCTCACTTTGTGGTACGAAAATAAATGGCATGCTCCGAGCACTACTTCTTTCATCACGTCTAGGAACTAAAGCATAAGATCCATATCAATTCAGTATGCTAATAATTAAACTGAACACCGCTTTAGCATTCTTTTGCACCTCCTGAACATATAATTATATTCCGTGCGACGGTGCGGGTTCTTTCTAAGCCCTTGGTGTGGGTTGTCATCATGCAACCTGTGATCATGCAAAGGAAACTCTTTAGCTTACTTCGACTCTTCGACTCCCCCTACCAACTCCTCCCTGGCGATCTCCCACCGTAGGCTGACTCCCCCCGTCCTTCTCCCCCCATGGTAGATTTTTTTAGTCAGTAAAACTGAAATCAGCAAAACTTGTACATTTCATTCCTTTTTTTAATTTTCAACCTCCCCTTTAATCTACTTACATAATTATTTATAGAAAATGAATTTGCTTTGAAATCCAATTACGAAATTACAATCAAACACTTACTATTAACTGATCTTTCAAATGCGATCACGAAATTTAATTTACAGATCACCAGCTTAACTGTGTCACCGCCTTACAGTTTTTCGCATTCATACGAAATTGCACTACTTGCTAATTGCTTCTGCTCTACATACAAGAACCCATTGTAAGACAATTTCTGCTTTCCTCATATAGTCGTAATGAATTCCATCTTGATAATAATTTGGCTACTTTTGGTTGGCTTTTGATACAACCATTTACGTTCTCCGGACGCAAATCTGACCTCCATAACTAAACCAAACTACTTCGAAAAAAACATCATCATCAGTAGTCTGCTCTGGCGGTGTTGGCCTAAGAAACAATTGCAATTCTTGTACATGCAATGAGCATAACACTAGATCCGACGTTTCATTGATTCAGTCAAAAATTCAATATATCAATCACTTAAATGAACAAATTAAAGAAACATCAATAACCCTTTGGTGCCATGCAACGAGCACAAGAGCAGACCAGAGATTTCATTAATTCGGAAACTCAATACATCAATCACTTAATTACATAGATTAAAAACATCAATAACCCTTTGGTCGTCATACAGCAGTAAGGAAAGCAAGTTTGAGGGGGAGAAGGAAAAGAAGGAATGAAATGTACAAGTTTTGCTGAGGTGCGTTTAAAAAAAAATGTCGTGGGGGGGGGGGCAGGGCGCCAGGAGGAGACCGCCTGTTTCCCAATTTAATATCTCAGTAGGATAACAAAAGTGCAGGTTTCATGGTGCTTTCGCTGTTCTAACCTGTCCTACTGCGTTTTGCATAAATCGAAAGATCGTAACCACCAGCCAGTTCTCCAATGGATAGGAATTAAATTCAGCTTGCCTCATTTTTACTAAAACATTCTTTTCTTAAATAGAGAAGAACAAAACACTAACGAACAACGATTGATGGAAGTAAATTGCCAGCACAATTTCAAACAAATAAGGTATAGATATATTAAGTACTATGTGTTAACACACTTTAAAAATTGAAATCTGTCAAGATCTGCTAATTTTAAAAGATGCACAAACCTCTAGCATATGGATAATATAATAGGACTACTTCATGATAAAAAAAATACAAGGAAATATGTCCTCAAGTGAAGATTGAATATTGACCATATGGGGAGGTCAATATGCACTTTTGACTGTGCTTCATAGATCAGTTTTGATTTTGAAATGAAATTAAATTACGCCATTTTATTGAAAAATAAATCACACCACGGTAAGCGGTAGTTTTCATTTTAAATTTTCTTTTACCTATAAGCTCTAGTTTTGACCCTTATACTCCGACTATTTAATGGAAAGTTGAAGAAACTTTCCTACCCTTTATGTATTTTAATATATGTGCAAAAAATAAATAACTAGATGTTCCAAAAAATACTGGCTCTAAACTGTCAAAACAATATAAGAATAGAATTACAGTGATAGAACAGCAGTCGAATTACTGACTAAAAACTGAGACACGACTAGAGGGTCGGGCATGCAAGGAGTGCAATACATAAAAATACTGCGCCCTTCCTTTTGTTATCATTTATTTATGTACGGTACTCTTACGAAGAAATACTTACCTTTCATTCATCCCCGCCAAAATTTCACTGTTGCTTGATATTCACATCAATCTCGTGACGCCGAAACGCATGGAAACATAATATTATGAGCTTACAAGGAACATTTTTTCAAACATATGTTCTTGAAAACGTTTCAGAAGATGTTGAAATATGGCACAAATGCTTTTTTCGTTGAATGTAGAACAGAATGGTAAGGAAACAAATGTTATATTTTCATTTAAAAAGTATGCAACGTTTTGCTAACAGCAGAGAATGAATGTAGTTCAAATTTACTTCAAAGGTTGCTTTTTTGTCAGACGAAAAGCGCTAAATGGTAAATCAGATCACAGTGAAACTGTCACTCCTCGCTGTTGGCAAGTGGCCTCACAATTATCCCCTTTCGCAGCGATTTTTGGACTCGTAGAACAGCTTTCCGCATCAAGGTTTCAACCCCCAAAGTAAACTTTTGGGTTACAAATAATCTCAAGACTGCGAGGTCGTTATGATTTCATTATATAGATTTATCAAGTTTTGTTATTTTGGCACTTATAATGTTAATTTTATGTTCATCGGTCAAATTTCTGTTCTTCTTTTCCCATAATCAACAGTACCAACAAGTCTCCGTTATTAACGACAGCAGAGACTACAGAACACAGCAGTGGCAATGATATTGGACGAAAAATCAATAGCCTTGAGTACTTTGTTATGATTTATCACAAATATGCGTGACTTTGCGTGCTCAAAAAAACCTGAAGGAGAATCTTTTTTCGTGTTTTATTTAAACTCAACAGCCCCACATACACACCCACACACAAGCACACACTCACATACACACAGACACACAAACACACACACACACACATAGAGACACTACATCGTACAAAATAACTAATAAAAAATCTTGTGACGAATGCACCTGTTGCTGTGCCCTCTGTTTTCGCACCCGAACTCCCAGCTACACCCGACGTTGCCTCGACGGAAACTCTGGTACTCACTCGCAGAATTGTTATGATACGCGTAGACTCAATCAGACTCATAATTATTTTTATTTTACAAGGAAAATAATTAAATCTAATATAAAACAACAAAGCCCACCTTCTCCCCCAAACTGGACAGCAGTATATGTTATTCCCTCAGAAAATTCCATCTACACAACGTCTCCATTTTTAAGTATTTACACCAGAGATTTTAACTGTCTTTACTTATTACAATGAGTCACAATACCTGGGCAGCAGCTTCCAAGTTTTATCCGTTATTTGTGCATATTTAGACGAACATAACTAGCTTTCAAAAGCTTAAAATGATAACATTTCCTTAATTATGCCTTCACCATCGAAAGAAAAAAATGAGGCATTCTAGGAGGTTCTCTCCTTTATATGGAGCCGAAATGGTGTCGCCAAGCCAAATTTCAGGTTTTCATTAGCTTAAAATAATCACGCGACTAATTTCGAGCCACTTTCAATCAATAGGAGCCGAAATTGCAGCCGAAATTATGCTAATTTGCATAATTCCGTCTGATACAGAGAAAGTAAACAAAACTCGCAAGGTTGATTTCGGCTCCACTTGTTACCACACAAAGATGCTAAAAATAGGCACAGAAGAATCGCTCAGTAATAATGCGCTAATATATATGACACAGGAGACTCGCTCATTAATAATGCACTCGTATCTATGAAATGATTCTGGAGCTTTTTGGCAATGCATGGTATTGTGAATTTTGCTGGTGGGTTTGCAGTAAACTTTGTCAGTGGCCTAGCAAGGCAAAATAGGTAAATTTATACGCAGAATTAGTAAGATAAGAATATTCGGTTACGCAGCTAAGTTTTCCTTTATTGTTTATTTATTGCATTAACCCATATGTTTTAAAGAGGTTCAAGTTTTATTTCAAACTTAAAAATTTTCATACCTTTTTTCTTCTGCTTTTTTTATTTTAGCATTTTCAGCTTTCGAATTATCTCGACAAAATTTATTTTTACATGATTGCTGCGTTACTGTATAATATTAATGTTTGAGAGGTTAAAACAATTTTATATTTCCAATAAATCTTGTGATAGATATCGCACATAATATCGGATAAACATCGACTCCTGTTTGATTATGGAAATCAAAATAGCGTTTGGCCGTGAGTTGCAAATGAAACTAAAAAACCTATCCTGACTTTAAAAAGACGAGTATTCGACGTCTCTATAACATCAATATCCAACGCCTATTCAACGTTGCAGAAAGATGTTGAGTATTCATAGCAGAAATTGATGGCTCGGTTGCGACCAAAAGCCGACATATAATCAGAATTGTACCAAAGTAGTTACAACCACATTGCAATGAGATATAATGTTTCGGTTTGGACGGGCTGACGTCATAGCCAGAAATCGACATTATATGAACGTTGGAATGTTTACTGGGACACAGCTAGTTTTAGTGCAACTGGTATCTTAACACTACCTTAAACATGGGTCTCATGCGCTATTCTTAATTTTAAGACTTCAGCATCGTAATTTTTATGGTTCCAAGGGTAGTTTTCGCTACTCGGAAGCGAAAAGTGTCTAATCTTTTAATCAAATGTGCAAGAGTAGGCTCAAACGAGGGAGGAAGGTCTTCGTTAGTGTCTGCGAAAGAAATCCCAATGTTTCTAATACCAACACGTGCGTAGGCTTCAAGAATGATGCCAGTCGCAAATACTAAAAATGAGGAGTTTTGAGACCTTTGCACTTGGATTAAGACACGTAAGTAGTTTACCCTCACATCATCTCATATAAGCTCAACGACTTTCTTGATTTTTAAAGGTTTTAAATGTTAGACGGGTGCCATAGGCAATAAAATTGCATCCAAAGGGATTTGCAAGCAGTCACAAAACCCTAACATCCTAAAAATATCATCCACTCTCAAAAGGAGCGATCTTTCCGAATGAAATAAAATTAAATCATATGGTGTTTTATTACAAGCCTCACGGGCCGTACGTAAAGCAATGATTGAATAGACAAAAGAGTACAGTACTTTCGAACATATTTTGAGTATATTTTCAGATCTCGGTGGTCCCTCTTTTATCTCCTAAAAGATTAACGCAAAAACTCTAACTCACTAACTAAACATTTATGAATTTGATAATAAAGTACATATCTGAGCTTGATAATGAATGCAGTTATGTCTAAAACGTAGGAACAATAATAGGGCAAAATGAGAAACCACCAGTAGTAGTCTTACCACATACCCCCTCAGCTAAGCACATGGAGGGCATGAGGTGGGGGTATAATAAACGTAATACGTCATTCTATGTGTACAAATGTTATTTTTGCCTTCAGCCTACAATCATGCGGGGACTTTCTGCTTCAGGCAATAACATAACGCTCTGCACATAAAGAATGAAGTATTACTATTATCTGTTTAAAGGAAAGATACTCATCTCCAATCATTTCTCAATGACCTTCTGAAACTTGTAAAAATAGATAACAGATATCTGTCTATTAGTTCCTTATAATCCTGACTTGGAAATGACTGTGTTCTTTTGCCAATCATACGATCTTCAAATAATCAGATTAAGTGCACCCCCGATATAACATCATTCGTGGAACCATGAAAATTATGTCTATGTATCCTAGTGTTGTCATATCTGAGAGTGGTCTATGTCACAGAACTGAAATTAAGATTTCAAAAGGAGTATCAAATAAGATTGTAGAACACGTTAAGGTGAAGGAGTATCAAATAAAATTGTAAAACACGTTTAGCGTCATAGGGAACTTAAATTTTGTCTTTAATTGGTTACCTGTTTTTACAGAACAGTTGATCACTTTCAGGTGACCCTTTTAAATTTTCTAATTCGGCAATATTTCTTGCCACAGTGTTAAATTTCAAATCGTCAAGTACAGGGTTCACAGTGAACTCTGATATACTTTTAATCGTATTTGTTTTGGATTGGTAGGATCACATATTTTTATGTGATTATAGGAACTCGGGAGTAAAGGTTATTTTCTTACTGGTCCTACTGTTGTCTACTCTCGTGACAGCAAATTCGTTGATCAGAAATAACTCACTGGGGTGATTTGAAGACTCAATAAAGAAACAAGGAATTCAGACTGAAGAAAAAAGAAAGAAAATTTATAAGGAAATTAGCACCCTTTCAAAACCCCTTTCTACATCTTCCTTCTCTCGTGATCCGGGATTTTACTACTGTTTTTAATAAATTTTGATAAATGGTTTGACTATATTATTACTTTTCATTTCTGATTTCTAAAAGGGTACCGAAGGGAAGGAGTTCTTAAATACCTCTCAAGCTGATACCTTGCGGTAAACATTTTTTGTTAAGTTTGGGAAAATGTCACTTATAAAAGTGTTTACAAAGTATAAGGCGCAATTTATTTTGTTATTTGCTTTTCGAGGGGTGCAGGAGGAATTCAAAAATACCTTTTGTTCTATCGACACTTCTCTCTCTCTCTCTCTCTCTCTCTCTCTCTCTCTCTCTCTCTCTCTCTCTCTCTCTTCCTTTCTCTCTCTTTCTATATCTCTCTGCTTAATTGCTGTAGAATGGCGCTTATAATTATATAAATTTACTGTTGATATATTATTATGTATCGTGTTCTATAAAACAAGATCAACTATTCCATAGCTGATCTATTATGCTTACTATCGAAGAGTTTCATAATGTCGTTCTTAGTTGTAAGAACTCATTGACTGATAGTAGTTCATATCATTACTTACATATTTGTCTGTTAACTTTATTTTGACAATTTAAAATTTTTGAATTTCACTGCTTTATTGTTTTGAAATAGTGTTGCACGTTTACAATATTTATTGCTTGTATCTATTAATTAGTGTCGCAACAGCGCCAGTTGACGGTAAAAGCAGAAAGTTCGTGGAGAAACTTCGTATTTCTTGTTAGTGTTTAATACGAAGTTTCCTGATAACAATAGTCCAAGATAAGCGAGAGGCCAGTTTGTGTACGGATAAAATTGGATTGTTTAATGTCGTATTATTATGTAAGACATTGTGTAATGTTATGTTAAACATGTGTATTATTCTGCTATTTTACACTGCATTGTATAACACCGTGTAGTTAGGTCAGTGACATTTCATCAAGGCATTCCAGAGGATGTTGAAAAGCGGTTTAATCTAAAACAGGAGAACTTACTTGTTATTGATGATCTCATAACCAAATGACATAGTGATGAACGCATGACTAGATTATTTAGTGTTAGAAGTAGCCATAAAACTCTAAGCAGTATTTTCATCGCACACAATCTGTTTCACTAAGGAAAGGAAATGCGTAATATTTGTTTAAATACATATTATTATTTTTAAAAATCCACGAGATAGTCAACAGATCAGCAAATTAATTTAACAAATGTATCCAGGGAAATCTCAGTTTCTCATTGAAGTATTTCAAGATGCTACTAGCAAACCTCGTGGTTATTTATTTATTGATTTGAGAGCAAAGACAGAAAATAGGTTTTTAAATAATGAGCATGTGTATAATTTAATGCTATTGCAGCAGCATATTTCCAATATTTGCGGTTTTTATTGTGTGTATTATATATTGCATAGAGCTTGGGTTCATGGCATGTTTGACATTATAGATGTGTTAGAAAAAAAGTGATGGAGATTTTGGAGTCAAAGACTTTATCTCTAAACATTATAAATCATTGTTCTGTTAAATTTGTTTAATTTGGGAAAAATTGTGGTTGCCTTTTTAGTGATGTATTTATCTAAATGTATATTTGGAAATGGTTACTGCTACACTGCCTTATTAATGATAAAACGGTGTCAAAGCATTGGAATGTGTCATTGAGGTCACTAGCACGGTGTTAATTCACCGGTAAAACATGAATTTCAATGGAGGGTCCCTGGCAAACTGTTAACGCAACCGTAAACCCTTTTTCATTCTTAAGGAGAATTAACTCACCCGTACACATGTCATATATTATATATTCTTATGTATTATAGCTAAGTATTTATGAAGAGAAAAATATAAAAAATGAAAAGATTCATACGTGTTTTATTTTTATTTCAAGTAATAAATCACAAATATTTACAGTTATTGAGAATAACAATTTAATATATTTACAAATATTGATATACATTATTATGCTAGTGCGTGTAACATATTAGCGCACTCACAACATTCTAAATTGATATAAGTATCATAAATATTATTACCTCGCTTGTAAATGCTATGAAAACTGACAAGCATTAATCAAACCTTTCAAAGTCTTTATCATAGTCCACATATTAGGCGTAAAGCCAATACTTTTTTAACCACGTATCAATTCTAAAAGTCCATTTCGTTCAAAGCTAAGTTTCAAGTTCTTGCCATCCATCATAAACTTGACTCCGATGTTCGGCACTAAGCGTGCTTAAATCGTAGCGTTCGGTAAGCTCGCCATACTATTGAAACTGTATGCAGCGTTTACTGTCACGTTCAATGACTTTTACATTGAACTGGTACTGGTAAAGATTCAAAATAACTCTTCACGACGGCTCGATAGGATAATGAAAGTTCTACAATAACAGATCGTCAGTTCACCCAAGTGATTGAGAGATAGTTGCACATTTCAGTTCATGATGACAAATGATTACTTTTTTGCTGAATGTCGCAGCATTTATACACATCATTCTGCTGAAGCACGTTATTCACTGACGTTATATGCTTCTTCAGCATTTGCCATTCTTTCCATGTCAACGAAATCCTCTTCTTGGTAGGATATAACCTCCAGAAGCATGATCTGATATATATTCACGAATATTAACCATCACTTGCTGTTGGTATTTCACCAGTTTGATTTATTTTGATGGATATCTTAATCGGTAAATCATCTAGATTCATCTTCTTTATAGACTTTCTAGTGACAATAGTATTAAGCTCAGGTCCTTGCTCTCCTTTAGTCCTAGGTGCTCGTTTGGCTTAAGATTTGCTTTTGGCTCTGCCTTAAGCTCCATCTTCGTTGTGCACTCGGTGGCACGGTAGCTGTAAGCGAGCACTCATCTCTTTTCAACTTTCTAAACTGTGGCCGCTTTTGAGGTTTTTGTTTTAGCTTTTGCGGTGGCTTCGTTTGAGACTTTGCTGAAGGAATTTTCTCAGCCTTTGCTGAAGGCATTGTCATAGATGTGGAAATCATTAAAATTCATGAAGTATGGTACAACCCCGAAACAAGGTCTGGAGAGCTTTTCACAAGTTATGTAAATACATTCCTAGAAATGAAGCAGGAGGCAAGCGGATGACCAACAGGGGTTAAAACAGAGAGGCATCGTCAGAAATCTATCTCAAATTACCAGTTCAAAGAAGGAATTTACTTAGATTGTGACAAGCTAAAGGCAAAACCAGAATTGCGCTCTCCAGCAAAGTTTATGCTATATTCATTCTTGGGAAAAATTTGGTCAAAGCTGTAACATGTATTGTAAAAGAAAATGCTGCTTGCTTTCACGTGTTTGTCTGTTTTTTTTTGTTATTCCTTATTTCTGACTGTCCTCGAGGTTTTCCTCGCATTTTTTCTATAGATTCGGTTCGTTTCCTCACATCTTCCGTGATGTTACCAAACATGGCATTCACCAATTTGTAAGTCTTTTTCAAATGGGTTTTTTGTCAGTTTTTTATTTCTTTGTATTGACACCTATGTATTTAGCTAGCTATTTACTCTGCTGGAACATACTGGCGCAATGCACCTTTGTCACTTCAATCCAAGAGATACGTATTGATGCAAATTTCGATAATCTACCAAATACTTTTTCTTGTCAATTAGATTGGAAATCGACTTTTATGTAAGCATACTCTACCCATAGAGATTATTGGTGTCAAAGTACATGATGTAATTGAACGTTAGTATGTTTAGCACAGCATCACATGAAAAACCTGGTGCTGTATAGTAATGCACCTTTGTCACTTTAATCCAAGAGATACGTATTGATGCAAATTTCGATAATGTACCACATACTTTTTCTTGTCAATGAGATTGGGAATCAACTTTTATGTAGGCATGCTCTACCAATAGAGATTATTGGCGTCCAAGTACATAATGTAATTGAACTTTAGTATGTTTTAGCATAGCATCACATGACAAACCTGGTGCTGTATAGTAATGACCAATATCAAATTCATACGTGTTAAGACACATATTTCTAAAATTTTCAAACCCATCTGGCAACACAACACATCTGGTTTCAGGTAGAGGTCATGGTACTCTCTAACTTTGTTGAAGTGGAATACATTCCAGACTATTTGTGCATGAGCATAGTCCTCATCACTAATTCCTTCTTCAGTCTGTTGACTGTAAAAGTCTTCTTGTGGTGGAAGCATGGTTTCTGTAGACTTGGAGGATTCGTCATTATAGTCATAAGGATATACTCCTTTTCTCAAAAGTAACTCTTGCACATGAGCAGTCATATTCTGAAATTTATCTTCGCCTTCAGGCGCTAAATTGGTTGCTAATCTTTGCAAGGATGCTCCCATGAACTCAGGAGTCGATGAATTTTAGTTTGCCCATGGTAATCGCGATGTGCTTTTCCACAGTGTTGGGAATGACTGACAGCTTCACGTTTTTTAATTTTCCTATACTTTCCATAAGAAGATGACTCATATCCTCGTAGGATGTGGAATATGACATGAATGACGAATGAATTCCATTTTCCTTGCTGATCCATTTTTAAGCGACACTGTAGCATTCACTATGAGCTGCTCCACGGTATTTTCTACTGATGTGATCATTATCTCGCACACGATCTACTCTCATCAACTCATGGTAAATGTAACAATGAGTAGCTTGAGCAAGAAAACTGTTTCTTATCCTCAGCAGTCATTTCAATGGGTTTTGGGTTGCTCAGTCTATTCATAATGTGACCATGTTCCAACATATACTGTAGAAATTTGTGGACAGCATTGTCTCCGGTAAAGCACAAAATCACGCTTCTCACATTCGCTGACGACATCATAGGCAAAACTGTTGGCCTTGTAATTTTGGTAAAGATTATCGTCCTGTTTCCTGTACAGCATTCAAAGTCAGCATAATTGGCAACGGATGCCTTTTGTTGTTCTGCAATGACCTTGAATTGAATAGTCGTATCCTCTGGAAATAAAAATCGCTGTGCTCTATGCTTCTCACAATCAAGATTTTTGTCCAAAATATTTTGTCGCCTAAATCCATGCAAACAATTGAAGCAGTAAAACATTTTGCCATGATGTTTTGTGCGACACTTCATGAGTCAACTAAAGTTCTTATTCAGGCAATGCTGTCTCTTCTAATTCTCACTGATGGCAGTAAGTTGATTTCAGTATCACTCTCATGTTGACTCATATGACTTATGTGGATGGGCAACACAACTTGATTTTCCCAACCAAAAACATTGATGGCAATGCTGTTCCTCTTCCCAAATTTAGGAGTTTGATAAACTGGTGTTAGAAGTGTTATATCTTCTACATTCAGCTCATGTTCAAACGGTTGATACCTCCACACCGAACTTACATGATCATGCATCGGATGTAAGTGAGCTAATATAGACCATAGGACGCACTTGTTCTCTGTTTTCCTGATGTTGATAACAAATGTGGAATTCTTTATTTTCTATTGCAACTCAGTGTACCTGGAAGCCTGCAAAAGCTCTAATGTAGCTGTATGAGCTTCAGTTTGAACAATCTGATCCAGCACTCTTCCAAATCCTTGACGTTCATTCTCATCAAACTTCTTGAACAAATCCTTGAATACATTTAGTAAATCGTTACCAATATCTATTTCACTGAATGCTCTAAAAGTCTGAGTGCTCAGATAAGTGTTATCTACGCGTTCTACCAACACTACCTCTTCATTTGTTATTTTCCTGAATCGAGCTAAAACAACAAGGTACCATTTTTTTCGTTGTCTAACCTTTCTTTCAAATGTCGTGTGATGCGACTTTTTTTGCTGCCGCATTTCCAGTGCCAAGTCGGACTCATTTTCAGGTTGAAACACTTCTTTATGTGCATGTCCACCAAGGTTTATACCACTAAACACTTGCATTACATCTATCTTTATTTGTTTCTTAGTTTGTGTCTTCTTGTGTTTCTTTGCAGATGGTTGATGTGACTCATCAACAAATCTTTACATACGCATGTTGAATACATGGAAGCAAACCCGGCAAGTAATAAGTCATCTTTCTTTACGAAAGACAATCAGTTTTTTACATTAATGTCTCTCAGCTTCACGTAAGTTTGGCAGCACTGCATGACACCATTCACATTTCAATTCTTTATTTGGGATATCCATTTTTGATGTTATCGTTTCACCGTCTTGATGGTAAATGATGGAAATACATTGGTTCTGAAGTTCTGCTCATTCGAAACTTTGATAAATACGTCTTCAATGACGTAATCGATGACGGCGAGAGGGGCTCCAAAAATGAAAAATGTTCAGAATTGTCTGAAACGCAAAACTATGCCAAGATCACAATTTCCCGCCTATGGCGGGGGTGGAGGTGGGGGTCTGTCAGCAGAGTGGGGTCCAAAAATGAAAAATGTTCAGAATTGTCTGAAACGTAAAACTATACCAAAATCTCAATTTCCCGCCGAAGGGAGGTTTGGTCACCCGTTTTGGAGGGGGTCGGTCACCGGTGGGGTGGGCGGGTATAGTGGGCGAGGAGGGACAGTCTCCTGATACACCTATTTGTAGAGCATGAAAGATAAAGCACGACCATATATCCATGATAGATATAAGGTAAAGTACGCTTACGTTTCTTTAAATGCGAGGTTTTATAGAAATAAGGCAGAGTACGGCTAGGTTTCTTCATTAAACAAAAGGTAATATCTGTACCATGAACATACTTATGAATTCGAAATCGAAGCTATGACTTTTAATGATTTGTGTATCGAGACTGCCAGTTCATACTGGATTAGACCGATTTCGCTATGGGAGCGCAGAATCACAATCATGAAGGCTTTAAAGTATATGAATACCCATAAAACATTCAACTTGAATGACCACATTTTCGAAAATAAGAAATCGAAAAAATCTTTTTACCCCAAACCTAATCCATCTAATTTGCAGGAATAGTGAGTTTTTAAGCAAAAATATTATAATTCAACAAATTGGTGCAGCGACAAAATAAAATAATAGCAGCCTCATCCCCTACGATTGGCCATATGCCTACAAAATTTTTTGCAAAATAATGAAAACAGTAGGAGAAGAATCATTTATTCAAACCTTACAAAGAGATGGACCGACGACAAATCAACACAACGCCCTCTCACAAGTGCCCAAATTCATCACAAAGTATACCGGTTCCATGGTCTGTCACTGTTATAACATACATACATTCGTGCCTCAGATAGCTATATAATACAGAAACCATTTTTTAAAGAAAAAGGATGTCATCAGAAAAGAAAAGCTTACACCTATGACACCATCGATAAGGAATTGACGCAAACAGATTAGAATCACCACCACCAGCCTCCCCCAACCAGGTAATGTTGCACGTAAGGTTACTTATTGAGTAGGTGTGTATATGTAAAGTAACATAGAAACCCTTTACTCCTGCGCGTTAATGGACCTTTGGAAAAGCCTTAAAACACTAATACCTCTGTTCACACTGTACCCTTTTTGGACAGTTCCAGGAGGATGGCTGGGGAACTGAAAATATGTAAAACAACGTTGGAATGTAGACAATTCCAAATGCATTAATTTGACAATGTTTACTTGAAACCTACCCAAAGAGCAATGGCTCAAAATTCTACATGATCACTTGTAAGATTGAAGTCAAGAAGTTGTCGTAAAACCTTGGATATCTAGCGAAAAACACATCTCGGCATGTTACGTCGTGAAACATGGCGACTCCTTGACACCATCACTTATTCACGAGACCGGCACAACCTTGACCGAGTACTTCAGTATTTCATGAGTATTTAAATCAAGCTTAGTCTTAATATGCTTACACTTTCTTTCCTTGTGGCTGAAATAACTTCTGCAAATTCCTAAAATAGGTTATCCTGTTCTCGGTGCGAAAGCACACATCTGCACTTTTCTTTCCCAAATATTAATCCAGAAAAAAGTGATGTTTAAATTAAATGTAGTGTTCAAGACAAAACAGAGGATGGAAGTCTTTTGAGATTCCTATACATGTTCAATATTTTTTCTTATATGTGTATTGCAAGCACTAAGACGCCGCCGTTCTTATTTGATTGCGTTATATATGTATTGACAATTATAATCACCTATAATCCACTGTATTTGCTGAAACAAAACGGATTTGCCCAAATGTAATTAATCTACATTATAGAAATTGTTACTTACAAATCACATATTTAGAATATATAACATAGATCACATTAACATGCAAAGTCTTTTATAAGATATCTTTGAAATATATGTCATATGATGGTAATCCAGTTACTTCCAGCCACCAGCAATGCAAAAAGTTTGCAATATTGAATTACATTTGTTGTATTTCAATCCACCAAAGTACACCAAAATACATCTCTTTTAGCTATCGCATCTTATTACTTTTAACGCAGCTTCGCTTGGAAAGCTACAACTTACTTACTCTTTGTTACAGAGAAAGAATGACCTGTACATTTGGAATATACTGTCTGCAACTTACTTTTCTAACTGTTAATTAGTTATGTTTAACATGAAAGTTGTTTCTGGTCAAAACATGCTGAGTAAAATGTGCCCTATGGGAAGATTTTTCTAACCGGTCAGTATTATCTTTGGCGTGAGTGCCCCTCTCCAACCCCATTTCTCTCAAAGTAACATAGTAAGTAACATAGCAGCTTCACTCCTGTGCATTGATGGACTTTATCTAAGACCCTTTAAAACACAAATACCTCTGTTCACACTGCACCTTACCTGGGCAGTTCCAGGAGGATGGTTGGGGCGCGAGGGGAGGAGGGTTTAAACCATCATTTCAGGAAAACTGATAATTTGTAAAACAATTGCAAGTTGTGAAGATCAACAATTTAATTGCAATAATTTGACAATGTTTACTTGAAACCTCCCATTACGAAATGGTCCGAAATTTTACATTATCACTTATAAGGCTGAAGTACGGAAGTTATCGTAAAGGCTGGCCATCCAGCGAAGGTACATCTGACTTATTCATTATCACTCATAAAGCTGAAGTACGGAAGTTATCGTAAAGCCTGGCCATCCAGCGAAGATACATCTGGCTTATTCATTATCACTCATAAGGCTGAAGTACGGAAGTTATCGTAAAGCCTGGCCATCCAGCGAAGATACATTTGGTTTATCGATGAATAAGGCTGAACTATTCGCGAAACATAAAAAATGCACAAGGAGTATTAAAAAAGACAAATTTAGCCAACTAGGTTTTATATAACTGCATGACGTTCCATAATCGGGAACGGGTGCGACTTGCAAAGAAATATAGAATTCATTATGAACTTATGCATTCTGGCGTACATACTCATACTGACGTCATTTCACCGAGATACATTTGCAGCTTTAAATGGAATTTCTCTGGAATAACGTACAAAGACAATAAAATAATAAAATAAATGAATTTATTAACACCAATAATATCCAGATGTCAGTGTGATAAACCATTAGTCAAGCAAATAATTAGCCCGAGCCCTAATTGTGTTGCAACACACTGCCATTTTATGGAAACAAAATAGGCCAGACCACAATAAGAATATTCCATATAATTTTCGAAACTGAGGTTTTGGGAGACTGTTTGCAAAAAAAAGATCCCACTAAAACATGTTCGCCTTGATACTAAAAAGGAACTGATAAAAAATGAAACCAGCTTAACAAGGGACAATAGCAAGGTTTGTTCTTTTGTTATTGATTCAACAACGTTTCGTGATTTTGTGATTGCAAAACCTTACACATTTTGAATAATATCCCTCCCCCTATTCACTAGAGCATGCCTCTTATGTGACCACTGTAAATCGACTAAGACATGGTTATTTAGTAATTATCTAACTCTTGTATTCGTATTTTTTTATTTGTATCAAAAGTAAATCCCTGATATGAGTTTTAAATCACTCTATTTCTATAACATCGCGACGAAAGCAGAAAGCAGTTCATGGTGAGAGATTTCATTTTCTCCACCATAATCATTGAAAATCGATTAAGACATGATTGATTGCTCATCTCCTTTGTCATGTATGTATCCTTTGTTACTAAACATCAATATTAAGCTACTTACCTTAACTTACATGTCACATGTGTTTCAAGTCAATCTAATTCGATGACATCAAGACGTTTGCTGACCTCATTTGATTGTGAGAGGTTGCACTGTTGCACCGTTCTTCCCATCTCAGAATTCTCATTTGCCATCCATTGAGTTCGTTCTCTTAAAATATCCGATTTAGGTAGCTTGAAAAGAGATTGTTTTATCAAAGCACTTTCACTTTTAATGTTTCGAAAAAGTATGTTGCTAGAAATCACTTAACTGAGTCTTTATGCTTATCTGTTTTAGTGGGTGGGGTATTTTCCACATAAATTTTAAAAAGCGGCTATTCGCCTATAACGAATTTTGTCCCTTCAATATAACTAATAGAACAATTCGAAATAAATTCGTCCTTTCACTGTTAAGCAAGTTCCATGATATCTTTCTAAAAACTTACGCGAAGTTTACTAACTGTTGTACTAATTGTTTGTATTCGGAAATAAAAAGCATAAACAGTACTGCTGGGTGTGGGTGTGCTGCTGGGTGGTGGTGTACTGCCCCAGGAATGCTGTCTTTCGGTACTTTTGTGGTACCGGTGTTGAGGTCGTGTAGTCTTGGACTGGCAGTTGTTTGAATTCCGTGTTCCCGCTCCAAAGTATTTTAATGTTCACCTCTTTTGTGGTGTGTTGCTGTGGCCGCCTTTTCTCTACTGCTGCTGGAAATGTGCTGGCGATGTAGTCTTTGCCGTAACATGCCCTGCTACCAGAATTCCAGGGGGCAGATGGCACACAAATTGATTACCATGCATATCAGTGCACTGAGTACTGTTCTGAAATAACCCCATTTTTGCGGGACACGTGGAGTACTACATGATAATGATCACACCCGTAACAAAACTGGTACGACGTCTGGCCGTAAAACTATCGAATTTACCATTTTTAGCGTCAAACGCGGAGTAGTCAATTCAAACTCTTCCCCTTCCTTTTAAATAAAATTTCCACTACTTATCTGGTGTAAAATTATCTTTTCCCCCTTTCTCCGCTTTTTCTGACACGTATTGTTGGGCTTGGCTGAAGAGTCACTGATTGCAGTACAGCTATTAGATGCAATTGGATGGAAGAAGAAAACGCACAGATGAAAATAACAAATGAACTGACCACTTGTCAGAATTGTTAGCGCAAACGAATGAAGTGTGTAAGAAACTACTCCGTAATAATAAAAGTCTTTATGAAACAAGTAATAAAAAAACCTACAAAAAAAACAAAGTAATAAGCAAATGTAAACAAGAGTAATATGAATATAATCAAGAACTGATAGATATATAAATAATAGTAATTTTAAAGGCAACTAAACTAATAAATCAAAGTCAATAAGCAATAAAATAAACAAATACAGATAGCCAATTTAATAAAGCAAACAATGACGCACTTAACATGAGCAAATGCAGTTTCCCAGTGGCAAATTAAGCCGCTAATCTGTTAGTTGGAAGTTCCACATATTTTAGTGAGCTATGGGTTCTTGCACGGTAGTAAAAATACAACTTGGACCCCCATACCAGATGGGAGTACATGAAATATGAAATACGTAAATTTACGCTCTCCTATTCAAAACGTAAAGCCGCTAATACAAGAAAAAATAAAAACCTGCTTGAAAAAAACTCCACACGCTAGAAGAAGAACTCAACCGCAATAATGACGATAATCCAGAGTATACGCTGTACCAAATTAAAGATTGAAAATTGGAATTAGAAAGAATAGAGGCAGTGGAAGCAATGGGGCATTATATAAGAAGTAAGGCATACTTTATTGATACCCATGAAAAAAAATCAAAATTCTTTTATAATATTGAAAAAAAGAATTATGTTAAAAAATATAACAAAAATTGTTAATAATAGGGGAATCCAATTCACTAAACAGAAAGGCATTTTAGAAGAAGCCGCTCATTTTTATGAACAACTGTATTCTGTTAATCCTGCCGTTAATGATCAGTTTTATCAATCATTTTTTTCATAAAGAATGTAAGAATAAAATATCCACTAGCGATCAATTTTATTTAAACTCTGAATTTACTAAAGAAGAATTATATAAAACAGTTAAAAACATGGGCGTTAATAAAACTCCCGGATCAGACGGGCTGTCTAAAGAATTTTATGAATACTTTTGGGAAGATATAGTAGACATGCTATTACAATCTTACAAATACAGCTTCGTACAGGGCCATTTGAGTGTAGAACAAAAAAAAAGAGGAATTATACGCTTAATCCGAAAAAAGAATAAAGATTTGATTAACTTAAAAACCTGGCGCCCCATAAGTTTATTAAATGTTGACATGAAGATTTTAACTCAAACTTTAGCGCATAGATTTCAAAATGTTCTGCCAAAAATTATCGGACCTGAACAAAACGGCTTTATCAAAAATAGATATATAGGACTAA
This sequence comes from Protula sp. h YS-2021, assembly GCA_949752745.1. NCBI lineage: Eukaryota > Metazoa > Annelida > Polychaeta > Sabellida > Serpulidae > Protula > Protula sp. h YS-2021. The sequence goes on from OX457033.1 coordinate 34,897,806, forward strand.
ATATAAGAGCACTAATAGATTGCAAAGGCCACTTGAATAGAGAACAAAAAGGAGGATTCCTCTTATTTTTGATATTTTGAAAAGGCTTTTGATAAATTAGATTGGAAATTTTTAGACAACTGTTTAGAATATTTTAATTTTGGTCCCAATATTAGAAATTGGATAAAAATATTTTACACTGACATAGAAAGTTGTATAATCAATAATGGGACCACAAGTAGGGCGTTTAAAATTTTTAATGGTGTCAGACAGGGTGATCCCCTCTCAGCGTTACTCTTTATAATAGCGGTTGAAATTCTAGCGTGTGCAGTTAAAAGTAACAGACATATAAAAGGAATAAAAATAGGTTGCATTGAAACTAAAATTAGCTTATTAGCCGATGATACGAGGTTACTATTGACTGATGTGCTCTCAATCCAAAATGCTCAAATTGGTTTGTGCTGTTTTATTTTACATCAGGCTTGAAGGTGAATCTGGATAAGACTGAAATCTTACAAGTTGGCAAACAAATAATCAAGTACCTGTGTATTAGATATTTCAATGATACGGCTAAAATAACTGAGGTTAACCTAAGGGATAAATTAAAAGAAATGAAAAAATCTTTATGTTCTTGGTCGAAATATTATCTCTCACTTAAAGGAAAAATCACAATTATAAAAAACCTTTGTTGCCGAAGTTATTGTAGGTAATGAATGTAATGGAAACCCCAGATTGGTTCATAGCGGACGTAATTAATGAATTTAATAATTTTATACGGGATAAAAAACCACAGATGGTGGCCTCCGTAGCTTGGACTTAATATCATTCTTGAACACCCAAAAGTTAACTTGGGTGAAAAGATTAATTGAACATGAAAATTCTCTGAGTGTCAATTTTTTAAAATATATTTGCCCAAATTTAGCTTGCGGAAAGTTCTCAATTTATCCCTTAATGTAGATAAACTATCAAAAGAAATACCAACCTTTTATAGAGAAATATTATACAGATGGTATCTGCTGAAAAATGCTCCATTCAATGTTCACAGTATATTGAAACAGTGCCTTTGGCACAATCAATATATCTTAATACAGAATAAGTCTGTTTTTTACATTGAAATGGAAGGAAAAAATATATCCTTTGTAGGTAATCTAATAACAAAACAGGGTACCTTTATGAATCCGTTTAAAATTAAATACCAGCATAAACTTGAACTAAATATTATAACAATTATGGGCCTTATTAATGCTATTCCTAGCGAATGGAAATCTATGATATCACAGCATAGAAAGGATATACATGAGATTTGGCAAAATATCGCTCCAAGGAATGAATTGATGACTGATATTTTAAGTGTTGATATAATTAAGTGTAACTCGAAAGCGCTGTACTGGTATTTTATAAAACAAAAGCAAGTTGAACCTATCTGTATACGACGATGGCAACAGTCAGGTATAAACCTCCAAGAGCTGGAATGGAAAGAAATATTTTTAAAGACCAAGTACCTAACAAGAAACACCAAAAATAGCATCTTTTTATACAAAATTATACACAAAAATTATGCTTCTGATTATATCGTTGCTAAATTTGACGCATCTGTATCACAGATGTGCAGACAATGTAATGAAATACGAGATTTAATTCACACCTTTGCGACATGCTTTAGTTTAAAACATTTTTGGGCAATCCTTGAAAAATGGTTGAATAAAACTTTTCTGGAGAACTCTCCTCAGGTTGTCTTAAATATTAGAATAAAAATACTAGGGTTGCTAAAAAATGGAAACAATAGAAGCTGTAAGATTCATTCTTGATTATGTTCTCCTTCAAGCCAAGTTGTATATTCATAAATGCAAAAACGCCAATGAAGAGGTTTATTTCTACCGTTTCTTAAAATATTTAAAGCATGCAGTAACAATTGAAAAGAAGTTGTATCATAAGGACCATAGAAACCAAAAAAACTTAGAGACTTTAGACTGCGTCATTTAAAAATAGATGAAAAAAGAAGAAAGTATGTTTGAAATTATATAATGTTTAATGTGCTTTATGTTAACTGGGCAGTACATAGTAACAGTCTATGAAACTCTTGCAAAAAAAAAACACTTTTGCGGCTTGTTATAGTATGTATACACTTGTACTAGGAACTTATTTTTGAAATAAAAGCAAAGTGTAAAAAAACAAAACAAGTACATAAATAAATAAATTATAATAACAACAACAATAATTATTATTATAAAAATAAAAACAGCAACAATAACATTAATATTTATATAAAAAATACAACGCTTAGGACACAAGCATGCAGTAAAATGGGAGCCTTTCGCGATGAGTAGATCTCAGCAGGACGGTCTTATGTGGGTCTTTATTTAACGCATTAGTCTTAACACTGCTCTAATTAATAAACAAACACCCAAAGGGAACAGAATCTATTCCCAGACTCTACACTTGGGGCTCTAGTACTTAAGGTACTTATTACAGGAATAAATTTTGCCAAATTATTGAACTTGTGGTACTAGTATAATCCCATTTACGAAACATCATTTATTTTGCACCTGTAAATAACACAAAATTGCAATAACCATTACTACACTTTAAAGATTAATGCAAACGCTTGAAAGCTACTTTCCATCAACTGTTGAAAAATAACGCAAACAGAAACGCATTATGAAAATACAAATCAGAGCCTCCACACCCTCTACACCACATCTTCTCGTGTTCCAGTGATTTGCTTGGAAGAACTTCATTTTTTGTCAAATTTACTTTTTTTAGGCAGTGCACCCGCATTTTCTCTTGAACTAGGATTGACTTAAATAGTACATATTATCTGATTATCACGTTATGAGCGTAGTACATGCGAATTCTCATTTTATGCCAATAGAGCTCTTCATATTCATGACGTAAAAAGTCAACCTAAGGCCAATCATTAATATACGAATATTTATACAATTCCTTCATCAAATATGTTTTAATCAAACTCTACCTCGAGAACAATACATGTACTTTCAGAGAGTGTTTTTTTTATAAAGGATAGGCAGTTTCATCAACACAGACTAAGCAGAGGTGATTTACTGTACTTTTGGTAACTGGACTGATGCAAAATTTCCTTTAAATAACTCTCATTCGCGACGAATGCAATCCACGCTTCATTTTTGCTCAGATTAAAGATGTTCTTCAAGGTTATAAAAATGGTGGCGCCTCAGCACGTCGTGGCTCAGAACGTAGTGCGTGATCACGTGGTTGCTGAGCACATGACGTCTGAAAACGAGGTGCTTAATCGCGTGGTGGTCCAGCACATGGTGGCTGGGCACGTGGTGGCTGAGTACTAAGTGGTTGATCGCGTGTTGGTTCAGCACATGGTTCCTGGGCACGTGGTGGCTGAGCATAATGTTGGCACTTACTTTAGTACACGGCTTAAGTACATTTCTAGCTACAGAATATTTTACAAATGAGGCAATGACGGTAAAATTATTAAACCATCCCCACACTGCCATTCTGAACTTCTCAACAATACCATTCTGAACAAGAAAGCCTGTACGTATTGTTTCTACTTTTTGAAGGCATATTATTGTACTAATATTCCGATTCACGCAAGACTATAACTGCGTCGGTGAAATAATCACTTTCAATAGAAAGCAACTGGTACAGTGGTTTATCAAAAGTAACGAAAATATATGTCACACATTTATAGTTGCAGGGGCTAATTCTATTCAGGTATATAGTTACCTTTGGCAATTTTTGGAAGGTATGGTTGGTAAGACAAACACTTAAGGGTAATAAATCGTCATGTCATTATTAGCGTTGAAGTTATAAAGCTGCTTTTACAGCGTCATTGAAAAATTGATTAAATATCAAGCACATCGCACCAGAGTATTCTTTAAGTTCTTGCTAGACTTGCATCCAACAAATATTAATTTAGGATGCTTAAATACCCCCCCCCCCCGCCGCATTGAATTAAAAAATGGAAAATGGAATATATGAGAGGGAAAATTTGAACATCTTGTTATTTATCAATTTTCCATTTAAAATCTCATTTATTCCGTTTAAAAATAACATCTGAACGTAGAATGAAACTGACTGGACAATATTTGCAAATTACTTGACATTAAAAGACAATTGCAAGTAGTATTATAAAGTCAATGGAGAAATCTAAAACTTTTTTTATTTTATGATGTGGTTTATTCGATCAAAAACTAAATGTAATAATATAATTGTACGCGCAAGTTCGGGAATGCAAACATGTTTACATGCCACCAAAAATATTTTTATATATCGTTCCGTAATGGCGGACAGTTAAAGACTGATCGAAAGCTCTAGAGTTCCCTATTTAAACAATGTAAATATTAACGCTGCATCAACTCAGTAAAGTTATATATTAAAGCCATTGTGCTATGTGTGCACAGCACAATGCAACTTGAGAACAAATATTACAGTATATATGACCATGTCGTTTTATCAGAGGCGTCTTTGGTTACAAATAGTTCATTCTTTTTAGCTGAGTTTCACATAAATGATACGGCAGTCGTCACTTATGCCATTCAATTTTGCCAAGAAGCAAGATAATGAAAGAGCTATGGAAAGATGGTTTTTGTTTTATGATTGATTATCAGTATGGACTGCGTAGGGATTGAAAGAAACGTTTTATTTGCTTTAGCGTATGTGTTACTTTGGCATTGGCCAAAGAAATATATGTTAAATTGGTAGATTGACACAGAAGATAATCACTAAAGAACTTGATAAGGACACCAAAGGCACGCATACAAGGAAATTCATTGCAGCTGCCCTGTGACATAAGATTCTCCCTTTCAAGCTGTTTTTGCTTGAGATTACAGAATATCAGTGGCTATCTATCACTTCCTTGTACATGAATGCATGTGTCGCTGGGTGGGTCATCACTTTTATGGCGTGTCACATCTGATAAGGCAGTGGCTGTGCGTGCACATGCTCTGTCATTGTTACTAAAATATACAGTGAAATGTACAGGATCGCTTTCACAAAGACAACCTTCTATTTTTGTTGCAACAAACTGTTTAACTAAGGCTTGCTCTGCGAGAGCACCGCTTAACTCTAATTAATATGTAGTCTAGAAAGGCTATGAGCTTTTATAACAGTCAAAAGATTAGGAGCACATGAGAACCTCCTGGCCGTATTTCCTAACCTTTCAACACCGTTACGACCAGCTATGCGTCTTTCTTTCATATAGCCTAGCCTAATAATTTCGTCATAGCACTGTTATAAAAAACGCGATAAAGGGGTTTACATATAACTTAAAATTCAAGTACAGTATTTCACTAACGTATATTAGTTTATTTCTTCTAATATAAACTAAAATGGACACATAGCAACTATGATAGAAGAAGTGATGTGGGTTTGAAATAAAACTTAACATAATTGTCCTTTGCCGCACACTTATAATTAGACACAATCACAGATTATAATTGGAAATATGTGATTTTTTTCCAACACCAGAACAATCCAGATAGAGGAGCCTGCAATAACAATAACAACTGTAAATACCTAAATAATTAGCGACAAAAGATTATTTTTGCCCTTATCCATTTTCAATTTTTTCGTTAGTGGTATCTTTTATGCAAGTAATGTAAATGTTTAATTTGTTGCACGTGTTCTAAATTGTTTTTTTCTATGCCTTAACTTTCTCATCCTCCGCTTACTCTAAATGGAAACTCAGACTACTTTTATAAGGGCGCCGAATCAATAAAGAAACACTATTAGTAGGATGCCACATGCTTGAAATTTAACGTCTTAGAGTTATTTGAGATCAAAATAAAACTCCCACGAGAGATGGCGACATTTCATAATTTGACCCCGCCTGAAAGAAAATTTAATATGAAACCAGATCACAATCTCTTTCAAATGTCACAGTGGTAACAAGCAAAGTTATAATTTTATTTCCGACGTCAGGTACTGGATTCCATCTCAACTTATAAAGCCCCACCTACGAGCAGTCTACCAGTTATCAGATTTTCACTGGAGCTAAAGCATCGTTGATAAAACAGGGGAATCGGGTTTCCGTTGCTTGCTGCTGCGGTTACGAGCAAATAATTGTCTGAACCAGTAAATGTGCTCGTTAGTTCACAACAATTTTGATACTAAATAAATATTAGTTTCTAAGTAATGATAAGAATTAATCATGGTAATTGTCACGTTACAACAGCGTGTGGCTGAACTCCACATGTGCGTACGCTACATATATTTACAGCTTTTCAATGAGTTATTACTTCCTCAACTTAATTTGTTAACGGTGTTATCAGTTAAAACGCAGACGAACCTTATCACCTGAGAGTATCATCTTTGATAATCATTTGATATCGCACAGACAAGCTGACTGTTGTTTCCCTTAAAAACATTATAAATACCGAAGTGCTAGAAGGAAGAACTACTATTGCAGTCTTCCAGTAACACACTGTACAGAATGGAGATCAAGTTTGCCTTTGTACTGATTTTAGCAACCGTGAGTGGTGCTTCTTCTGGTATGAAAGTAAGTATCGGTTTGAGATCCATATTATAGAGTGCTCCTACGAGAGATTTTCATTCGAGTTCTATAGTGTGAGAATGGAAAAATTAATGGTGGGTTATTGTGGGTTGGGCATTGGAAATATAATGTTCCAATTTACAGGTACATGCCTGAAATAAAAAGCCTACCTAATACGTCCTAAGTTTATCTTGGTCATGGCATGAAAACAACATCCATTTGACCAGGGTTGACTTCTACAGGACAAAGTCCTTTGATTGCGACCTAACGTAAAACGAGTCTTGAATTTTGACCTTAACTACGTCAACTTCTTTATAATATCAGCTCGTAGTATTTTATCAACGCCACAGTAATCTACCTACTCTCGCACTCTGATTTGTTAAGTTTGTGAATGATCATTGTTAACTCACACTGGAGCAAAACTGGTTCTAAAGCTTTTTAATTTATAGTCAGCCTCTGTTCCAAGTTTACATTTACTTTTATTTACATTTACTTACATTTACTATTAATCCTATAAACAAATGTCCCAAATTACAAATACTTCAAATAAATCAAAGAAACTGGCACACAAAACGACAAAAACCAGGAAAACACAAACAACCAATCATGTGGCATTGGCAATATGAAGGGGAAAGGTAATAGTTTTCTTATTTTTAAATTTTTGCATTTAGGAAGGAATGCTTTTCAACAAAAGTTTTCTACCGACTGGATTTTATTCACAAAAAGATTATCAAACGTTAGAATCTTTGAGATCACAACAATAGAAAATTTCATTTGAGAAAAAAACAAGAGAATGTGTGAATTACTACAGATACAGGAAAAATGTTAAATAATCCAATTTCAGATACCGTAATTGATACGTTACGAAATGCTGGTAAATTATTTTGATGTTGTAGCGAATTTTTTAAAAAAATGTTGATTACATTATTCATGTATTTATGATCTGAATATTAAATTTTTATGTTCTGTAATTACAAAAATTACATACATGTGCGTACAAAAAGAGTGCATTTTGTTAAATTGTTTGCTATATGATGAGCATTGACTTCAAAAGTAATTTTATTCAATCTTGATTTCAATTCAGTGTTATTTATATATTTTGTTTCTATATTTTTCTATATATTTTTGGTTTTATCTTACGCTTTTGTAAAACTTCGCCAAATAACTTTACCAGACTATTAAAGCTACTATGTTATAGACATTCTATGTTGGTACACTTATCTACATAAGTAGAATATGTTTTAAATGTAAGGGTAATTACATAAAAGACATAATTATAGGCCAATAAAATTTACTAACTATTCAATTCAAAATTAAGAAATGCTGACTAAATCACCACAAATCACTTTTTATTAATTTTGCCCCAGTTCTCCATACAGCATGATTTTCAAAAACCCGATTGCTCTTTGGTACAAGAGAAATTCGACATTTAGGCGAAATCTCTCATTTCTTTCATTTTTTACCGGGTTATTTTTATTCGAACGCACAATTTTTGCACATTTTTATTGGGAATGCCCAAAGTGTGATTTGACTTATTATGTTAATTTAAGGATGTTGTCCAAAGAGAGCACACCACTCAATACCTCTCAGCCATAACCAACAGCATGATTGCGATGAAAAATGAACTTGAGCAGCTTCAGCTTGTTATAAAACAGAGAGGTGAATTTCTAAAAAGGCAAGAAAAAAGAATCGCCGAACAACAAGCCAACATTGAGGGCCTTGGTCAAATCACCCAGGTTCATGTTATTCAATTATGGCAAACTTACCGCAGTATATTAAATAACCATGATAAAGACAAATATTCCAACGTAATTTGATAACATTTTTGAAATATTTCCCATTTTTTCCAGCTAACAAATGTAATATAATGTTACAGAATATTTTGGTTTTGTTCTCCGCAGCTATGAACACATGGTTCATGGCATTAAATATTGCACTTGTTAGCATATATTATAATGTTATGTCACAGGAGTTGATCAAAGCCAATCAGAAAGAAGATGAAAGCACGGAAAAACAGAGCAGGATCAACTCTGATCATTCAAAAGCCATTGCTGAGCAAGGATTGAAAATTAGAAAGCAGGGAGAGGCCCTAAAGATGATAGCTAACAGAACATCATATGTTGAAGAATACAGTGATACTGCAAGGAGTGAGTGCTAAGACTTGTACCATAAAGTGTAATATCCAATATTTTTTTTTTTTTTTTTTTTTTTTATTTATTATTGAAAAAGAAGACATTGTACGTCACATCAATTACTCGCACATTTACACCAAAAACCTTTCAGAAACCTTTTGCAGACACACAGTTTACACATCGCTAGGTGTCGCAGCACCCAGACAATACTGCAGTTATTTTAACAATTGTCTATAAATTCACTCGCATCTGTGATGTAGTAAACGTTTGTACGAAAACGCAGACATGAAACACAAGGAGTGTGCAGAAGTGTCGTGGGGTTTTTTGGGACGTCCATATGGTTTGACCAATGTAGGCATGCATTAACGAGGTAATAAGAAAAAAAAGAAAAGAAAGCAAGATCCGTTTTTCAATTGTCCTTGATGGACCACGATCCCCATTTCCTATGGTATTTATCGTCGACTAAGATAATCTTATCTACTTGCATGTACATGCTTACTTCATGCATGAAGGTCGAATAATTGAAGGCTAAATTACGGAATCGGGTATCCCATATTCGGTATTTTAAAATAAGAAAAATAAGGTTTTCAGCGTTGTTGCAAGATCCTAACAGAAACTCAGTAGCGTGAAAGCCTTTAAGACCAATGAGTTGCCACGCTTTTCTTATTATTGCCACTGTTTTCGGACAATTTATGAACAGATGGAAATTATCTTCTACTACATTACATTCAGAGCAATTTTTGTCTAATTTAATTCCCCATTTTTCCAGATTTTTGTTGTTGGCTACTATGTCGTTTAATATCTTGAACTGGAAGGAAAGTAGTTTGTTATCGCGACATGCATCTCTTGATATTTTGATACTTTTGTTTACTAGGGTAAGATCTATCCCCTTGTTCTTCCACATTTTTAAGCTAGTTGGGGGTTGACTTATTTGTTTCACTAGTTCTTTATAAAAATCCCTTGACTTACAATTTGTTACATTTAAACGCTGACCACTTCTAGTTCTAAATGTGCAACTTCCTAAAGCACAGGATTGATTAGGTAAAATTTGTTGTTTAATTGCTTGTTGAATGCTAATTAATGTTAGGTAATTAACTTTGATGTTATATTTCCTCGTTAGTTCATCGCATGTCAGCCATCTATTATTTTTATTCATTAGATCTTGTATAAAAACAATTCCGTTTTGGAACCAGTTCTTAAAGAATATGGGTTTATTATCTATAAGTATATCTTGATTGTTCCAGAGTAATTGCTTAGACATTGTCGAGGTTTGAAATATTGTTTTAAAAGCTTGTAAGATGTCTTGATAGAAGGGAGGCATATGAGGGAGTTTTTTTACGTCAAAGTTGCAATGCATTAACAAACTTAGGCCACCAACCTTATCTAAGTAATAATTTACTACTTTTGACCACTTTTTTCGTTGCATTAATTTTGGTAACCAAGCAAGTTTGAGAGCCATATTCTGTGATTGAATGTCGATTGCTTTTAGTCCACCCTCATCATAGTTCCTTATTATAGTGGTATGTTTAACTTTTGGTGTAGAATAACCCCATAAGAAAGATGAAGTTTCTTTTTGTGCTTGCTTTATGTAACCTGCGTCACAGCTAGTGTTAGAAAGGGAGTAAATTAAGTTAGATATTCCAAGTGACTTAGTTATTAGAATTTTTCCTAAGAGGCTGAGTCCTCTACAAGACCAAAATAGGTACTTTTCTCTCATTTTTGCAATTTTATCGATAATGTTCTTTTCGTTGCATTTTTTAAGGTCATATCCAAGGGAGATTCCGAGCATGTTGATACAGTTTCGGGACGCTTCTAAATCATAAGCGCCTTTCCTTTTTTTCCAAGGTCCCAGCCATATAAGTAAAGTTTTTTCTTTGTTGATTTTAAGGCCTGACTGGCTTGCAAAATTTTCTAGCGTTCGAAAAATTTCTGGAATTGATTCAACACTACCCAAAATACCTGTTGTGTCATCGGCAAACTGAGTTAACTTAAATTCCCCTTTTCCGACCTTCAAGCCTATGATTTTGTCGTTGTCTCGTATCATTTGGGCCATGAACTCGACTGCGAGAACAAAGAGTATGCAGGAGAGACCGCAACCCTGTCTGACACCCCTTCGTATCTCGAACCATCCGGTGCTATAGCCGTTATTCATTACTGTACTAGAAATATCTGTGTAGCACAGCTTAATCCAAGATATGAGTTCCGGTCCAAAGTTAAATTTTTTTAACATTTTCAGCATAAAGTTCCATTCCAAACTGTCAAAGGCCTTTTCAAAATCTATTTGAAGGAGCAAACCCGGGATTCCTTCATTATCAGTAAAGTCTAATAGGTCTGAAATCAATCGAATATTTTCACCAATGTATCTTCCTTTTATAAATCCAGTTTGATCTTCATTTATTAGTTTATTTAAGTATGGGGAGATTCTATTAGCTAGACTTTTAGATAATATCTTGTAATCTGTATTTAATAGGGAGATTGGTCTCCAGTTTTTAATAATCTCAGGGTCTTTACCCCTTTTATGCAGCAACGTTATAGACGCTCTTCGAAGTGAGGGTGGTAGTGCTCCTTCTGAATGTGATGTATTTATGACGTCAGTAAGTATGGGACCAATGTTATTCCAAAATTTGATATAAAATTCAGAAGACAGGCCATCGACGCCGGGGCTTTTGTTTGGTTTCATAGCTTTTAGGGCACTATAAAGTTCATCTATTTTCATCTTGTCTTCAATGCTTTGTTGTTCAAAAACACTAAGCTTGGGCATTTGTTTAAATTGTTCAAAAAATGATGGGTCTGCGGACTTGAGGCCCTGTGAGCTATATAGTTTGCTATAGAAGTCTTTAATATGAGACTGAATTTCTTTGCTTGACATGGTAATGGATCCATCGATTGTTTTTAACTTGGTGATTGTTTTTTGTCGTATATTTGTTTTGCCATATTAAAAAAATACGATGTATTTTTTTCATTTTTTTCTATAAATTCAAGTCTAGATCGGATGTATTCTCCTTTGGTTTTATGTTCGATTAGAGTGTCTAACTGCTGCTTGCAAAGTTCGTATTCGATGAGTTCGTCCTTACTAATTTCGTCATCAATTACTTTTTTGTCCAAAATTTCTATTTTTGATTTGAGCGATTTTTCCTCTTCGCGTCTTTCTCTGGCCCTTTTTTTGCCGTAAATTAAACTATACTGCATTATTTCCAGTTTTAGGAAATCGTATCTGACTCTTATATCTCGGATATATGATAACTCGTCCCATTTATCGGTTATTAACCTTTCAACGGTTTTTACGTAAGTTGCTTCTTGAAGAAAACTGTTGTTTAGTTTCCAAAAATTTGGACCCCTTTTATCCAGACAGAGGTCAACTATTAAGCTAATACTTTTATGGTCAGTAAATGGACAGTATGAAATGTTCGTTTTCTTTGTGGCTTTCACGATACCCTGTGTGACCAAAAAGTAATCGAGTCGACAGAGGACTCTCGGTGACTTTTGAGACCATGTATACTGTTTTTTATTTGGGTTGTAGTAGCGCCATATATCTGTTAAATTGAACGATTTTATAATGTTTACCAGAATTGAAAGACTTTTTTTGGATGGGGAACGGCCGCCAAATTTATCAATGGGCGAAAGCACCAAATTAAAGTCACCGCCTATAATAAATTCATCACACCTTATGTCGGACAATATTGCCATAAGGTTCTGATAAAATTTTACTTGGTCAGCATCTTTGTTTGGGGAATAGATATTGAAAATACCCAGTTGGATTAAGTTGACTTTAAGGATTATATATTGGACATTGCCACCATCAAAATTTTTTTCACCAATGGTAGTCAAATAATTGGACGTCAGGAACAGCACACCTGCGCTTCTGTTTGTCCCGTGGATACAAAATATTTTTCCACCCCACTCGCCTTCCCAGACATCTAGGTCATCACTTGTTGAGTGGCTCTCCTGTAGCATTATAATATCATATTTTGTGTTTTTAAATTCTTTGAAGAGAGCTAACCGTTTGCTTTTCTGGCGAATACCCCGTACATTAGTGCTTAATAATGATAACGTCATTTATGTGCGGTGTAAAACGCTCAACAAAAAGTTGATCTTTATGTTTACATTTGAATCTAATTTTATCTGGAATAGACTCCCATGACACTTCCGACACTTTCGTACAGGCATAGAATACATACAACATATAGAAAAAAAATAAGAACATATATATGAATCACACAGAGAACCGAAATTAAGTTTGGCAAGTAATCTATTTATTGATGTGCCAACCGCTTGTTCTGTTAAATATTCACACAGAGTCCCCTATATGTTTAGGAAGGCATATATTAACTAGCGTAGGGATAATCTTTGACAACGCACTTTGTTAAGTACCCAAGAGGGGAATAGATATGCAAGGTTATTGGTACGACAGCAATGAGGGTGTATGAAGACTCGAAACAGAGCAGCCAACGCAAATTCCTTTTTTTTTCAAATCGTGACCTGCGCCCGGACTAACCCGCCCCTACAGTCACCGCAAATTCCATTTATTTTAAATATCGTACCCTGGGCCTGCACTAACCCGTCATTCATAGTACACCCCACGAAACCTATGCGCTCCTCTATCCCCCAAAACGTCCTCTTCTAACCCCCCTTCATACAGCTGCATTATCTCATCTGCCATGCCACCACACTCCGGCCATTTACACGCACACACACACAATGTTATGCATGACCTGGGAACACTATTGATTGCCTTATTTGGGTCTGACTTCTTGCCACAGAACTACCCAACAGGTACCTATCACAATGCACACCATAAAATGTATCTATTCATTATTGGCCTTCAATATTATTCAATATCTTTAGTACGGCCTAACCCGTAAACTGAAACGCCTAAGTTCAGCTCTTCTTTCCGCATATGTTCAATATTTAACAACTTTGCTACTGTGTCAGATCTGTGACAGATTTCACTACATTTTAGTTTGAGAGGCCTAGGTTTTATATCATTTCATTTACGGGTTCGGTCTTATTGAAAATTAAGAGATATATTTACTTAAAATTGAAAATGATCGTTTAAATACGACACAGAATGGAGAAATACAACTGATATCGTGGATAATTCACAAAATATTGTTCATTCTAAAATTAAATGGATTACTTAAATGATGCGTGTAACGAATTGACCAGTCAGATTTCTTTGATTATTTACGATCAGAGCATGGCGAACCATTTATATTATAGATCTATTATTGCATTTATATTATGGATCTATTATTGCTACATTTTAGAAAGATATCACGTAGTCGCTTTATTTTAAATGCTCGGTTAACTTGAGGGATAGTTTACAGACCGGGGATCTTGGATATCAAAATGTGTTCTGATTTTATGATGGTACACCTAAAGTGTATTATCATGCAGTCATCTCGTATTGAAACTTAAGATTCTTCAGTGTGTGTATGAGGTAAGAATTTAGAGCTAATCATTGTGCTGTAGTAATGGGGGTATATTTATCTATAGGGGGATTTTAATATAGGATATTCCAATTTCAAAGTAACTCCATAAAATTTACGTTACCTTACCTTGCGGTTTCTGTTGTTAGACATAAAGAGTATACCGTTACGTGAGGGCGTTTTATCGCGTATAGTTAGGCGTAGTAGTTAGTGTCCCATCTTTTTCAGCGTTTCTCGAGCTATATCACGAAGTTCCATCAAAAGTTCGCCCAACTTGTTTGTGTTAAGCCTTGGACTAGGGGGGACGGCACACTGCTTAGCGTCCTTTAGCGACAGGCCTATGCCGTAGAAGCTGTCGTATGGAGAACATTCGATAATTTCGCGTTTTTCGGTTGATAGCAGGTAATCAAGAATTTCAGGGTGTTGTTCAAACTTGCGTTTTAGTACTTCGCGCATGATACCCACTCCGTGCTCATGTAACCATATGGATGGGGGTTTCAACTGTTTAGATAGGTTCTTCGCCTCACGCGGATCGCTCGCAATTATGATTTCTGCTGCTACATCTGGTCTTCCCAGGCTTTCTGCCTTCCTGTACTGGTAAAGATGCTCAGCGGTGGGGAAGTATTTGCCTCCATAGGAGATCGTCGCTGGGTAAAAGTTGCTTAGAGGGTTGAAGCGCCCTTGAAACAACATTTTATCCCCCTTCAGAGCACAGGAGAGTTCGTCGAGAAAGTCGAGTTGGTACACCTGTTTGAGTGTATACGGACTGCCTTTGAAAATAATCCTACTTCTCGCAAATTTTGCATGTTTGTCGTATCTTTTGGCGGCATTTAGGACGGGTCTTAGTATCTGTTGGGCGGTTAAAATGGATTGTGGCAGGTCTTGATTTAAGAAGATATGCTCGCCTTTTAAGTTTTTAGCACATTCGAGAAGTTTGGGCTTATCCGCTTGGTGTTTCAAGGAGAGTACAATTGGTCTCGCGCTTGTATCGTTTTTTTTTTGCCCTCTGCGGAAAATATCGGTCGTCTCTACTTGGCTTGGGTATTTTAATTTGTGTTTGATAACACTGTCTACTTTATCCTTTAACTTTTCACCGTTTGTTTCCGGAATTCCCAGCAGTATCAAATTGTTTTTCCTTTGGTTGATGTATTCCGATTCAATAGCATGTTGCATGGCTTGCTGCTCTTTGAATATTTTTTTCTGTGTTGCAGCTATTCCTAGATATTTATCCTGATTTTGTTCAAGGACTAGAATTTTCTCGTTCAGACTTTGGATTTCTTTATTTTGCTTATCCACAGTGGCTTTAAGTGCTTTCACTTCTTCTAACGATGACCCTATTTCTGCTACTTTTTTACCTAGTTCTTGGATGGCATTGTAAAGAATCTTAGAATCGTCATTTGTAAACTTTATGTTTGCACTAGATAGTACACCTATAGTGTCCATTTCACAAGCCATTCTCTTGGATTTCTTGGATTATTTTGGAGTGTTTACTTGTATTGCCTGTTCACATTTCAAGATGGCGGTTGGCACATTTCGATCTGGTGTCAATTTAACATTTTTCTTATCTAATTCTACTTCAGAGTCGCAAACTTTCTAAATTTTTTCCGTGTCCAAAATATCCATATATATTAACAATACTCACGCAACATAAAACTAGTTATTATTCTACTTTAGTCTAGAGGGATAAGCGAATTTTATATAAATATTTTCAAAAGACTTCTGGCATGGTTGTTTACTTACGGTTTTTTTTTTCATAATATCCAATATGAATTTTCACTCCAATCTTAAGGCTACATCTCACTCAATGTTAAGGTTTCCGCTCAAACTACAGTGTATACATATATATATATTTATTTATATATATATATATATATATATATATATATATATATATATATATATATATATATATATATATATATATATATATATATATAAAATTATCTTTTATTCTAATATTATAATTATATTATAATTATATAGTACATAGGGAGAAAAGATGCATATCTAAATTTTAAATGGTCAAATATATATCTGCAGATCGGCCTACATGCCAGGTATATAAATTTAAAATTAAGTACAAACATTTACCCTGAAAGATTCTTCATCTTTGAAAATTAGGTGACAAAACTACTTTGTGATGCTGAACGCCTGTTCATTTTTAGGTAAATAGAATTTTCATGAAGCAACAGATATTTAAAGAACAGATATGCTATACATATAAATACAGATTTGACAAAACTTCTTGACAGCGATGGAATTTCTTGTGTCATCTTCTACACTGGCACTACGGGTCCTAGCGCCACAAAACTTAGGACTTAGGTAGAACTTGATATGAACGTGTGCATGATACTTTTTGCTTTCGCCTTCGATTTCGTTTTCTTGTCTAAAACGCCATGTGAAAAGAGTATACTTTTTGCAAGTAAATGCGGAACATTTCACACACAGCACAGAACACACAGTTGCTCAGCTTTGCGCGAGCTCTCACTGCGTAAATAGACAACACGGCGTATGCTTGATCAATCAATAAAACCTTAAGTCAACAAAAAAGAAACACTACTCGGCTTCTAATACGTATTCAAGCTATGTTGTTTGCAATATATTATTCAAGAAATAACTCACTGAATGAAGTATTTTTGCGTTTTAATTTGTGTCAAGTATTTAACATTTTACTAGCGAAATGAGGTCCTGGTTTCTATATCGAACTACCTGTTCCTTAGGCAAAAACCATGGCTAGCTAGTAACATTTTCTAAGTTGTTGGCTAAGAATAAAGATATCGATTTTTTATCTTAAATTGTGCATATTTGGAAGGAAAAACAGTGTCTGATATACAATTAGGGTCATTCCCAGCTAAGTAAAGAAAATATAGGATATTGGATCGTTGGGTGCCCTTCACGTTAGGATTTAAGTTTATTTCTGACCATCTAGTAGTTGCAATAATTCAAGCCCAGGCATTTCATAGTATAATGTAGAAAGGACGTCTCGGTTTATATCTTAGGACAAGAACGTCCCATTACGGCTCATTCGCTACATTCATTTCGCAGCAAAGTTGCTACAAATTTATACGAGTATGTTTCTCAGGATGCTACTTAATAAGTTACTTAGGAAGTAATGTTATCATACTGCACAGATTCTCTAACGCTAATGCATTGTTAAGACTTTTACTTTCAAGTGGCGCTACTGCAACGATATTGTAAAATGAAAATCTTAACCTACTTATCATCTTTCACTCATGTTCCTCCAACGTTAGTGGAAGGTTATTGGACAGTAATAATATAACCTCCACTTAGGTTTAGTAACGCCACATTATTTGAATTTGTTTCCTTCTGAAAACTTGTTTTGTTTCAGACGAGGGGGACATTATTGCCTTCACAGCCTACGCAACTACTTCTAGACACTATGAAACGCATGACGTGGTGCTATTTGACAATGCAATAACAAATTTTGGCGGCCACTACAACCAGGACACAAGTGTATTTACTTGTCCCCACAATGCCTTATATGTAATTGGTGTTCAGTACCTAAGCTACTACAGTTATTCCATGGATTTAGCAGTAATGAGAGATGAAGCTGTAATTATGCCTATGCTGGCTGCCTATGAGGGCTGGAATCATGCTGGTATTCACGTCATAATCGAATGCTCTGTTGGTCAGACTATTTGGATTAGGTCGTCAGGATATGATTTTTATATGTATTCTTCTTCAGTCGGATCGTCCCATTTCTATGGATATCTCCTATATCGGCTCTGACTTTATCTCAACACCAAACATACAGTCATTTAGAAATAAAAATCAATCTGATAAAAGAAGCAGTCTTTATTTCTCTCTTCACCCCAACCGGACCGAGTTGCAGTCAATCTGACCTTAGTTTAACATGAAATAGCGCGAAACTTCCACTGTGATAAATCATCTGTATACCACATTTTGCAGCAAACCTATAAACCACCCCTGTGGGGCCTAAAGCTCGGTTGGGTAAATTTATAAACACAACAGAAGCTTGCTTGATAAAATTATGAATGGATATGACAATTATGAAGAAGTGGATATAGGGTGTGGTTGTTAAGGATTCCAATTTTTTTATATCACTAAAAGTAAGAACTATAGGAGTCAAGCATTTTTGTGCAATCACGTAGTTTATAATTCTACTAAGAGGGGAAGGGGTTGCAATCCGAACCTACTACACCACTTGAAGCCGTAACTTTTATTTTGATGTCTTTAGGGAATCACGCTTATCTTCGCTAATTTATCTCCAATAAATTTGTGATAAATAGTAGCATAGTTCATTACGGAATGACACACACCATAAAGTTAAATGTCACAAAAATGTCACTGGTATTGTTTGTGTGTATAATTACAGGGTAGTGAACTAGAAAAGTTAGTGTCCATATTAAGACTGATAATTGTTACTTCTAAAGTGGTACGAAAAGTTATTTTGAAAAGTACGGTTGATATATTGTGTTTGTAAGGAGCTGGGAAAAGTTACAGTTTACAGCAAGATTGATATGTTTTTTTAACTGAGCTACGAAAAGTTATTGTCCACTAGCAATTCTTATAATTGTTTTCATTGGTAGAAGAAAATACCACTAGCATATAACTATAATAATAACAAAATGAAAAACTAGCTCTAATTGATTTGCTCAACCTTTAATGTTAGCAATTGAAATGACTATGTATGTGGAAGCAATTGATATGTCGTCATATTTTCTAAAATATTTTATCTTAATAAATAAATCCAGTAGTGCATGAAATCCTCCAGTTTTCTGACTATAATAGCTCCACTCGCCTTGAATTTATAGAAAAATAACCATTGAATCACATAGAACCTTCTTAAATGTATCATAATTGCAGGAAAACATACTGTAGATATTGCACCGGACGCATGTGGACAATGCAGCTGGTCCTAGTTAATTAACTCTTTTGACTGAGCTATCAATCATGTTTTTAGCAACACTGTGTTACGCAAAATGGGTCTATATGTGGCGATCTTATTATGTCTCTACCTTAGGCACATTGAGACATCTGTCTACCTCAGGCACATTGGTCCATTGGGCAGCCTCAGACACTTTGGCACATAAGTCTACTTCAGGTATTTTGAAAAAATGGCTCCGTCAGGCACTTTTAATAAGATATTTCAATTGAAATGAGCTCCTCCTTTCTAGTGGTAGATGTGATGTGATGATCTCTTCTTTTGTAGTGGTAGATGTGATGTGATGATCTCTTCTTTTGTAGTGGTAGATGTGATGTGATGATCTCAGTATTCATTCTGTCCAAGCACCCTCTACCTCTGTGCTCTCGACTTTCTGACTTCTGTGCAAATGATACTTCGGCCCAAATTTCGCACTTTGTGGTACGATAATAAATGATATGCTCCGAGCACTACTTCTTTTATCACGTCTAGAAATAGTGATTTCTGTCTCCAATCGTGACCATGAAATAGTCTTATGTACAAACTCCGGGTAAGATGTCGGCTGGAACTAAAGCACAAGATCCAAATCAATTCAGTATGTTAATAATTAAACTGAGCACTACTGTAGCATTCTTTTGCATCTGCTGGACATATAATTATATTCTGAGCGACGGTTTGTAAACCTGCCTGCTTTGTAAACCGCGTGTGGTACACGGCTTTTGCAAAATTGTTGTTTAAATCAATTTTATAAGGCACACAAGCGATTTTTAGTAAAATTTTTACATTAATGTGAAGCATTTTTAACGAGGATTCATATGTGTTTATTTTTATTATAAATAAGTAAATTTTAAAATGTGACTTAGATGCAAGTTTAAATGGATATTGTCATATTAATTCATTGATTAAGTACACAAAGGATAAAATAATTAGTGAACTCTATCTGCGGAATCTATTTATATTTGGCGAATTATGTGGTAGACTGAGAGGGATATAGGTTACTGATCGATCATGATGAAGTACCTATTCTTGTGCCATGTCTATGGGATTTGCATAATGGTTTGTTTATTGAGGGCTGACGTGTCTCAGCCAATACAAACGAGGATTACTAGGAATAATTTTGACACACCCTTATATGCACCGAAGCGGTATGGGAATGTGAATACGAGCTGTTTTCAACCTATTGAGACTCGTGTCACTCACAGAGGGAATAAAACTTGTGCATATGTACCGAACGCTGTCAATAGGAACAACTTGATTCCCCTTACAAATGAAAGACCAAAACTGCAGGGTTCTTCCTTTGCTACGGTCAATGCTCGCTCCATTCGCAAAAATCTCAACTCTCTGAAATTTATTGTGCAAAATGACGATATGGATATTCTGTCAATAACGGAGACATGGCTTCGTTCGGAAGACAACTACGAGGTTAATGAAATTCGCCCAGCTGGTTGTAATCTACTACATGTCGACCGAAATGACCGACCCGGTGGTGGTGTGGGATTTCTCATTAGGAGCAACTATAGCCTAAAAGTTATCGAAGCACCAAAGTTCAAAGCATTTGAATATATGATGATATCTATCTCTTCCGCGCCAGATACAGTGCGATTTTTAGTAGTCTATAGACCCCCATCATCGTCTATTACCACCTTTCCTGAGGAGTTTGGTATCCTACTTGATGATATTGCACTTGGTGGTCCATCATTAGTTATAAGTGGTGATTTTAATATACGATGGGATATCCAAAACGACTCATACGTTCGAAAGTTTAACGAGCTGCTTACGGCTTTTGGCCTTGTGCAACATGTTGATAGTTTTACACATACCAAGGGGCACATTCTTGACTTGATTTTAAGTCGAGACAGTGATCCGCTATCAATCGAAAATGTTCAGATCAGTGACGCAATTTCTGATCATTTTTTAGTTAACTGTAAAGTATCGATAGCAAGACCAAAATGAGAAAAGCGCAAAATAGCATATCGCAATGTCAAGACTGTGGATATTCCTGTATTTTGTAATGACGTTTCAAATTTACCCATCGTGAATAACTTGCAAGTTGATGAGCTTGTTCAGGTTTATAGTAGTCAGCTACGTGAGGTGCTAGAAAAGCACGCCCCACTCATTTCACGAACAACCACTTCCAAGAGAAGGGACCCATGGGAAACAGAAGAAGTTCTAGAAGCTTTACGGATTAAAAGGCGCGCAGAGCGGCGTTTTAGAAAGTCAAGAACTAGTGATAATTTTATGGATTTTCAGAAAAAAATAGTCTATGTTTAATCAACGCCTTTGATGACTCGAAAACGAGTCACTTACGCTGTATTATCGAGGAAAGTTCACGCGATTCGAAATCGCTTTTCGCCAAAATGAACACTGTCATGCATAATGTTAGACAGAATCACCTCCCCGAGCATACATGTGCAAAAACACTTGCTGATGGATTCAATCAATTCTTCAAGCAAAAAGTGGATAAAATACACGATTCTTTCGGCGATGGTAGGGATGATGCTTTCGAATATGATAGGGGTTTTAACCGAACACCTCTAGATCGCTTCAAGGAGCTGTCACAAGAAGAAGTTTTGTGCATCATTAACTCTTCGAAATTAAAAACGTGTGAACTAGATCTCCTACCGGCAGTCTTGTTTAAGCACTGCATTCAAATTTTGCTTCCTGTTATAGACCGGTGTCCAGTTTATCATACCTAAGTCAAATTCTTGAAGCTGCCGTGAATAAGCAGTTATCTTCTCACCTAGTTGCAAACTCACTCAATCAGACCTTGCAATCAGCATACAAGCCTCATCACAGTACCGAGACTGCACTGATTGCCGTAGTTGATGGGATTTTGAGGAGATTGGATCAACCAAATACAGCATTTTTAATAGGAATGTTGGATATGTCCGCCGCGTTCGACACAGTAAACCATCGCATTCTTTTAAAACACCTTCAAGCTACGGATATTGGTGTTACGGATATTGCAAACAAATGGTTCCAGTCATATCTGAGTGATAGATGTGTAGCTGTTTCCATCCATAATGCTCTGTCAGATGAACTCCAATTAGATAGCTTTTTACCCCAGGGGTCCATTTTGGGTCCCAGGTTGTACTCGGACTACACACAACCTATGGGGAACCTACTTCTACTTCTGCTAATATTATTCCACTGCTATGCTGATGACGGTGGTCTGTCAAAGCAAATGTCCCTATTGTCTTCCCAAGACCAATTCGACGCAATATCTTCTCTAAGCAACAGCATTTCGGCTGTTGAAAAGTGGACCAGTGCAAATAAATTGAAGTTCAACCCTACAAAGACTGAGTTTATGGTTATTTGTAGTAATAAAAATCGTAGTAAAGTGGTAATTTCTGATTTAGAACTGGAAAGTAGTACGATTAATGCTTCCAAATTCATCAAAAGTCTTGGTGTTATTCTGGATAACTCGTTATCAATGGAGACCAAAGTGAACAATGTTTGTATGGTATGCATTTTCTTCCTAAACTGGATAGGGAAGATTAGAAAATATCTTTCTGTCAAAACGTCGAAAACCTTAGTTCAAGCCTACGTTATCTCTAGGACTGACTACTGTAACTCTTTGTATGCCTCTCTCCCAAAAAGCCTTATCGGGAATCTACAACGTGTTATGAACATGGCAGCAAGGATAATTCTGCAAATGCCACGCGATTGCAGTGCTACCAAATTGTTAACTAAACTGCACTGGTTGAAAGTTGAGGACAGAATAACCTTCAAACTAATGTGCATCACATGGAAGTCGCTGAATGGCTCTGCTCCGCAGTACATCCGTAATTTGATATCACCATACAACCCAAACAGGCCCCTTCGATCTGCAAATTCAATGGACTTGTGTATTCCTAGGACTCGAACACGTTATGGTGATAGAGCATTTTCTCATATCGCGCCCTCGCTTTGGAATACCTTCTCAAGTAATATTCGTTCTCAATCGTCTTTCCATGTTTTCAAAAAAGACTTGAAGACATACTTATTTAGGAGAGCATATATGGATATTTAGTTTTAGTTAACAGAATTACAGTACTTTGAAACATTATTTTTTAGTGACTGAAATAGTAGAATTTTAGGATATATTTATAATTTAAAAAACCCTTGATGATGATGATGATGATGATGATGATGATGATGATGATGATGATGATGATGTTGATGATGATGATGACGATGATGATGATGATGATGATGATGATGATGATGATGATGATGATGATGATGATGATGATGATGATGATGATGATGATGATGATGATGATGATGATGATGATGATGATGATGATGATGATGACGACGGTGCGGGTTCTTTCTAGGCCCTTGGTGTGGATTGACATCATGCAACGTGCGATCATGCATAAGAAATCCTTTTGCTTACTTTGAACTACACCAACGAACAAATTAACCTGTTGGTTGTCGTCGTTTCTACTAGCGGAACGCAAATCAATTTGGTATCTCAATAAGATAACAATAGTGCAGGTTCCATGGTGCCTTCTAACCTCTCCTAACCTCCGTTGCATAAGTCACCAATCAGTTCTGCATGAATCAGAATTAAATTCATCTTGTCTCAATTTTTCTAAATCATTCTTTCTTTGAATAGAGAAGAATAAAACATTAACGAACAACAAATGATGGAAGTAAATTGCCAACACAATTTCAATTAAATAAGATATGTGTTAGCACACCTCAAAAATTGAAATCTCTTAAAATCTACTTATTTATTCAATACACAAATCTCCAGCATATGGATAATACAATGGGAATATTTCATGATCAAGAAGGAAATACAAAGAAATCTGTCCTCAAGTGAAGATTGAATATTGACCATATGGTGAGGTCAATATGCACTTTTGATTATGCGTCATAAATCAATTTGGATTTTAAAATGAACTTAAATTACGCCATTTTATTGAAAAATAAATCATATCACGGTAAACGGCAGTTTTCATATTTAAATTTTCTTTTGCCTATAAGCTCTCGTTTAGACCGTTATACTTCGACTCTTTAATGGAAAGTTGACGAAACTTTCCTACATTTCATGTATTTTTATACCTGTGCACAAAATAAATAATTAGATGTTTCGAAAAAAGCTGCCCCTGAACTGCCAAAAGATATTGAAATATGGCACAAATGTCTTTTGCAGAATGTAGAACAGAATGATAAGGAAACAAATATTATATTTTCATTTAAAAAGTATGTAATGTTTTGGTAACAGCAAAGAAAGAATGTTGTTCAAATTTAGTTCAAACGTTGCTTTGCTGTCAGATGAAAAGCGCTAAATGGTAAAGTATTACAATGAAACTGTCACTCCTCGCTGTTAGCAAGTGGTCTCAAAATTACCTCCTTTCGCAGCGATTTTTGGACTCGCACGACAGCACACAGGCGCTTCCCGCACCCAGGTTTCAACCCCTAAAGTAAACTTTTCATGCCCCTTGGATTACAAATAGTTTCATGACTGTGAGGTCGTTATGATGTCTTTATGTGGATTTATCAAGTTTTGTTAATTTAGCACTTATAATGTTAATTTTATGTTCATCGGTCAATTTTATGTTCCTCCTTTCCCATAATCTACAGTACCAAAACGTCCACGTTATTCACGATAGCAAAGACAACAAAACACAGCAGTGGCAATAACATTGACGAAAAATCAATAGCCTTGAGTACCTTGTTATGATGCTAGCGTTTTTTGCATGGTATTGTGAGGTTAACTGCTGGGTTTGCAGTAAACCTTGTCAGTGGCCAAGAAAGGCAAAATAGGTAAATTTATACTCAGAGTTAGTAAGATAAGAATATGCGGTTAAGCAGCTAAGTTTTCCTTTATTATTTGTTTATTTGTTTCGTTAACCCATATGTTTTAAAGAGGTTCAAGATTTGTTTCAAACTTAAAAATTTTCATACCTTTTTCTTGTTTTTCTTATTTTGGCATTTTCAGCTTTCGAATTACCTCAACAAAAATTGTTTTTGCATGATTGCTGCGTTATTGTACAATATTAATATTTGAGAGGTTAAAACAATGTTATATCTCCAATAAATCTTGTGATATTCTAGCAACGTTTGATAGATATCCCACATGATATCGGATAAACATCGGCTCCTGAATGGTTATAGAAATCAAAACAACGTCTAGCTGTGAGTTGCAAATGAAACTAAAAAAACTATCCTGACTTTATCAAGACGAGGTTTTAGACGTCTGTATAACGCCAATATCCAAAGCCTATGCGACGTTGCAGCAAAGGTGGTGATTATTCATAGGACAAATTGATGGCTTGGTTGCGACCAAAAGCCGACATCTAATTAGAATTTAGAACCAAAGACGTTGATTTGACGTCAATCTGTAATGGCAATCAGATATAATGTTTCGGTTTGGACGAGCTAACGTCGTAATCGGAAATCGACATTATATGAACTGTTTACTGAATGTTAACTGGCACACAGCTTGTTTTAGTGCAACTGGTATCCTAACACTACCTTAAACATGGGTCTAATGCGCTATTCTTAATTTTAATTTTTAGGGATCGCAATCTGGCTGAACTTGCAATTTCGGTTATAGCACTTTTTCATGCGATCGATGACCGCGGTCACCGACATTTTTCTCATATATTTTTATTATTTATCAAAATTATTACCTCTGCTAAACCCGTCTTTTTCAGATCAATCCAATGTATATTTGACTCAAATTGGCATTGTCTGTTTCTAACTCTTTTAACGACATATCCAATGTTCATTTACACTTTAAAATATCACAAAACTCGCAATTTTATACAAAAAAGTTCACTACTCCGACAACTATACACAGATCTCAGTGTTTCACGACTGTCTTCACGACCAGCAACTTTTATTCATCTATTCACCTTGAATATTACTGGGCCAAGTCAGAGTGGGAAAACCTATTTAGTAAAGAAGTTATTGTAGCAGGGGAAAATTTTGCCAAGACCAGACCAGGATATTACATAAGTAAGTACTGGTTGAGTTCTTATTCATTTGTTAATGCATCGTTGACAGAATGGCAAACTGGGATATTATTTAAATGACATATATTTTAACCCTTCAACCCTGCAAGCTTCCCTGGGCTCGATAAGCTGTATAGCTTTGTAACGAGAGATGGAAAGGTTGAAATTAGTAAATATAGAATATGTAAATGGCTACATCAGCAAGAGCCATACAGTTTCAGAGACCAAATCAACTTCATTTTAAGCGAACCCCCATTATTGTTGCAGGAAAAGATGGTCAATGATCTGCTGACCTCATGGATATAGTGACATTTTCTAAAGACAACAGTGCGCATGGGAGGTCTTCACTATAGCTCAACGATTCAGAAGATGGAAAGTCTGTATTTATAGACTCAAACACTAAAATGATGAGCCTTTTACAGGCAGTTTCTACAAATCAGAGCTGCAGAAAGTTGACCTGAAAGACAATGAACTGTTTAAGATCGAAAAAGTGCTTAAAGAAAGGGTACTGAGGCAAAATAAACAGTACTATGTAAAGTGGCTATATTGGCCAAAGACACTTAATAGCTGGATTAAAGCAAGTGACATTAAATTATTGTAATAGCTATTATATACTGTAATATTTATCTTAATTAAGTAGTAGATTTATTTAACTTTGTGTTTTGGTGGTGGTTATTAAGCATAAGCAGAGTTTATTCTTCATACTGGTAATTATAACTTCAAGCAGGTCACTTTGTCGTCACTTCATCTCACTAAAAGAACAGCAAACTAAGCATTCAAACGGCCAGGCCATAGAGTCATGTCGCTCATGTGTTCGACACTGTGTTGGTCACTGGCGTGGTGTTAAGTCACTCATAAACTTGTCACTTTAAAATACCCAATAGGTCGTGATACTGGTCACTGGCCAGGTGTTAAGTCACCGGTAAACCGACCATGACAAGCACAAGAATAAAATTGGCCGGACTAAAGAGTCAGGCCATTTATGTGTTTGAAAACTATCCTGGTAATTTATTCGTGAAAGCTAGCATTACAGTCTGATTTGTGTCATAGATACACATATGAGGAATAATTGTTCAAACAGAGATGGTGTATTTGTTTCATTATGTAAATATCTTTCTATTAAGTGCACATTGTATAAATAGCTTTTTGCTAATAAAGCTTGGTGTTATTATACGGGTAGAGGGGTGGATTGTATATATTATGTAAGGAATAGCTCATATGTGAATAAAATGACGAAATGAAAAGATGAGGCACTTTTGTATTGTCAATGCACCCCACTCCCGTACAACCCTCTCTCCTGTGTTGTTGGAGGTCAAAGACAAATTATTTTTACTTACTGAACTGAAAACTGATAGTTCACTTAAACCTGCTACAATAAAAAAAACCCACCGCTTTTAAGCAAACTTTAAAGACAGTGCGCTATTGTCACTGCATATAGATCCTGATTTTCCCAGAAACTTTTGCTCCTTCCACCAGCTTAACTATGCGAGTCTATGCAAAAAAAAATGGGCGAAAATGGGGCACTTCCGGTGCATATCCATCCTATGACTGCTGTCCTGTTTCTCTGTACCGCATTACAAGTCAGCATAAATAAATTACAATGCCATTGAATCGAATGATTGTATCCTCTGGAAATGACAATCGCTGTGCTCCATGCTTCCCACAAACCCGATGTTTGTCCAAAAGGTCTTGTCGCCTAAACCCATGCAAACAATTGAAGCAGTGAAACGTTTTGCCATGACGTTTTTTGTAACACTTCATGAGTCGACTAAAGTCCTTAATCAATAATGTCTCTTGTCAT
This sequence comes from Protula sp. h YS-2021, assembly GCA_949752745.1. Lineage (NCBI taxonomy): Eukaryota > Metazoa > Annelida > Polychaeta > Sabellida > Serpulidae > Protula > Protula sp. h YS-2021. Next base: position 34,925,490 of record OX457033.1, read on the forward strand.
TGTCACTGATGAACAGTAAATTGATTTCAGTGTCACTCTCATGTTGACTCATGCGACTTATGTGGATGGGTACCACAACTTGATTTTCCCAACCAAAAACATTGATGGCAATGTTGTTCTTCTCAAATTTAGGAATTTGAGGAATTGGTGTTGGAAATGTTATATCCTCTACATACATACATACATTAATACTGATACACCGAACTTACATGATCATGCATCGGATGTAAATGAGCTAATACTGACCATATGAAGCACTTGTCTGTGTTCTTGATGTTGATAATGTCTTTGGTATTCCTTATTTGCTTAGGTAACTCAAAGTAGCTGGAAGCTTGTGAGGGTTCTAATGTATCTGAATGAACTTCAGTCTGGAGAATCTTATCCAGCACCCATCCAGATCCTTGACGTTCTTGGTCATCAAACTTGCTGAACAAAACCTTGATTGCATTTAGCAAATCGTTATCAATATCTATTTCACTGAATGTTATGAAAGTCTGAGTGCTCAGATGAGTGTTATCTACGCGTTCTGTCAACACTCAATTTGTCGTTATTTTCTTGAATCGAGCTAAAACGACAATGTTCCATTTTATTCCATTGTCTAATCTTTCTTTCAAATGTCGTGTGATACGATTTTCTTGCTGTCGCATTAGCAAGTCGGATTCGTTTTCAGGTTCAAACGCTTCTTGATGAGCATGTCCATCAAGGCTTATTCTTCTATCTTTACCCACATACATTACACCCTTCTTTCTCTCAGTGTGTGTGTTTGTTTATTCTTTTGTTTCTTTGCAACTGGTTGATCTGACTCATCAACTAATATTTTTATACACCTGTTTTGCACTGATGCTGCATAAGTATATGTGTAATCACAAGTACGATCTGCATATTGTTCAGTATTGTTGAAGACAGTTTTCCATATAAATGTCTCTCAAATTCATCTAAGTTGGGCAGCACTGCCTGACACCATTCACATTTCACTTCTCCATTTGATATATTAATTTTTTAAGATGTTATCACTTCACCGTCTTGATGGTAAATGATTGAAATGACAATATTTATGCTCGTTTCAAATTTTGATGAATGGCATCATGAATGATATCATCAGATATGTTGGGATTAGGGATTTGGGGTCCGAAAATGAAAAATGTTCAGAATTATCTGAAACGTATAACTATGGGGTGGGATGGGGTCCGATGGTCAGTCACCGATGGACAGTCAAAGATGGGTCTCATGGTTGGTCAGTCAGCAAGGACGGGAGGGGGAGGGTCCCATGATCGTTCAGTCAGCAAAGGAAAGGGTTCAGTCACCAGAAGGGTCAGTCACCAGAGGGGGGTACCATCGAGAAGTCGCTTTACCATCTACTGATTTTTACCTTTCCAAAGAGCAACTGCAATTTTGTCCCTGAATACTTTTGTATATTATAGATTTAAGATTTATTTTACTAGCACATTTTTAGTTAACAATGCAAGTTTATTCTTTCTCAATTTAAAGTATCTTAAATAACATCCACCAAGCAGGAATTGGGAAGTGACTTCACGTTAATTGTTGGACATGTTTTTATCTTACTTTAGATTTTCTGTTAATTTCTGCTAAAACAAGGATCGTAAATGGAATTTTTATTAATCATATGAGCTGACAACACATATGGAACATTTTAATATATAAATCAACCGTGGAGAACTAATACTAGCAGTTTTAAAGAGCCAGAGCAAATCTTGTGTTGTAACCATCGTCAACAACAACCTTAATTTATTGCTCATTATGTTTACAAACATTAGCTGAAACCTTATCAAGGACTAATTGTTTTATATTCATAAGGAGCGCATCGAAACTCAAGACGAAAATCCTGTGTGCAAATTAGGCAACCGCCCCTCATGGGAAATGAAGATGAATTTAAAAGTGCAACTGACTGTCGACCGACTTCGCAAATGTTAACATCAGATTACTTAAATGTTGGATTTGCCATGAACGCAAAACGGCAGTAGAGCTTCGTAGTAGTGATGATATGAGGTGTAATGAATGTCATACGTGAAATATAAGAGAAGCGAGACTTTAAGAACGAAAACGAGAAGTAGATGTCTTATTGGAAGCCTCTCAAACAGATGAAAATACAACGACCAATGCACTGTCTGTGGTAGCAGGAAATGATATGAATAATCAAACGGTAATAAATGGTGAGACTGTTGTCATGCGAGATGCAGAAACTGATTACACAATAAATGACATAATGAATGACAGAGAATCTGTAAATAATGCTGAAGTGGAAAGTGATAATACTGACGCCAAGAGGAAAACAATGCAAACGCCAAACCACCCAAAGCGAACCCATGGCACGGATGAAAAGGAGGAAAACACCAACGATCTGATAGCACACGTGAAATTATGCACGGATTTCTATTCGCCAGAGGCTATAGAAGCAGCAAAAGCACTCGCATTTCGGTCTTGTCCAAATATCAATCACGTGCGTATTACTAAACAAGAGAAACATTTAAGATAGCGTCAGTCTCATTACAAAATGTCCTATAGAAGCACTCCCTATATTTCTGGCGAGAGATCTACAGAACTTACTACCTATCGATATCAATTATATAGATGCAACACAGCTAACTACAGAAATAAGAAAGATACAAAACAACCAACAAAGGTGTCTAGTGTTGAAGTTATGCAAGATCTTCAGGACTTCAAAAAAGAAAAAAAAAGAAATGAAAACCGAATCTACAAAAGAATTTGACTTAATGAAAGAACAGATCAATACAATACATAATATATTACTGGCCGAACGCACAAGCCAGAGCTTCATCAATGAAACAAAATCTTTAAACAACTCCAGTGTAACTGGAGGCACATCATTGAACAGTAGCAATAAAGAATTCGGATTGCGCAGTCAGACGAACCACTTTTCAAGCAGCAGTGTTACCTTTAGAGATCAAAGAAGCAACGAAACATCAGGTACAGCCAAGCAGTGATGGTGGCTTTACCGTCGTGATGTCGATCATTTGATTTACGCTAATGATATTATTTTAATAGTACTATCCCTCAAGGGATTACAAAGCCTGTCACGATATGGAAAAACAGCTTGATGTTTTATTGAATGAAAACAAAACAAAGTGCATGATATTCCGTACCAAAAAAGACAAAGCATATATGTGCAATGCTATAACAATGAACGCAAGCCATTACAATATTGTAATAAAATGACTTATTTAGGCCATTTCATAAATGAAACATTCGAAGACGGCGAAAAAATGAAAAAGCAAAGCAATGAACGCACAGGAGGAATATGTTGAAAAATAAATTCTTGCATTGTACATGTGAACTCATAATTACCTTGTTCAAAACATACATATCGAACTTCTACACATCCCAGTTATGTTGCTATTACAGCAAAAATGAAATGTAAAAATTTAGAGTTGCATACAATAATGTTTTTCGCTTTTTATTCATGTTAAATAACAGATGCTGTGTCAGTTCTGAGATGGTATTACGTAGAATTAATATATGTAAAGTTGTAGTGTATGTCTAGGTCAGTAGTGCATTATAACGTATTATGAATTCCGATAATGTCATTTTACAAGCGATGTGTAATGGTAATATTGCTATTAAGTCTACTTTGTTTAAACACTGAAACGAAACATTATATGTGTTCTATGTGCGAGCTGGTCACGTGGAAACACTTCATAAAATGAAATAGACGATAAGATGCCTCCATGTTTTATTTACAACAGGAAGTACCTCTCACTGGCTACACACATACACAACATTACTCGCGTACTGATACAAGACTTGCTATCTAAACTACTACTTAACTGTGCTTAAACTGCTATTCTGCTTCAGTTGAACACTTTATCTGATTATCAAACAAAGAGATATAAAATCTATAACTATACTAAGCAGAATATATTAATTCAATTACCTGAAAGCTGCAGAATTTTTACTTTTTTCCACTTTTTTTGCTCTGTATTATCGCTATTACGGCGATTCAACGTTCTCACACTTAAATACTGACAAGATTATAAACTTGCTATGTGAGTACGACTTTAAGAATTACTTAACAGACATGGAAATGAAGCTCAAAGTAACTATAAGAATCAACAAATAAGGAATATTGATTACTTCAGTGATATCTAAACCATAAATTTAAACTTGCAACTTAGTTCAGATATGTTATAAGCATTTAAAAGCAAAAGATAAATCCAAAATTCTAATTTTTTTATATTTATGTAAACAATTACATAAAAACTAAAATTATCGACCGCTCAGCTTGAATCAGCATGCCAAAAATGGGGCATGAAAATATATGCAGCTAAGTGTAAGATTATTTCACATGCGAGTGAGAGCATCATGATAGACAGTAGAGACGTGGAGAAGGTTCAAGAATTTGTCTTTTTAGGCAGTGTAGTGCCAGACTGCTCAGCGGACGTCAAACGAAGAATCGCGTTTACCTCGTCAGGATTCGGCATACTGAGAAAAGCCATATGGAGCACAGAGGCTATAGGTAGCGCGCTCAAAACTCGCTTATACAAGGCCCTAATACTACCTATCGTCGTGTATGCATCAGAGACCTGGACTCTCAAGTCGGAAGACACGCGCAGAATAGATGCCTTCAAAATGAGATGTCTGAGGACAATACTCGGAATAACCCTAAGAGACCGCTATGCCGACTAGAGAGTCCGAAAGACACTCCAGATTACTGAAACAATATTAGAGGTGATCAAGAAGAAACGATTCCGTTAAGTCGGCGACGTCACAAGGTGTACCAAGCATACAAACAAGACTTCAAGAACCCAAGATAAGCCAGATTCGCGAAGACACCGGCCTCCGTAGAAAAAAGTACATCAGACCGCGTAACTTAGAAGCGAAAATCCCATGGAGCTGAAAGGGGACAACGTACCCTAAGCACTTAACTAACTAACAAATAAATAATCATTAAACATAGCAAAATATCTTAACTGTACGACATTTAACTAAAAGTTAGTCCTCGAAACCGCACTTCTTTTGGATATCTTACAGAACAGCCTGATCGCGATACGTGACTACCGACACTAGAAATTTCAGATTTGTTAAACATTGACAGAAGGCTCTGGAATTTTAACTGCCACAGTTTTTCTGCTAGAAAGAACGGATTTCTCTTTTGACGTCATGGTTTTACCAGATGTAGGTGGCGATATGCCACACGGAATAGTTGTACGATCTACTGTCAGGCTAGGTTCAGTGCGGTGGGTAAAACGGTTGATAATTCAGTTCTATTATCTCTCTTGATAGGTTTTTCTTCAACCGGGTGTTGTGAACGACGGATTTGGTCAACGTGTCTTCGCCAGGTTGAATTGTCAACCAAAACTTCATACATTAACGTTTTCGCGAAATAACTGCAAAAGTCCATTTTTCGTGCCTTTGACGATAGTCCCTCACAACAACTGCATCACCCAAAAAGAACGGCGCTGAAATGCGTCTTTGGTGTTTGCATTTCTGCTAATTGAATGATATCACGTTAATTGGGTTTTGCCAAATCCAGCCTTGTTTTGATTTCACATCCTAGGAATAGCGATGCCGGGGTCTCGTTGGTAGTTCCGTTTTTATTTGAGCGACACATCAGTAGAAATTTGGCTACTTTCTCGTGCATGGAACGAGGCTCGTTCTTCATCGATTTGAGACTAAATTTGAGACTCTAAAAATATGCTCTGCTACATCGTTTTGCAAGGGTTTAAAATGGCTCGTAGTTTTGTAAATAATTCCATGGAGTTTCAGAAATTTCTGGAAGGATTCTAAATGGAATGTGGTACCATTGTCTGTACAGATAACATCACAATTTCCGTAGGCGCTAAGCAGTTCTTGAAGTACTTTGGCAGTTTTCAGGGCAGTGATTTTCCATGATACGTACCTCTGGCCACCTGAAGTGTGCGTCGACTATTGTGATGAACATATGACCTTGGAAGGATCCTGCAAAATCAATATGGATCCTTTTCCATGGATGACTTGGTCATTCCCAGGCGTGAACTGTAGCTCTTGTTGAAGCTTGGTTTATCTCTAAGTAAATTGGGCACATTTTTGCTTACGTTTTTCTGCTTGCATATCTCTGTCAATATTGGGCTGCCAAGTGTACGATCTAACCAATTTTCTCATTTTCACCAAACCAGGATGAGAACTATGGAGTTCTCTGAAACTTTTCCGGAATAGGTTGTGGTTTCCGTCTTTGTCGACGAAATGGGCACAAAATTCAACGGAATCTTTGAAAAACTTACATTTGTTGGGGTTGACTTTGAGGCCGTATTCAATTCAATTAATCGTTGAAAGACTTTCTCTGAACCGGTGATTATCATATCGTCCAAAATAAACTGCACGTTTTTGAGACCTTTAAAACTTGTTCAATTGCGCGTTGTCAAATTGATGCAGCTTGGAAAATACCATACGCCAATCGGTTGAAAACAAAAATTCCTTTCTGGGTGTTGATAGATAGGTATTTTCTCCATTTCCCGTCCACTACCATTCAAAGATACGTCATTTTGAAGTCTATCTTTGAAAATTTCTCTTCAGCTGCCTATGTTGCTGACATGCTCTCAATCGTAGGCAATGGGTACGAGTCAACGTTGAGCTGTTGATTGACAATGACCTTAAAATTGCTACATATCCTGACAGAACCGTCTTTCTTCAGAATTGGGACAATGAATGCAGCCCAATCACTCCATTCCACCGGTGAAAGGATTCCTGTACTCATTATGTTGTCCAATTCCTTGCCGACTTTGTCCTTCATTGCAAATGGGACCTGTCTGGGTTTGTAAAGTTTAGGGGTAGCTTCTTTCTTGAGGTGCAACTTCGCAGTTTTTCCTTTCAGCTCACCTAAGTATTAGCCGAAACACTCACTGTATTTTTCCAGAAGGTGGTCTATTCTTTTTACCTTGAGTCATCCGTATCGACCTGATTGCGTGCCAGTTTAAGTTGATGTGTCGGAGCTAATCTCTACCGAACAAAGATGGTCCTCCCCCGTGAAGAATATACAGCCGTAAATGATGTTCCTCATCTTCGTGTTCCACCAGAATATTCAGGTATCCCTCTAACCTTACACATTTTCCAGTATAGGTCTTCAAAACAACGTTTGTTCTCCGCAGCCGTAATTTACCAAGATGGAGCTGATAATCCCTTTTCGATTTTATCGACAGCGGAGATCCCGTATCAAGCTCCATTTTGATAACTTTATTTTAGGACTTTAACTTTAATTTAGGACTGATCGCAATGGATGAATATTTCTTCTCGCTAGTGTTGTTTACATCACAAACAACTTCCGTAAAGCCGAGATCTGAACAGGAAGTGCTGTTGCCATTAGATTCCTTGCTTTCGGTGGTCACTTCCTCGTTGTCAGCATAGAAAACTTTCTTCTTTGGTTTTCGCTTCTTAAACTGGTCTGTTCCGGTCTTTTAGGCTTTAGAAGATGACTTACAGGATTTCTTAACCTTGCATTTTCTCTTAATGTGGCTTATTTTACTGCAGTTGTGGCATTTCTCGTCCTTAAAACGGCCATCCTCGGGACCATGACTATTCCTATCACACCTAGAGCAACGATTTGCAGCTGTCCTTCTGGTAGGCCCAATCTTTCTCCGATAACAATCTTTTCATGACATTTTCGTTCTTTATGCCACATATCACTTGATCTCTGAAATGTTCTACCAGACGTCTGCCGAATTCAAATTCGTCCGATCAGTAATGCCATGATTCAGCAGTCAACTTTAGCGAACACTCACTTTTCCAACACCATCCTCTGCGTCTTACTTCTGCATCAGATCTTTATAACCTCCTTTGTACACCGCAACACAATTTGCTCATCGCCATTTGTTCTATGTGCGAGATGGTCGCGTGGAAACACTTCAGAAATGTGTAGCCACTCGCACTGGCTACACATATACACAACAGTATGTACTACCCAACGCTACCCAAACAAAACATGACAACAAGATGAGATTGTATAACAGTGGTAACATCACATATGTTATGTAGTTAATGTTACCACAGTTATACAATCTTAGACTATTTATCTTCATTATGTACTCAGTGTTTTTACCTATATGTTAATAACGTTGCCTTATTTTTGGGTTTGCATTTAATTTGAAAACGTACTCTTTAAGCAAATATGGACTATCCGTGTATTCTTTTGGGCATAACTATTTACCAGTCTAATAACTGGTTCTAGAACTACCTGTTCTTTTCAGATTTAACTGGAACCAGTTATAACGCACCGTAACCGAGGTTACTTCCGGTTAAGAACCTAACTGCACGTGACATCACATAACAAAAATGGCTGCCGAACAGTAAGAGTTGCTTTGCTTCTTTTTGTTTCTTTGGTTATTTTCAGTTATTGAGGTATATATGTTACTTCATCAATAGAGCTTTATAAAAAAATATGGATACCATACTGTGATTGCTACAAAAGTGCACGCAACACAACCGTTATGCTATAATGGATTTGTGAGTAGCCGCTTCAATCTACACTGTTTCCCGGTTTTTTTTACCAGTTGTTTTTTTTTTGCTGTTTCATAGAAGTGCTAAAAGAATTTTGAATGATTAATGCACTTTTGGCATTCAAGAGGTCATAATTTTCATTGTGTGTTTTCTTTCTTTGCAAAAGACAGAGCTTTACGTTCAGGCAAAAGCAGCTCTATCTCGGCTGTATACGTATTATGGCTGGCGATATGCCTCGATTTTCCGATATATCTCGATATTGATACGTCTCGATATTGAGAAGTAATTCTGAAACAAAACAAAAAACAAAAACAATTTACGCGACATTATGTTGTTTTAGATTGCAGTTACTGAAATTTTGCACCGTGGATGGTGCTCGTCATATTCGTTTGGCTGTATCTCAAGAAATATTTAAAAAACTACGTGAAGGAGGTGATTTTTAATCAAGTCATACAGTTGAACCTCGTTTTCAGGACATCTTATACAACGACATTGTATTTGTTGATTAACACCGTATGGAATATTTTCTTGTGTAACATGTTTGTTTACTACTAAATGCTAAAACTAACCAGAAGAACGCCTAGTTGGATCCTACCTGCAAAGATAAATGATTCGACGACTTTTCCAAGCATTTCCTGCAATATTGTCATTATGGTGGAGACAAAAAAACCTTTTTTGCCACTCCACAGGCCTCTCCACTCTCCCCGCCTCACCCCATTACCGAGTCCCCAACCCCCCTCCCAAAAAAAAGAAAAAAAAAACATACACACACACTCTTCTTTACCCCACCCCCTTCTTCACCCACAAAAGAAAAAAACCCTGAAACACACATAAAATTCACAGTTGCAGTTATACCGACAGCCCACAGCACTCCCCACTCTTGCCGCCTCACACTCCCCCATTACCGAGTCCCCAAGCCCCCCCCCCCCCCAAATAAAGACAAAAAAAACATACACACACACTCTGTTTTACCCTACCCCCTTCTTCACCCACAAAAGAAAAAAAACCTGAAACACACATAAAATTCACTGTGTTATTGTCCATTGCGTTTGTGTTACAGATCAAGAGTTGAGAGAACCGTTATTTCTGCAGCATTTAGGAGTGAAAGATGGGACGATTAATGAAGAATCGAAAATCGAAAAAGAAAAGAAAGAGGTTTAAAAATGTTAATGATTTAGATATTCATCTATTCACTGAATGCCTTTACTTTTTAACTCTCAGAAGCCACCTGAAAATTCTTTAACTCTGTTGATTTTTATTCAAACTCGGGCAAAGTATTTTTCATTAAAGAAACAATGCCTATTGACAAGTTTGATTATATGTATTTTAAAGCCACCATTTATGACAACTTCAAATTCAGTACGCAAGTATTTACAAGATATCAAAAACTTATTTTTTGCGTATTTCAGGATGAGGCAAAGGCAGAGTTTGACTCGTTCAACGAACTTGACACTTCAAGTAATGAGAGTAAGTTTTAACCGAGAAACTTTTCCCCGAGTTTATATTCATAGCTTACAAATCGTCTTCTTCATTTGATATTTTTATTGTCGACATATTTTATTGGTGTGTGTAAGATATTTAAAATGACGGGTGAATTTTGTAAAGATGGCTTTTATCATTTTACTAGCCCTCAGCCAATATTGGCTAAAGGCTATTGCTATAGGTCTGTCTGTCCGTCCGTCTGTCTGTCCGTAATATCTAAAAAATCTCGTGATATCTCAAAAACTATCGGAGCTTCACAAAACCTTACAGAAATAAAGTATATATAGTATAGACGTTGTTTAGTTTGTCACTTGTCCGTCCGTCTGTGCGTCCGTCACACTTAAAGCTTTTTTCTTGTCCGGGCGATATCACAAAAACTATTCATCGGATCTTCATGACATCTTACAGAAAGAAAGTATATATAGTATAGACGTGCAACGGGGGGTTTAATTTGTCACTTGTGCCTCCGTCTGTGCATCCGTCGCACTTTAAAACTTTTTTCTTGTCCGGGCGATATCACAAAAACTATTCATCGGATCTTCATCACACCTTACAGAAAGAAAATATATATGGTGCAGATGTGCAAAGACCAGTCCGTTAATTTATCCGTTGCACTTTGTATAATTTTTATATGTCTCCCCCTAAGGAAGACTTATATAGCATTTGGTGTGTCCTCCGTCCGCCCGTCTTGCCGTCCGTCCGTTCGTCTGTCCACAGTGAGTTCTTATGAAATGAATGGCTCGATTTTTCTCAAAACATACATACATATTGGGGTACATGTCTAGATGATGCCCGTGTTATTAGTCCCCCGCCGGGGGACTATAGTTTTCGGGTCTGTCTGTCCGTACGCCCGTCTTGCCGTCCGTCTGTCAGTCTGTCGACACCTTTCTTGTTAACACACTCAAGCCTACATGAAACGAACAAGGATCGGTATTGTAAATGAGCCATGTCAGCCCAAGGACATTCTCCCAGCTGAACTTCAGAAATTTTCACAACCCTTACATACTGGAATGAGTTTGTTAACACACTCAAGCCTACATTTTTTATCAAATGGCAAAATGTTATACACATAGGTAGTATGGGTGGTAACAAGAATTGGTATTGTAAATGAGCCATGTCGGCCCAAGGACATTGGCCCAGGTGAAATTTTAAAATTCACGATTATGAAACGAATTGCTTAAGGGTTGTAGTCCAACCTAACGAAATCAAATACTGGAATTGTACGCCGACGGGGGACATAGTCAGTTTCACTGACCCAATTGTTTTTTTTTTTTTGTTCCTTCAAAAATTGCATTTTTTGGCAAATTTTGGAACGTGGGGGGGGGGGGGTTGTTTCGTGCAATTTTTTCCCTTTGGCACGCTATATGTTCAAAACAGTTCGTTGGATAAGGTTCATACGTCGCAAGCAGAACACACATATAGCGCAAATGTATACTGCAAAGATTTTTCCGTTGAAAATGTATTTTTTGCGATTTTTTTTTAATTTTTGATTTTTACCTGTTTTAGGATATATTGTTGCGATATCTCCGAAACAGTTTGTTGGATTAGGCTGAAACGTGGCAAGAAGAATCCACATATGGTGCAAATGGTTACTGCGAAATTTTTTTATTGTCCTTAAAAATCTATTTTTGGCGATTTTTTTTCAATATTTTGGGCTCGCCAATGTTGTACTTTTAAGCAAGGAATTTTTTCCACGTGACTGATTGCGATCTCGGGAAGACATATCTGTTTTTTGTTTTAACAAAACACTGGCCATTCTAGTTTGCCCGGGCGGTATTTCTAAAGAGTAATGTGATGTAACAGCTATTGACTATGTCTGCATCCCCGATGCCAATGTTTTCTCATGTATTCGCCTGTGCAATTGTTTTCTGAACTTTTTTTTCTGTTTCAGTTGTTGAAGAATCACAATGGAATGTTCGTTCAGTGAAGAAACTCATCAGTCTTTATGGCGAAAGAAAAGAAAAGTTCATGGATCCAACTATGAAGAAGATTTTTTTGTGGTTTGAAATAGCAAAAGAAATGGGCGATCAGTTTCCCCCTCAGAAGGCAATTTTAACCCCGAAAACATATGAAAACATCATGACTTTTTGTATCATGGTCTTCCACCATTGTGCTACTTTCTTAAACATATTTTATTAATCTGTTGCAGTGTGAAAACAAATGGAAGCATCTGATGCGCCAGTACAAAACCTTCATTAAAGCCAAAGAGCAAACCGGTGGGCCAAGGAAGCAATTTGAATATTATGAGGAAATGAACGCGATTCTAAGTGACAGACCAGACATTCACCCACCCATTGTTATGGGAAATAATATTGGCGCGTCAAATGTCAAAGAAAACAAGCGTCCCCAGAACAAAGCTGTTGATTTATCAGTCCCAGCACGTAAGAAAAAGAAACAAGCATCCGAGAAAGAATCCAAGAAAGAAGATTCTGTCGAGCATTCCATCAGTAAGTGCGTGAATCTAATTGGAAAGCTGGTTGAGCAGCAGGCACAAAATGAACAGAGACGACTATCCATTCTTGAAAAAATGGTAGAAAACATGAGTAAAAAATGAATAATTGCGTATCAATAATCTGGCTTTGCGCTGTTAATTTGAATTTGTTTAAGGAACCGATAGGGTTGTAGACAAGAGCGATTTGATAAACGGTGGTAAGAGTAATTTTGTAAGATAAAGGTGTCTTAATGACAGAATCCGTTTTTGGTTATCCCCAATTTAAAGTGTTAAAAGTATAAAGTCCGATTGGTAGTGAGGGGTCGAGTGAAACTCCAGAAACGTGCGATGGCACAGTAACATTCAACGAAGGTCCGTGAGGGGACAAGGACAGCCAGAGTAACTGGTACGATATAGTTGAATGTTTCGCACGCGAAATGCCACTTTTGGAGCAGTCCCACGGCACTCGACATTAGCTCCCAGCTGCGGTTAGCCTCGTTCGCATCCGGTTGCTATTGTTGTAAATCCGGACCAAAGCTGGTAAAAGCACCTCACAATGTGTCAAAATATGCTTTAACACTTTAAATTTTATTGTTGTAAAAGAAACCTATTACATGAAAATGCAAAAACAAGTAATTATTGGTTTTCTTTTCGAACTTTATTGGTTTTCTTGCATTAACAGCGCTCAGTGTGATACAATTGTAAGAACTGTAGATTAAGGATAAAATCATAAAAAGTTATTTCGTGAGCCTGATTCAGTTGTGGTAAAAATTGGTTCAAGCGCAAGACTCACTTGAAGGGACTACATTTAAAACATATCTAGTACACACATGTGAAAATAATACGTATTTTGAATTGTTCCTGAAGCAAAAAGCATTTGAACTTGACTTTTAAGGTCGTGGATTCCGAGTGTGCACGGAATAAATAAGCATGAAGGTCTAATGTAGACCTTTATTCCCACTTGCAAACTTCGTTAAGTTTGTAGTTTTTCCCGAAGTTTCTGCCCCTTTTCCCCTTTTTCTTATCTTTTTTCCGTTTGGATGGTTTCCAGAAAACTCCTCCTACAGTTTTTGACAGAAGGAGTGAAATTTGGCACACGTGTAAGAGTGACGAGGTCTCGGTAAAATCGCAAATATTTTTGACCTTGACCTTTGAGGTCAAGATAAAATGAGATAAAAATATTTTTTGAATGCTTATTAATCATGACAAGTAGCCGTAAAGATGTTCAAATCCCATTATGAACATATAAAACGTATTCATTAGAGGGTAAACTAACATCCTGAATCTTGATTTTGAGGGTCAAGGTCAAAGATCATGTGACCTCGTGTGCAGTTAACGATAGGCGGACTTATTTCGAAAACGGTTGGAGATTTTGAGCTCATTTTCGACCCTTTACATAACAGGTTGACCCTCTGGACCCGGTAAAAAACAGGAAATTGACTATTATCTCGAAAACGATTAGAGATAGAGGGATTGTGGGTTCATTTTGAACCCATTGGACCAAAGTGACAATAAAGAAGGTTTGCTGCGTGAGTTTAGTGTTTTTCCACAATTTATTACAAATATTTTCTTTAGTTGTTTCTGCAAGTGGGCCAATTCCACTAGGAGCACAATTCTGTCTAGTTTTCACGTTTTTCACTAATTAACGTCTAGCAAAGCGCTGCATAATTCTGTTTCTTTTAAGTAGTCCCCTTGCTGCTTCATTGTTGTTGAATATTCCGGGTGACAGTATCGCCGCAGGGACCTGCACATCTGTGTCTATGAACTCCTCAATATCTTCTTGAAGAATGCATATGTTATGCAAACAGCAACCCGCCATTGTAGTGTATGACATAATATCCGCTCATATTGATCTATAAACTGTAGTCTTCTGAATCTTCCTGAAATAGATATATTTTGGCAATAATTCAAAGAATTTCATTTGGTTAATCGTCCTGAAGAAAGTTTTTCGCATAAATCATTGCAGAGAGTTGTTATTTTTATTGCACATTTTGTGTCTAAATTTATTTCTTTATTCACGATTCGCGTAATATATAGGGATCATGATTCAAACATAATCTCCAGATCTCGTTTGTGATCTGGACTGCTAAAAATCGACTGGCATCTTGTGATATGAGTAACATCTGTAAAAGATTTGTATGCAAGAGGCGCAATAATAATTTGACAAGTATTTTGTCACTCACCTTTCAGCAGTGCAAATGCACGTTCAATTGTTGAACGTAGTGATGAGTGTACAGCGTTGTAACGTTCCATGTCGGGTGTGAAACGTTCCGTACGCCTGAAAGGGGAAAGTAGCCATCCCAGATTAGGATAGGCGCTGTCACCTAAGAGCAGGTATTCCCCACACATTGCTGCCCCATGGCCAAATAAAGGCGATGAACTTAGCACCCTAGCATCATGCACTCTCCCCGGATATCCGACGAACACATCTGTGAATCGCATGTCCTCTCTGCAAACAGCTAAAAACGTAAATATATCGAAGTCGATGCGGCTATTACTCCGATTTGGTAATTTCCCGCCAATTAATTTTACTCTTTGGTTAATGAATGAATAATTTTTTTAGCTCAGTCGACTATGTCAGGCTGGGGTAGTCTCATCAGTCGTGTGGTGTCCGTATAGATGTATGTGTGTGTGTTCGTAATTTTATTTTAATATATGTCCTAGTACAGTTCTGATAGCATTCCTTTCATATGTGGTATGAATGTTCCATGGATGGTTCCCTACTTGGCTATTACTTTTTTGGTGATCCGCCATTTATCGAAACTTTTAATTTTATTAAAAACTTTTAAGCGATTTTACGATTCGTCAAAATCCACCAAATTGGCGGAAACGTTATTTAAAGCAAATTTGCTTATTTTTTAATTACACCGGTAACAAACGATAGCTACTTTCCCCATAGAACTTTTCAACACGTTAAGGCGAGTTTTAAATTAACGAAACGGCTGGACACACTGTCCTTGGACGGTCTTGTTCTATTATGGCGTTTGATTCGTTGAATTTAGTTTAGTTGTCAATCAATTAAGCCTTGTTTATTCAGAAGTTATTGTAGTGAAATACATTTATAATCTGTAAAAATTACCTTGAAGTACAATTGAGTAAAAGTCTTTCCGGTTGAAGTACATGGGGCCTCCTGTCTGTGGTCGCTTTATCGGGATATGGCATCCGTCAATAAGACCTATTACGCCGGGAAAATTTCGCAGATCTTCAAAATATATTGAGATCTCCTGTTTTTCATTGTTAGTGGGCCATCTGAAATAAACAATGTCTATATTATAGAGTGAAAAAATGTTATTGGTAAATTGCACTGACTGGTCTATCTTTAATGACTATTTTCTTTACAGGACAAATGAGTGGGCTGAATCACAAAAATTAATTGCTGAACATCCTTTTACGTATTAAAAGTAGAACGATTTGTTATCTTACCGTATGAATTTAGACAACATGTTTGTTGTTATTAGCTTTATGAGAGCATGAACTTTGTTGCAGCAGGCCGATTCTGTCAGTCCGAACAAATTCGATATTTCGCGATATGTAGATTTGTTAACCATATACCACAGGAACATAATCAGCTTTTGGTTAAAAGGTATCTAAAAATAAACAAAAACATTATAATGACCGTTGTTCATGTAAAAATTGCTTTCCTGTTTGTTGCATTTTATAGATTCGTTATTAACTCAATAAATATAAAAGAAATATTGTGTATTTTACGTTTAAATTACTTATCGGTGCGTCTGTTCATATGCTCACGGAAAGTTTAGAGCGCTGCTTTTTACTGAATGCCCCAAAACAATCCAATAAAATTAACGTGGAAATAATTCAAAGGAAATTGTAAACAATGGTAAATTATAAGCATTGATTGAATTTCCCGTAAAACATTACATGTAAAATTGACTAAAACTGAAGTCGTGATATATACCTGAACCCGTCCTCCAGATTGTTCCCTATCTGATAAGCCTTGAATCGGATTGTTCATAAGTACTTCTGAAATTTCCATATACACAATTTCAACCGTAATCCTTGTCATTCTAAAATGAATCCGAAATTCATCAGGCAAATAGCGTGGCAGCACAGTGGTAAGAAACTGTCCGACTCGGTTCTTTTTACGGCGGCGTCCATTAAACACTTCGTAAACTGAAACACACAAAAGAAATACAGTTTAAAGTGCACTTTGTAGTTGAAAATGGACACGGTGATTCAACTGAAACAATCTTTTACACAGGCGTAGCAACAAGGGAACACCCTAAATAATTTTGATGGTCCGGGTATGTTTGGGTTCCTAAGAATTGAACCCCACCCTCCCCCCGTTAAAAACGTTTATGTGACAATGGATTATACTATCGATTATAAGCCATATCACACTTGGGGTGTTTCGAATAAAATGCGCAAGAGTTATGAATTTCGACTGCGAGGAAAACGGGTAAAAATGAAAGAAATTATAGAAAAATATAGAAAAAATATGGAAAAACAGCTCATACTCTGAACACAAAAATAAATTTAAACTTAAAACTATTTGTTCAAACTTTAAATTACCTTTTGAAATAGCATACGGGTTGCTAAAACAACGACCGCTCTTTGGTGCAAGAAATCTTTGCCATTTAGGCGAAATCTCTCCGTCATTTCTTTCATTTTTTACCCGATTTGTTATATGCGTGAGATGGCTACGTGGAAACACTAATTGAAACTAAACAGACGCCAAGTTGCCGCCATGTCTTTATTTACAACCGGAAGTCACTGGCTACACGTATACACAACATTACCCGCGTACTGAAACAAGACTTACTGTGTAGATTACTGCTTAACTGTGCTTTAACTGCTATTTTGCTACCAGCATTCAGTTGAACACTTTATCTGATTATCAAACAAAAAGATATAAAATTTATAAGTATACTAGACAGAATATATCAATTAAATTACCTGAAAATTGCGGAATTTTACTTTTTCAATCCTGTTTTTTCCTTACTCTATATTATCGCTATCACTGCGATTCGACATTCTATGATTATAAACTCGATCCATGAGTGTGACTTCAAGGATCACTTAACAGGCATGGAAATGAAGCTTGAAGTAATTATAAAGGATAACGAATACGCAAAATAACTACTTCAGAGATATCTAAACCATAACCTCAAACTTGCCACTTAGTTCAGATATATTATAAGTAATTAAATGCAAAAGATAAATCCAAAATTCTCTTCTTTTTATATTTACCGTACACAATTACAGCAGCTGAAATGTCGATTAACTGTAAAAATTGTCAACATTACAGCAACGTTATCAGCACTTTAACTGAACTGCAACCAGCTATCAAATCAACACCTGTAAAACATTAAAAAAACACAAAACGTTCATATTGGCTTAGAATAAATAAATAATAATTGAATACAGCAAAATATCTTAATTGTACGACATTTAACTAAAAGTTAGTCCTCGAAACCGTACTTCTTTGGCGATCTTACAGAACGACCTGATCGCGATACACGACCACCGACACTTGAAATTTCAGTTTTTGCTTTAGCCGGTGAAACGGGGTGTGAAACATTGACAGAGGGCTCTAGAATTCTAACTGTCACAGTTTTTCGGCTAGAAACAGCGGGTTTCTCTTTCGAAATCATGGTTTCACCAGATGTAGATGGCGCTATGCTACACGGAATAGCTGTACGGTCTACTGTCGGGTAAGGTTCAGTGGGCTTGGGTAAAACAGTTAATGGTTGAGGGGTATTATCGCTCTTGATATGTTTTCTTCTACCGGGTGCTGTGAACAACGGATTTGGTCAATGTGTCTTCTCCAAATTGAATTGTCAACCAAAACTTCGTACATTAACGTTCCAATTTTCCGCGAGATAACTGCAAATGTCCATTTTCCGTGCTTTTGTCGATAGTCCCTCACAAGCACTTCATCACCCACACTAAAAGAACGGCGCTGAAATTCGTCTTTGGTGTTTACATTTCTGTAAACGATGTCGCGCAAACTGGGTTTTGCCAAATCCAGCCTTGTTTTGATTTCACGTCCTAGGAATAACAAGGATGGGGTCTCGTTGGTAGTTTCGTTTTTAGTTGATCGATACATGAGCAGAAATTTGGCTACTTTCTCGTGCATCGAACGAGGTTCGTGCTTCATCGATTTGAGACTAGATTTCAGACTCTGAACCATACGTTCTGCTAAACTTTTTCGCGAGGGTTTAAAAGGGCTCGTAGTTTTGTGAATAATTCCATGTAGTTTTAAGAATTTTTGGAAGGCTTCAGAATGGAAGGTTGTACCATTATCTGTACAGATAACATCACAGTTAACACAGATAACATCGGTAAACAGTTCTTGAAGTACTTTGACAGTTTCCGGGGCAGTGATGTTTTTCATGATCCGTACCTCTGGCCATCTGGAGTGTGCATCGACTATTATGATAAACATATGGCCTTGAAAAGGTCCTGCAAAATCAATGTGGATCCTTTTCCACGGCTGACTGGGCCATTCCCAGGGGTGCACTGTAGCTTTTGTTGGAGCTTTGCTTATCTCTAAGCAGCTCGGGCACATTTTAGCTTGTGTTTCGATATCTCTGTCGATATTGGGCCACCAAATGTACGATCTAGCCATTTTTTTTCATTTTCACCATACCAGGATGGGCGCTATGGAGTTCTTGCAGGAATGCTCTCTGGAACTTTTCCCGAATAACCACTCTGTTTCCAATGAGCAGACACTCTTGTGAAATAGATAATTCTGATTCATGTGAATGATAAGGAGACAGATCTTCTTCAACTTTACCGGGCCAGCCATTTCTTGTGAACTCGAAAACTCCAGACAATGCCTGGTCTTTTGACGTTGCCTGGGCAATTTGTTTGAATGAAATCGGAAAGTTGTCGAGTAGGGCAGCGTAGAATAGTGCTCTCTCTCCTGACGGATTTTTCTGGCTTACAGGAAGGGGTAGTCTACTTAACCCGTCAGCGTTGGCGTGTTCACTTGTCTTTCTGTATTCAATTTCATAATTATAGCCAGTAAGGAAAATGGCGTATCTTTGCATCCGCGAAGCCGTAGTTGTTGAAATACCTTTTTTAGGTTTGAAGATCGAAACCAAAACTTTACAGTCGGTAACTAAGAGTAAATTTCCGGGCAAACAGGTACATATTGAATTTCTTGATGCTCCAAATGATGCTGAGAGCCTCTCGATCGATTTGTGAGTAATTTTGTTCAGCTTTTGACAATGTTCGGGATGCAAAACTAATGGGGCGTTCGCTTCCATCTGGGTAGATATGCGAAATAACTCCAGAAATACCTTTTGATGATGCGTCACAGTGCAGTCGAAGCGGCAGTTTCGGATCATAATGTGCTAAAACGAGATCAGATGTAATGAGATCCTTCGTTTTCTAAAAAGCCGTTTCACATGAGTCTGTCCATAGCCATTTCTGATTTTTGTGGAGCAACTGATGCAATGGATGTAGTATCGAAGACAAGTTGGGTAGGAAGCGGTGGTAATAGTTCACCAGGGCGACCCAGCTTCGTAATTCAGAAACATTTCTTGGAGCTGGCGCATCTGTAACTGCCTTGTGGATTCCGTCTTTGTCGACGATGTGAGCACAAAATTCAATGGAATCTTTGAAAAACTCACACTTGTCGGGGTTGACTTTAAGGCCGTATTCTATTAATCGCTGAAAGACTTTCTCGAGGGTACATAGGTGATCATCATCGTCTGAACCGGCAATTATCATATCGTCCAAAATACACTGCACGTTTTTGATACCTTTTAACACCTGTTCAATTGCGCGTTGCCAAATAGAAGCAGCTGGGGAAATACCATACGCCAGTCGATTGAAAACAAAAAGTCCTTTCTATGTGTTGATGGTCAGGTATTTTCTCGATTCTTCGTCCACTACCATTTAAAGATACGCCGTTTTGAGGTCTATCTTTGAAAATTTCTCTCCACATGCTCTCAATAGTAGGCAATGGGTACGAGTCAACATTGAGCTGTTGGTTGACAGTGACCTTAAAATCGCCACATATCCTAACAGAACCGTCCTTCTTCAGAATTGGGACAATGGGTGCAGCCCAATCACTCTACTCTACCGGTGAAAGGATCCCTTTACTCGCCATGTTGTCCAGCCCCTTGTCGACCTTGCCCCTCATTGCAAACGGGACTTGTCTGGGTTTGCAAAATTTAGGGGTAACTCCCTCTTTGAGATGTAACTTCGCAGTTATCCCTTTTAGCTCACCCAGTTCTTTGCCGAAACACTCACTGTACTTTTCCAGAAGATGGTCTAATTTCTTCTTACCTCGAGCCACCCGTATGGACTTGATTTCGTGCCAGTTTAAGTTGATGTGTCGGAGCCGATCTCTACCGAACAAAGGTGGACCTCCCCCGTGAAGAATGTACAGCCGCAAACGATGTTCCTTACCTTCGTGTTCCACCAGAACATTCACGTACCCCTCTCGCCTTACACATTCTCCAGTATAGGTTCTTAACACAACGTTTGTTCTCCGCAGCCGCAATTTACCAAGATGGCGCTGATAATCCCTTTTCGATATTATCGAAAGCGCAGATCCTGTATCAAGCTCCATTTTGATCATTTTAGGACTGATCGTAATGGACGCACATTTCTTCTCGCTATTGTTGTTTACATCGCAAACAACTTCCGTATAGCCGAGATCTGAACAGGAAGCGCTGTAGCCATTAGAATCTTCACTATCAGTAGTCACTTCGTCGTCATCAACATACAAAACTTTCTTCTTTGGCTTTCGCTTCTTAAACTGGTCTTTTCCGGTCTTTTTGCTCTCGGAAGATGACTTACCGGATTTCTCAATCTTGCATCTTCTCTTAATGTGGCCTTTCTTACCGCAGTTGTGGCATTTCTCGTCCTTAAAACGGCAATCCTCGGGGCCATGACCATTCCTGCCACACCTGAAGCAACGATTTCCAGTGGTCCTCTGCAACTTGTTAACATTTGCCGATGCTCCTTGGATTACCGATACATCCTTCATGGCCATTTGCATGGCAATTGCTATCTCCTTGGCCTTCTGGTAGGATAAATTCTTCTCCGACAACAATCTTTTCAGGACATTTTCGTCCTTTATCCCACAAGCCAGCTGATCTCTGAGGTGCTCTGCCAGACGCTTACCGAACTCACAATGCTCACTCAGCTTTTGGAGGACACCCACGTAATCTGTCACCGACTCACCCGTCTGTTGCTGACGCTTGTAGAACCGGTACCTCTCTGCTATCACGTTGGGCTTTGGACTGAGATGTTCTTGCAGCAACTCACCAATTTGCTCGAATGTCTTTGTTGATGGCTTGTTAGGCGAACACAGGCTATGTAGCAAGGAATAGGTCTTTCCGCCAATCAGACTAAGAGTTACAGCAACTTTTTTGTCGTCGGCTACGTCGTTGGCAATGAAATACTGCTCCAACCTCTCCTTGTACAGCTCCCAGTCACCAGTAGTCTCGTCGAAGGGCTCCAATCGTCCGATCAGTGATGCCATCATTCAGAAGTCACTTCAGCAAACACTCACTTTTCCGTTATCTTCGGTACTTTCCTCTGCGTCTTTCTTCTCCACCAGATCCTCATAACCTCTTCGGTCCAACGCAACACGATCCCATCCTCGTAGCCATTTGTTATATGCGTGAGGTGGCTACGTGGAAACACTAATTGAAACTAAACAGACGCCAAGTTGCCGCCATGTCTTTATTTACAACCGGAAGTCACTGGCTACCCGTATACACAACACGATTAGTTTGTATTCAAAACGCAGAATTTTTGCGCATTTTAATCAGAGCGCACCGACCGTCTGATACAGTGGTATGAGTTAACTCAGCGAATAAAGATAGTAATTTTCTTAGAACAATGACAGGTTACAAATTAGTTGTGCGCGTGACATTGTAAACCAAAGAAAACAAACATTTCTTAATACCTGTAAAAAGTTATTTTTAAACAGAGGAAACCTTAGGGAATGTGTACATACGAAGTTTTCGTAGTTTGAACACTGAACATTTAAATTTTTAATAACACAGTACCACATTATCTTTTCAGAAGCACAGCTAATGTGAAAACACATGCACTAAATAATATGGTGTCGGAAGTTTCAAATACTTGAACAAAAATTTGCAGTTCATCAATTACTCGGCCATCCATTTTGTTTGTTTACATTTTTTGGTCGGGTAAACCTGTTCTTTTACGAGCGTAACTAAAATCAGAACCGGATGTTTTGATTCTTCTGGTTCGGTCCAAATGTAACTCCAAAAAGAATACACGGTATGAGTCTGAAATAAAATCTATCTATCTATCTATCTATCTATCTATCTATCTATCTATCTATCTATCTATCTATCTATCTATCTATCTATCTATCTATCTATCTATCTATCTATCTATCTATCTATCTATCTATCTATCTATCTATCTATCTATCTATCTATCTATCTATCTATCTATCTATCTATCTATCTATCTATCTATCTATCTATCTATCTATCTATCTATCTATCTATCTATCTATCTATCTATCTATCTATCTATCTATTATGTTATTTCCTGACTTCATGTGCTGGTATACTGGAGTCAGCAGTATTTTGAGGGGTAAATAGCACAGCCGTATTTCCTGCTCTCTCAGTATCGAAAAAGTCATATTATGTAACAACTGAAATATGCACTTGACATCGCTATGACTACGGAACTGGGCGACATAAAGTATAAAAATATATTTGCAAAAATCCCAAATCATGAAATAAAAAAAAAACCAGTCCACTCTCTTTGTTATTATTCCCAGCTTTGAAACTAGTCGCTAGGCGAATAAATGGGCGTGTTCTTTTTGGTGATGGCGATCGATCGCAATCACGATCTATTTTTTTCTTTGTTTGATTGTTGTCACGATCAGGCCAAAACATGTGCTTACCACGTGCATCCGGTTTCAATTTGAGTGTGATCAGTTGAATGGCCTTGACACACAACATGTAAACAAACATGGCGGAACCCTACAGCGTAGAAAAAATTAACAAAATCTTTCACTTACGCCACAATCTGCATATTAATCACAAGAGCGCGCTTTTTTGTAATTACTTATTTTCATATTTTCCAGTTTCACACAAAGCATCTAATAAATTTACCGTCAGGGCATTCGTCGCCATTTTCTGATTGTGATCACCATCTTACCACGTTCTTTTCGACTGATTGTTCTCCAAAATATAACCTCTATTTGACCTGACATACATCGACTGCGCATGACTGAACTTTGTTTGTTTTGATTGTGCGATCACCCAAAAAGAACATACCCAATCTACACGTTCGTGTTAAACCATTTTCTTTTCTCGTGTGCCCAAGGTGGCTCATCGATTCAATACATCATACAGAGTCCATTGAAACTGTTATATAAATAGGTTGATTAGTGTTCAGGCGTGGGTCTTTTACGTGGACCTTGGAATATCGCCCAGCTACGCGTTTCTTAAAGTGAGCTCTCACTTGCCAGTTACCAGTAACAGCGTTCGCGCTGGCCTTCCAGAAAACCGCATCACACATAATTGTGTGACGCGGTGGGATCTAAAAAACCGCGTCACAGGCTCACCACCAAGCATTTTATAATACAAAGTACCAGTAACCTAGGTCAAATCGCCATGTACCTGTACCGTCGCCACCTCCCGAAAACAACAATTATCCCGGAAATGATATTTTTTGCCGAACTTCCCGGCCACTGCTACTGGTTCTCGAATGCAAAATACTGAGCTGCTATAAGTAAACCGTACGTATGACACATAAGAAATCAGGTTTGTGTTCGTGCATAATCATTATAGCTCGTAGCAGTCATTTTGAAAAGCGAATTGACAGTCTTACAGTCTGCACTTAAAATTTATATTTCGGGATGATAGAAGAAAGTGGCGAGTTACAGCTGGAAAATCCTGCCCGAAAAAAATACATCGGCCTGGCATTTTCGTAAATCATGACATTTTACTTCGCACATAACACAAAACTTGTGTAAAATTCTGTATTTGCTACATACAAGAGCATATCCGGATCGCGTCCAAAACATGAGAGTTATTGCGCAAAAACCATTGAAAAGTGGCGAACGGTCCTAGGTTACTGGTACTGGTGCCTTTTGAAACACCTACCCCCCTCCTCCACCTCCTTCATGCACAAATAAGCTGCAGTAACATTTATTTTGATTTTATTAACGGCTTCTCTAAATAACAACTCGAGCAGTGTGCATAGTCCACATATTTCCCACAGGTCCCCATCAGTTAAACATGGCCATCAATAGTCAATGAAGAGCTGAAATTTTTCAAGTCCAGCTGGTCCATTTTCCTTGGAAGAACCTGGCCCATTTACAATACCGATCTGTGTTTGTTCCCATAGAAGCTACATACCAAGTTTCATTAAAATCCTTGCAGGAGTTTTTAAGTTATCGTGTTAACAAGCTCTTGATGACAGACCGACCGACACGCGGTCGATCGCATATATTCCCTGTGGGGAATAAAATACAAGACAACAAACAAGTTTCGATTGACACACAAAATGTAGTGTAATTCTTGACTAGGTCGATTAAAAATTAAAGTCTGTTTACTCAAAACAATCCTCTGTACAGTTCTAAGCAAATAGAAAAAAAAAAACAGTTCTCTGGTCAGTTCTAAGCAAAGTAACAAATTATTAAAACTAAAGACATTATGACTTTAAAAAAATTGTTTTTTTTTTCTTTGAGATCGTAAGAGGGCAGAGAAATCGAGGGCAAGAAATATATGTAGAAAAAAATTATTAACAGAATTCCAAAAGTGATGGAACATCATCAATCAAAATTGTCTTAAAACTCCATTACGCGAAGTTAACTGCATAAATTTTTTGAACTTTCAGCTCAAAAACTTGAAGTTTATTTTTCGCGATTTGGGACTTCCCGGAAATTGCTACCTGCATCTTTAAAATCAAAAGTTGCAAAGTCTGGCCCGTTCATAGAAATCCGTAAAATTTGATCAAGTCTTTTATCACCTAGACGGTTCCTGTTCTTGGTTTTAATAAGGGTTTGGTCAACTCGACGACAAACTTACTGGGCGATAGGTCAACCCGGCGACACTTTGGTTAACTCGGCGACAGATTTTTGGTCAGGTCGGCGACACGTGAAAGTCAAGTCGGCGACACATGGAGTTAACTCGGCGACACATAAATATCAGTCTTGAAATTTGCAAATTGTTTCAAGGACAATACAACTGAAGTAACAACATTCATATTCTGATTGTACATGTTATCTTATTACAGGGAGGGCGCAACATCGATCTAGATTGCAATTATGTCATATTGAAAATAATTTAATAGCTAAAATTGATTATAGGGAGGGTATACCATTGATCTGGATTGCAATTATATTATATTGCAATCGATTTATAGGCTCAAACTTGCTATTTTATGAGGGTCATGTTTATGTTAAACACTATAAGTGTAAATTTATTGCTGAAAAAATTGTCGAAAATAACAATAAACGATGATTAAAATGTGCATTTTGTTTTTGTTCTTAAAAAATGAAGAAAAAAAACTTTCCGCGGACAGACGGACAATCACTAATTTCAAGACATATTTCTTTTCAAATACATACATTAACACCAAAAGCTTGGAATTTTCTGTCATACTTTTATGTGTCGCCGAGTTGACTCCATGTGTCGCCGACTTGACTTTCACGTGACCATAAACCTTTTAATAATATTTTGCGCGCTAACACTTCTCTCGCAAGTAGCAGAGTTCATTGCGTCGAGCAGAAAATATTCCATAAGGATAGCAAAGTTCGGGTGGTCCGTACGATATGTGGTCAGGAGCTCCTGTGCAAAATCTGTCATATTTTGCTGTGGTGCTGTGCGCGCAAAAACTTTAAATTCCTTAAAGTCATTTATACACTCCAAAAAAGACGAAGGACTGATTTTTGTTGAACATTTTTCACATATAAGTCTTTTCTATAGTGTGACGCGGTGGTCTACAAAAATCCGCGTCACTGTGACGCGGATTTTGAAAAGCCGCGTCACAAGCCCCAAAAAGTGTTAAAATCCGCGTAAAAACGCCGTCGTCGCGAACGCTGCAGTAAGGACATGTATGCGCTCACGAAATGCACGGTTGTAAAAGCCTCTTAAAAAGGGGAGATTGCTTGTAAATTTATGATCAATTTATACCAACCTTAAAAGCTTCCGCTGACTCCGCTCCTTAGTTTTATTCTATATAATATTATGTATTCTGATATTGGAAAATAGAATGGCCTACCTGTAGTGACGAATATAATACGCAAAAATTCTGCATTTCGAATACAAACTAACGGGTAAAAAATCAAAAGATTGTTAGAGATTTATTTCGAAACTTGTAACCGTACAAGCTTGTACCTAGGTACTCGTACAAGTAGTCCTAGATGACTCTTGCTTATCAGCAAGAGTCATAGTTCCTATAATATAACTTGTCATTGATCTCAATTTTGCAATCTCGGCGCACGACTGAGGCTAATGGCGTCATTTTAGAAAGGGTGCATCACATAAATAACCCAATTATAAATTATGGCGCACAATTTTTATGGTCAAATAACAATTTTGTAATGAGAAAAATGGATGTTTTCTTCAGATCAGAATATGGAATCTCCCATTATCGCCCACAACAACGATGAATCTGCAGTTGCAAAACCACTCTTTACTCCACTTTGGTAGTTTGGACGGGGTCGAAAATAGTGCGCCAGGATACTTCTCAGTGTGCTTTTTAAGAAAAGGCATGCTACTCCGAACCTCGGTGTCTTGGAGCGTGCGCCGAAAGATCTAGAGCCGCGAAAATTGAGATCAATGGTCATTTCTATTACAGGAACTGTGACCCTTTCTGACCTAGGAAGACAGAAAGGGTCCACTGGGACTATCGTACAAGTAGAGATTGAATTGCGTGCGAAAATGCATAATAATATTTTATGGCGCGAACATTATAATTTCAGTTATAAAATATTGAGTTGATCTGTTTCATCATTCTTCTTAACAATTTGTCACTTTTCGTTATTCTGTTTTCAAGTTTTTTTATTTGCAGATTTCTTTCAAAATTAAACTTCTGAAAGCTAAATTATTTAGGTCTCGATGAATAAATGTCACTGAAAGTTAAGCAATGGGAATAGAACAAAAGGATTTTTATATAGATTTGTATTGACATTTGAGATTGGGTACTTATTGTTTGTTCTCAATGTGTACAACGATGGTCTAGGTCTCATCAAGAGTTTATTTATTTTATCGCTGTCAGCTTGAATTTTCTTGAAAAACCTTCTACAGATGTCTCTTCTTTCCTCCAATGTTGTGAGGTTGAGTAGCAGCAATGACTGGCCAGATGTTATTTCAGCGTTGATTATTTGAAGGACTGTCGTTTGTATACTCTTTGGTAATACTTGTTCCCCATGCAGGTACTGCATGTTCAAGTTGGGATCTTACAACAGCTTTGTAGAAGGTTAGCAAGTCGTTTTTTTTGTCAGCTCCTGATCTCTTCAGTTGCGTTAGAAAGAACAATTTGGTTCGCACTTTCGTTGTTATGGATTCTATATGGCTAGCAATTTGAGGTCGCCTTGGATTGTGACTCCAACTAACTTCGTAGAATTGACTCTTGTGATGGCTGAGTTTGCTATTTTCATGTTCTAAAATGTTTTCCTGGTGGGGTTTGCTGAAGGATATAATCGTTTCCTTGGTTTTTGTTGGGTTGATTCGCATGTCGTTGCTTGTAGTTCACTGAACTATATGTTCTAAGCTTTTTGCGCAGTCGGATTGCGCCTGTCGGATTTTTTAAAGAATATGGTTGAGTGTACTATCATCAACATTCTTGTTTAGTGACCGTGTCGATTTCAGATCTTTTACCATGGCACAAAAGCATTACATTCCCATATAGCCCTTTGATGTACTGCTCCTTTTATGTGCACAGGATTTGGTATGTTTTTCCCTGTTTTGATTTACTGCATTCTGTTGGTTAGAAAGGATGCTAACCACTCTAATACCGTTTGTGGTGTTTTCATTGCTTCCATCTTCTGTAGCAGTATGTTGTGGTTGATCCTATCGAAGTCTTTAGCGTAGTCTACGAAGATTATTGTGATGTCGTTCCCTTCATGTGATGCCTTGTACCACTCTTGTAACATCTCGAGCGAGATATGTGTAGTAGATACGCCTTTATTGTTATCGAACTGAAGGTCGTTTGCCTCCTCTTTACTGATTTAGATAAATTTTCATAACAAGACGTTCAACTTCCTTTGCTAATAGTGACGTGAGCGATATTAGGCGTATGTCGGTTTTTTTGGATCTTGGAGGCGATATTTTTTGGATCGGAGAAACTGTTGCCAGTTTCCATTTTTCAGCACGTATCCTTCACGGATGGAGCTATTGAAGATCGCTGCGACAGGTTTGGAAAGGAGGGGTGACAGGTCTTGAAGCAATCCATGCTTCTATGTTGTTAGGCCCTGTAGTTTTTCTTTGCTTTACATATAACATAAATTTATAATATCTTCGACTGACACCAGGTGTTCGTCATCTACTTCAATGTTCATGTTGGAGTGACGATTGAGGCTGTGTAGAGGGGGAAGCTCGTCAGAAATACTCTGGAAGAAGGTATTGATTTGGTTTGTCAAAGTCAGCAGGTTTCCCTCAGAGTATTCGTTTGCCAGACCCTAGACGGTTTTCGTTTGTTCGTGCTTTTCGAGCCTGGTTAACTCTTTAATTCATCTCCACCACTGTTTTGAGTCGCTGTCTCTGAGGTTTCTCATATTGGTTGTACAGAACTATTTTCGTAGGTATTTGTTTTTTCGATTAATTATATTTCTGATCTTTTTATATTGTGTAGTTTCACCCTTTCCCATCAGTAGTTCTCTCTGCCTTATTTATTCCCCACAGGGGGACTATATGTGACCGACCGCGCGTGTCGGTCGGTCTGTGAGTCTGTCATCAAGAGCTTGTTAACACGATAACTTAAAACTGCTGCAAGGATTTTAATGAAACTTGTTATGTAGCTTCTGTGCGAACAAACACAGATCGGTGTTGTAAATGGGCCAGGTTCGTCCAAGGAAAATGGACCAGCTGGACTTAGAAAATTTCAGCTCTTGATTGACTATTGATGGCCGTGTTTAACTGATAGGGGTGCCTGTGGGGAATATGTGGGCTTTGCTCTAGTTAGAGACTTGAATTCCGGTGCGACCTATGGTTTATCTTTTTCATGGCACTTGATTTCTTTAACTGGGAAGTATATATTAATCAGCAGATTCGTTCCTGTATCAAAGGCTTCGAACTGTTGTTTACATGTTGCTGCATTGTATACCTCTCGCCAATCAGTGTTATTCAGGGAATGAACAAACAAATTCCTTTCCTTTTTACCATTGACTCGTCTTATCGTGGTTACAACAACATTTGGTTCGTGATGGTATTCGGGTATTGGTTTTATCGTAATTGCTCGGTGGTCAGACTTCCCAGGTGTGCCTGGATTGTAGGTTCTGCGTAGTATTTTGCCATGTTTGTCATACACTTATCGAGTATTGGTTCTTCTCGGGTTGGCATATTGGCAATTTGCTTTAGCTAACAGTGAGTTTTTAGGTGCCATTTTGATAGTTTGTTAAAGTTCCCTTTCACCATAATTCCACTTAGCGGATGTTTGCAGATAATATAGTCAATTCCTTGACACGTATTGGTTCATCAGCCTATGGCTTGCCTGTGGTGGATGGTAGATGCCAACGATATTTATGCTAGGCACGTTTCGTGGTAATTTGACAGGTCTCACTGTTATCCATATTGTTTCGAAATCGTTGCTAACGCACTGCGTCCAAGGTTTGAAATTGTAGTTGATTCTACGGACATACAGCTTCCGGGACCTCTTTTGTGAGTTCTGTCTTTTCTTATTTGTTGATATCCTACTATGCTGGATAAATTGTCAGGCATTTCGTCGTTTAACCATGTTTCAGTGATAAGGCTATGGGTATATATCGTTGCTTTATTTAACATGTAAGCTCATCCAGTTTCTTATTGATTGAACGGGCGTTAGCACAATAGACGCTTGGAAAGTTATACATGGTTTTGACATTTTTTCTGTTTGTTGATTTGTTTCTGTCATTTCACCTGGCTGTTGCTTGTCAGTAGATTCGGATGGTTTCGTCGATCGGGGGCTATGAAAGTTTGTTTAAATAGCGATGATTGTCTTAGGTTTTTAGCTGCAGACATGATGTTTCTCTTCGTGGCTAGGTCCGTTACTGTGATGAGAAGTGGTCGCGGTTTTTCCGTTACTTGTCTTGTTGCAGTGCCAAGCCTAATATTTTTCGTAGTGTCAATTTCCTTGATTGTGTCCTTTTTCAGATAAACCATACATAATAAGGTTGTTTTTTTCTTTCTCTCTGTTGTTATATTCCTCTAATGTGTTTATTAATTCCTTGGGTTTCGTTGGGGGAAGGGGTTACGTTGTGTTTTAGTTCCTTCACTGAGTCAGCATAAGTTTTCTTCATTTCACTGTATATTTTCTTGAGTTCCTGGGTTGTCTGCATATGCTTATGGGCCTGTTTAGAGTTTGCGTTTAGTAACTCTTTCACAGCTTTTTCAATGCTCGTTATTCGGTCGTCCAATATTTGAAAAAAGGGTTTAGGTACCCATGGGTTGGCTACTGCTTCTCTGTCGGCTTGCAAGGCTCTTGGCGGTGATATGGGAGTTTTACCGTCAGTTCCTCTTCTTGCTTGTAGCAGCATATTCTTAAGCACATTCTTTGCAGAAAAATTTAAGGGTCTTATTGTTGTTTATGAGAAAGTTACATTCTTCGGGTTTTAACTATGCGCACGCGGCGCAGGAACATTTTTCACACAATTCACAAGCCATGAGGTTGCCTACACATTCTTTGCATTTCATACACAGAAAGTACTTTCCTGATTCCTGTTAATATTCCTGTGTATAGAAATGTTCGAAATTGATAGTTTTAAAATTTTGCTATTCTTGTTCTCTCACCTAAATGTCAAATGTCGCTAGCACCAAAGAGCACTCGTGTTTTTAACAACCCGCATGCTACTTTAAAAATTCATTACAAGTTTAAACAAATAGTTTTAAGTTTCAATTTCTTTTATGTTCTGAGTGTAAGCTGTTTTTGCTATATTTCGTCTACCAATAAACTAGGACCGTCCGCCGCTTTTCAATGGTTTATGCGCAATGACTTTTTGAACGCGATCGCGTAACGCTTTTGTATGTAGCAAGTACAGGATTTTACATATGTTTTCTGTTATGCGCGAAGTAAATGTCGTGATTCACGAAAATGCCAGGCCGATATATTGTTTTCGGGCAGGATTTTTGAGCACAGCTATAACTCGCCACTTTATTCTGTCATCTCGAAATATCAATTTCTTAGGGCACACTGGAAGACATATCAACTCGCTTTTCAAAATGACTGCTAACAGCTGTAAGGATTACATGTGAGCATAAACCTGGCATTTTTATGTGTATACTGACAGTTTACTTATAGCAGCTCAGTATTCTGCATGTAAAAACTAGTGGCAACTGTCGGGAGGTTCGGCAAAAATAACTTTTCCGGGATAATTGTGACTTTCTGGAGGTGGCGACACTACAGGCACCGGCGGGTCTAACCTAGGTTACTGGTATATTTTTCTATCACTCCTTTCATCTTTTACCCGGTTCCCGCGCAGTCGAAATTGAGAATTCTTGCGCATTTTATTCGAAACAACCAAAGAGTGATTTAGCTTATTAGGGAAATCAGTTGGGTTTGGTCAAGACTAATTTGACTGAACTGACCATATGTAAAGTGAAGTATCAGTCACTCGTACTTTCACTTGCTCTCTCTCGCACTTGTCACCAAAAGAATTTCTCGGCATGAAAAACTCATAAATTTTATACATCGTTACGTGTATTTTGTGCCTTGTTTTGTCTCCTGCGGTTCACTATACTTGTACGAGAGAACCATATCCCAATTCTCGAACATCAATGAGGCCGTTTTGTCCGAACGTGAATGAGGCCGTTTTGTCCGAACATGGATGAGACCCGTTTTGTCTAAAAGTTAGAATGGGGGATGCAACAGTATATATGCTTGAACTACCAGTAATCTAGGACCGTCTTAAAGATTTTGATGTTTTTTTTCTGTCATAATTTTAATATTCTAATCGCCAGTGTATTGTACTGGAAGTGAACGATTTTAAGACACATGTTGTTTCGCACTATCTCTGGTAGTCGTCTTTAACTCTAGCCTGTAATCCGTATATGCGGTTTAAGTGAAAAAAGTACTCAGATGCGTGTTCCAAGTACACTAAAATGGTCAGGGTTTGATTCTGCGTAATTTTTGGGGTCTGAGTTGTTGACTGACTATATCAGCCAGTGTGGGCTGAGATAACTCTTGCGGTCTACCTATGACAGTAAGAGTCATAGTTCCGATGACAGAACTTGCCAATGATTCTCGTCAGTGTGTCTTTTCACAAAAAGTGTTCAAGATTGAAATTCGGTGCCCTGTCCGCTGAAAGAGTCATGACTTGAAAAGGTGACATCTGTGGTTATTTCACTTGGCGGATCTGTGGTGTTTTCTGTCCTAGCAAGATAGAAAGGTTCCGCTTGGACTGTATCTCTGGTGAAGATGAAATGTATGGTGTCAGGGAGGTGAAATCGGTCGAAAGGTAAAATCGAACTTATGGGCGATAACATAGTATGGGCGATAACATATATAGACCAAATGGTATGTTCTGAAACATGTCATGCGTAATAGACAGATATATATATTATATATATTTAGGGCCACCTTTATTTTATTCACTTTTAAAAACAAGAGGTTTCTATATTTCATTGTAATGAATAATACATAAAAAAGTGCGTAATCAGCTGCTTGATTGTTTCGGTACTCATTTAACAAGTGTCACCTTTTATGTTGTTTAGGCGTAATTATCCTCCGTGCAACGGAGGGATATAGTAATTGTAATGGATCGGTAGTCGATGAAAAGGCGATGTCAACTACAGATGTTTATTGGAGATTCGTTTATTGGATCGTTGTTCATTGCTCCGTAAAAAACCGTGAAAAACTGAAAACACATCGGAAAACTCCGGATTACAAGTCTGTGCAATTCGAGATTCGCTTAGGACACAATAACATACCAAAATGTCGTTAATTAAGTCAAAGTAAAGGTTCTTGTCTTTCGTGAAACCTTACACATACTTTCGATTTCAAACTTCCATCAAATAACAAC
The DNA here is from genome assembly GCA_949752745.1 of Protula sp. h YS-2021. Classification (NCBI taxonomy): domain Eukaryota; kingdom Metazoa; phylum Annelida; class Polychaeta; order Sabellida; family Serpulidae; genus Protula; species Protula sp. h YS-2021. The sequence continues at coordinate 34,958,984 of OX457033.1, forward strand.
AACGGCTGGATCAGTATCGAGAAAACTTACATATTTAGAATCCTGAAATATTCATAAAACAAATAATATGATCTATTTACCTTTTCGCCTCTTAGTTTCATCATATTATCCGAAAATACATTTATCTAAGCACACTTTCAAGATGGCGTCTCATTAACATAATTTATTCTGACTGGTCAGTTCCGGTCTCGTAAAATCGCGCGAGAGTGTAGCACGCTACATGGCTCCTCAAAATGTACGCTACAGGTTAATTTTCAAGTTCAATGCGGCATTTAGCAACATATTGTTAACTCGTATTCAACTCGAAATACTTGACTTTGTACATACAAACACAATATATATGTATATACAAATTAAACCTCGGCATAAAGTCACGTTTTGGGGATTCGTTAAGGTCAAATTCGGGATCGACGACTTTGTCCCAAATGTATTAACGGATTAACGGACGGGTGTTAAAAGGGTAACTGGCGGACACGACTTGCACATACGCTGCAAAAAACTACAGTTCGTGTACAGCAGAGTTCATGTTTTTTCAGGGCTTACCGGCGGGGATGCCCCGGTTTCTGATTCTAATATAAGAACCAGTTTATGAATCGGTCGTGTCAGCTCTTGAGGCTTGCCAACTCTTTTGCCGAACTTGTTCAAGTTGGAATTTGCCACTATGACGGTCGCACTTCTAATAAATCCGTCTTTTGATATTTTCACGTTTGTAATCCTCCCTAATTTCCATTCACCTCTAAACAGATCTTCATCCTTTATCAGAACTTTATCGCCTATTTGGAAATTCCGTTTCGCTTTGCTTCACTTCGATCTTGTTTGAAGGGATTGTAGATATTCAGTTTTCCATCTGCTCCAAAACTGATTTAGCAGATATTGTACGCGCTTCCACCTTTTTGTGAGATATACATCTTCTTTCACGAACTCTCCTGGAGGATACAAAACGACATCAGAGCGCATCATCAATAAGTGATTAGGTGAAAGTGGCGCAAGGTACGGATCGTTCAATGTATCGATTGTCAGCGGTCTATTATTGACAATGCTTGCAGCTTCGTATATGAACGTTAGCAAGGCTTCATCTGAGAGCTGCGAACTATGTTGATATAGAAGAACGTTCAAAATATTTCTTGTTGATCGAATCATACGTTCGAATACTCCACCGAAATGGCTTGCACTGGGGGGATTGAATTCGAATTTCATTCTGTGTCGTAGTAAGAAATCTTGTGTCTGTTTGTCTCGTATCACGGCTATTGGGGCTGCGAGTTCGTGACTGGCTCCAATGAAGTTTGATCCCTGATCTGAGCGTAAAAGCTTGACAGGGCCTCGGATGCTCATCAGTCTGCGAAGTGCATTTATGAAAGAGTCTGTACTGAGTGAATGGCAAACTTCGATGTGAATGGCCCTTGATGATAAACAAGTAAATAGTCAGCCATAACGTTTCAATAGCCTTCGTCCTTCCTTTACGTAGAACGGCCCGAAGAAATCAACAGCACAATGCTCGAATGGAGCTGCAAATTCACATCTTTCTGCCGGAAGGTCAGCCATTTTTTGTGTTTGCACTGCGCTTCTTAGCTTACGGCAAGTCACGCATGTTCGAATCAGCTGTGTGACTAGTGAGCCGGCGTTGATTAACCAGAAACCATTTCCTCTTATTGTGTTCAGAGTGATACCTTTCCCATGATGGAAACACTTCTCATGAAAATGGCGTATTATCAGTTGTGTCGTATGTCCTGTTTTTGGTATGACAACGGGATGTTTTTCGTGGTCGGGATAACTTGACCTTGATAATCGTCCTCCAACTCGGATGATGTTGTTGCTATCTAAAACCACATCAAGCGTTCGAAGAGGGCTGTCCTTTGCAGTTTTTTCGTTCGGCTTCAGTTTCCCGAAGGCGTTTTCCTGTGTAAGTCGTATTATCTCTACTTCAGCTCTGTCAATATCTTCTGTTGTCATTGATTCTTTGGGACTTTTATTCCTCTTTGTTGTTCTTCCTTGTAGTCAGTCTAAGTATTTCCTTTTCAATGCATCTTTATATTTCAGACAAAGGGCAATTGCTCGTTTTAATCAGAACCAGTCTGAAATATGTTCAAATTGATTGACTTCAACTGTCTTTTCACTTCGAACGACTAGTGATATATGATCACGTTTCATTTCGGAATCATCGTAAATACAACTTCGTTGTTTGGGATTTTCGGATGTGTAGTCTGTGATTTCTTGTCGATACAAGAAAGCCGGTCAATTGAGCCATTCTTCGCGTTTCAAAAGATCCTTAGTAGTGCTGCCACGGGAGAAAAGATCGGTCTCTGTCAGATCTCTTATCTGCTGTATCCGATTTGCCACGTACACATGGAAGCGTTTGGCATCGTTCTCTAAATGTGATAGAACAACTTGGCTGTCGGTCCAAAAGAATTCACTCAGAGACTGGTATTCAAGTTCACGTTTCGCCATCGCACCTATCTTCGCTGATAGCAAGCTCGCCGTTAACTCTAGACATTGGATCGTAATTTGTTTCAACGGCGTCACTCTTGCCTTGGCAAAGATCAGAGCACAATGAATTTCACCATTTCCCCCGATGAATCGAGCGTACGAGCATTCTCCGTAGCCAACTGTGCTTGCGTCCAAAAAATGGTGCAGCTGTATTTCTTTAGCTTCAAAATTCCTTCGTTTGATACAGCGTCTAATTTCGAACTGTTCTAGATGTCTGAGATCTAAGCACCAATCCTCCCATCGGGTGACGATTTCTTCGCAAAGTGGTTCGTCCCAATCGCACTGCATTTTGCAAATCTCTTGGAGTATTTGCTTCCCTCTCAAAATGACCGGAGAAATAAAGCCAATTGGATCAAAAACGGAAGAAACGATGGACAATATACCACGTCTTGTCGGTGGGCGATTTCTCAAAGTAATTTTGAACACATCACTTGCGATCGACCACTGTATACCAAGCACTCGTTCAATGTGTCCTTCTGAGCAGATGTCAACGCTTGATGCACTCTTTGTACGGTATTCCTCAGGGATGGTGTTCATGACTTCGGGATCGTTAGAGACAAATTCGTGTAGTCGAATGCCTCTGTCTTTGCACAACTCTTTTGCTCAACTTCTCTCTGGGTGAAGCGGTCTCCGCATCAGCTTATCTATGTGAAACGGGAACGATGTGCAATGGTAAAAAAATTCCTCCTCCTCCTGCTCCTCATCATCATCATTATCACCTTCCATGCGTTGTCCATGCGTTGTCTCTGGAACTGGATTGTTGCACAAACCTCTTCTGAGTAGCTGTTTTCGATGATATCGGTCATGAATTCGGTGTAATCCTTTTTAAGCTTTGGGTCACGTCGAAGTCTTTTCTCTGTCTGTCTCAATCTTGCTGTCGCTAATTCTTTGTTGTTTGGCATCTCAGGATTTTTTTCCTTAAATGGTAACGGCATTTCGTAGTGTTTGTCGTCTCTTAAATGAATACCTTCCGATAACTGCTTTAGAAAAAGTCTGTCAATGTACGAGAAGGGTGTGGTGTCTGTTTTGCTTTCGACAAAATCTGACTCGAGCGTTTTGAGTATATCCGTAGGGCTGATAATTTCCTTGGCTCTTGTTCTCAGTGTAAATGCTACTTTCGAGTTCTCGTTGTTGGTTGTCCCAATGATAGACCAGCCCAAATCTGTTCACACTGCAAAGGGACTGTCTGGTTCGTTTTCTGGCGCTGGAATTACATCTTGAGGTGTCAAGGCTCGTGGGCAGTTACACCCAATAAGCAACCCAACATCACATGACAATTTCGGAGGCGTATCGTCCGCTATTCGCTTAAGATGTGCCCATTTCGTAGCTGTCTGTTTTGTTGGTATATGTTCGGGGTTGCTCGGTAGAGCATCTTGAGTAAACGCCTTCGAAATCAAGATTTTTGTGGTCTTGTCGATCGCTCGTACCATAAGGTCTGAAATCTTATGGCAGTTCATCAGTTTGTCATTTGACGTCAAAGTAGATAGGCGGAGATTTGTCTCGACGCCCTTCGCATCTAAGCGTTTACGTATTGCGCTCGTTACGAAGCTTGTATCTGACTGCGAATCGATTAACGCGTAGGTCAAAATTTCGTCGTCTGGTTTGTGTTTATGTGACACATAGATCGAAATGATCATCGTGGATTTCGTGAACTCCTTTTTACGTGTGTAAAGAGTTGTCGCTGCCGCATAGGTCTGCTCGTTTTTACCATCGCTGTCGTTTGGTTTATGTTCACCATTTAAATTTCTGCCCTTGTAGAAGTCGTGAAATGCTGTCGGATGCTGCTTGCTACATTCTCTGCAGGTTTTTCTGTCTTGGCAGTCCTTGTTCAGATGTCCGTACATGAAACATCCGAAACACAATCCCCTGGTCGAGCAGAACTGCCTTCTCTCTTCCAGTGAAATTTGCAGGAATTCATTACAAACGTCGAGGTTATGAGAATTTTTGCAGTATTGACAAATATCTGGGTCTGCGTTCTTCTTCGCCGCTTCAGTTTGCACGAGGTCCTTTTCTTTCTGAAAGGTTCTTGTGTTCTTGATTTCGGCCGTCTTGTTTGACGTTCCAAGTGGAAGGACTTCGGCTGTGCTTGTCGTTGCCAGTACTTGTCGGTTTGAAGTTTTGTGTCCCTTGTCTTTTTTCTCCACCTTGCGGACAGGGCTAGTGTAGACACAAGGGTCGCATGCAATTTCAGCTTCCCTGCATACAAAATCGACGAATGTTTCGAAAGGTGGGAAATACCCTTCCTCTTTGTGAACAGCTATAACGCGGGCTCCTTTGCGCACCATCCATCCTGGCAATTTTCCTTGCATTCGCATATTTTCTCGAATATCACTCAAGGCGTTAAGAGTTGGAATCATCCTTGCCGCAGATACCAGCACTAAATTAAAACTGTATAGATCATTAATAAGATCTAGAATAGATTATGGTAGCATCGTCTACGGATCAGCAAGGCCTTCGTACTTAAAGATGTTGAACCCAATACAAACCAAGGCCTTCGCCTCTGCCTTAACGCTTTCAGAACGTCACCTGCGGAAAGCCTTCAGGTTGAATCAAATGAACAACCATTAGATATCCAACGAATCAAACTTTCATTGCAATATGCAATTAAACTATACGCAAATAGAGAAGACCCCACCCATAAGGCAGTGTTCGAGAAAGACCATTCAGAAATCTTAAGCACACGCCCTAGGGTTATCGTACCCTTTGGCACTAGAATTCGTAACCACCTTAATAATGCTGGAATCAAAGTTGAGCAAATTGCAAACTTGAAAGTTTCAAAATACCCAACATGGAAAATACAAAGGCCAACCATAAACAAAACTCTGACAAACTTTTCCAAATACACAACAAATGCTGAAGAGTTCAAAGTTAGGTTTGCTGAGATAAAGGAAACCTACCCTGACCATCATTTCATATACACGGACGGATCTAAACTCGATAACCAAGTTGCTGCCTCAATAGTTACAAAATCGAATACCCTTAAAACAAGATTACCAAACGGCTCCTCCATCTTTTCCGCGGAGGTTCGGGCACTCCAACTAGCCATGGAAATTATCAAGATTAGTAGGTACAAAAAATTCGTTATCTGTGTCGATTCCTTATCGGTCTTACAGTCACTAGAAAATCTGCAAGTGTCGAACACAATGATTCTAGACCTAATAGAACGATATGAAAGAGCAGTCAAACAAGGCAAAACCCTAGTGTTTTGCTTGGTGCCAAGCCACGTCGGCATAGCGGGTAGTGAAGCCGCGGACCAGGCAGCAAAAGAGGCGCTAAACTACAACATATCCGACCTTCTCATACCATACTCCGACTTTAAACCACATATTTCAAGTTACGTAAAAAACCTTTGGCAACAAAAGTGGAACGAACAAAGAAATAACAAACTCTTTCAAATCCAACCAACAGTTGGACAAAGCAGCTAGCTCTTGACAATATTCGCGACAAAACAGTTTTGCTTAGAGCTCGAATCGGGCATACATACACCACCCACGGATATCTTTTGAGAGGCGAAGAGCCTCCAGAATGTATTGGTTGTCAAGAACGTCTGACTGTAAAACATATTTTACTCAATTGCCTAGATTTTCAGAACATTCGTTCACGCTTCTACAGTGTGAATTCCATGAAAGACCTTTTTACAAAGGTAGCACCAAGTAAAATTATTTCTTTTCTGAAAGAAATACACTTGTACAGTAAGTTTTAAATTGAATTTGGTTGGTTTTAGATTATACACTACTCGTTATGTCTACTTTAATTGATTTTAGTTTCAACTGACTCTTGATATAGCAACAGAACCGACACAATATGACCCTAACGGGTTGCCGGTGTCGTTAAACAAATCAATCAATCAATCAATCCTATAGCAACAGAACTGACACAATATGACCCTAACGGGTTGCTAGTGTCGTTAAACCAATCAATCAATCAATTAACCCAATTCTGGCGAATAATGTAAAACTGTGCTCTTGAAAATAACGCTAAAGCTAAAATCATTAAAAGGAGACCGGGGACACCGAGTTTTGATACGAATCACGGACTTACACCACCAATATACTTATTACCGAAAACTGACTCTGACTATACGAATGACACGGGATAATCACAACCGATACTTGAGAAATGTTTTTTTTTTCAAGTTACACCAAAGATCGCTTAAAATGTTTTTTATCACTGTTTTCTCGTTGATGGTGGTTATTTTCCTGTCAAAATTGTCGCTTGGAGTTTCAGACGAGGACATGAGAAATCCTACTCTTCTGTGCTTGAACTCCTGTTTCGACACTACTCTTTTTTTTTTAGCTTGATGTCACACAGCGGGCAAGCGTTATACATCACAGCTGTCAAAATGGCAACACAGCAGCAACACGGCGGCGAAATTGAATACAGTTTGTCGGGGGGGGGGGGGGGTCGCACAACATTATATATACTCCAACTCACAGTTCCGCAGACATAAAGGTTTCAAATCGTAAAACATCGAAGATTACTTAATTTATCGTCCAACTGGCATTGGTTAATGCACTATAATCGGTGACTTTCCTCAGCGTCCGTCGTTGGAAATCGTTATCAAATCAAAAAAGACACGCAATACCTCGAAATTCGGGAAATCGTTCAATCATAACCTGATAACAGGCAAGTTTTTTCACTGTAATGGATCGGTAGTCGATGAAAAGGCGATGTCAACTACAGATGTTTATTGGAGATTCGTTTATTGGATCGTTGTCCATTGCTCGGATCATCTCCGTAAAACACCGTGAAAAAAACTGAAAACACAACGGAAAACTCCGGATTACAAGTCTGTGCAATTCGAGATTCGCTTAGGACACAATAACATACCAAAATGTCGTTAATTAAGTCAAAGTAAAGGTTCTTGTCTTTCGTGAAACCTTACACATACTTTCGATTTCAAACTTCCATCAAATAACAACAACGGCTGGATCAGTATCGAGAAAACTTACATATTTAGAATCCTGAAATATTCATAAAACAACCGTCCCGGGCATGACGTTAAACTGCCTGATTTGGGTCCGACCCTTTATTTTTAAAGGAGCCCCTTGACCCAAAGGGAGGCCGGAGTCGATATTCCGACCCCCCTCGGGGTACCAGTCTTACTGGGTTTATCTCAGTTCTACTGGTATCTCGCCCCCCTCCCAACCATCCCCCCTATCACCACTTTATCATCTCACTAACCTTTCCCTTTCTACCTTCAAAAATATCACCACTCCCTTAGTAACCTATAATATATGCCTTCTCAATAACATATACCCATAACACTTAAATATTTGTTTCTACCATTTTCATAGCTACTGACACAATGTAACCCGCTAAGGGTCGGTCGTGTCGTTGAACAAATCATTTAACTAACTAATTAACTAAAATATGCTAAAATAAACACCTTAATTACGGTAAAATCTCATCTTACAATACCTTTTCTTCCTAATTCTAGTCCTGCCAATGTCGATTGGAATTAGATTGGAATTAGATAGTGACCTCTCTTCCCTTAGTGCTTTCCATTTGCTTCATTTTTTGACGGATAGAGTTCTGAACCTTAGTTTCAACTGCAATAGTCTTTTTTCATAGATCTACTCCAGACACAAGGTTAACAACGTTCCCACGTTAATCGCATAAAAGCGTGGCTATATGTAGTGCGTTCCAGTCTGATGTTCAACTGCTGGGGTCTTCTTCATTGAAAGTACTCCAGTCCCATCAACGCACTGTGCCGTGGATTGCATCCCATAGTGGCAGGAGACAGGAGTCCTGGTCATTGAGGCACTCTTTCCCCTACGTAGGCCTCTCACATACATTTACTACTATGGGGACCTGTTGCCAACACGTGGCTTTGGTCCGACTCTTCGGCCAAAAAGGGGCGGTCGTGAATTCCAGGCCCGTCACGATAATTAACGGCTTGCCGTAAAGTTAAAAAAAAAACAAAAAAAAACTGCGGCTCAATCGGGTCAATACTCCACCTGTGTTGTCGAGTCTTCCCACATAGGTGCTTGTAGTATTCCAGGTGCCCTAGCCCTGGGCGGGTAACAGCCGCTGCCGGATTCGGTGGTCAGAGTAGGGCCGGGGCCGGCACACCTGGAAGAAAACAAAAACAAACTATATGGATTGTATTGAAAAACAAAAAGAAAAAGAAAAAGAAGGAAAAACAAATATACAGTTTACCGAAGCACAGACACCCAGAGGCGCAAACAAGCGCCCCCACATACACATCGAGTCTCCTCCGACGCCGTTTTTTGAATTCATAATAATTACTCCCGAGAACGGTCCTTTCAGACTTTCACCCTTTGCCATAGAAAAGGGTGTAACATCACTTGTAGGCTCTCATCATACCGTAAAACGCTTACGCTCAGGCGATATACTTGTTCAAGTTTTCTCGGCGCAACAAAGCAAAAACCTATTACAAATCAAAACCTTCGTAAACACACCGGTTAAAAGTACACCTCATCAATCACTGAATTACACCAAAGGGGTGGTCAGCCACCCTGATCTCAAATTCTGTACGGAGGAAGAACTCGTTAGTGAATTAGGCAAGTACGGAGTCACAGGTTGCCGCAGACTTGGCTTCCGCGGAACCTATGTACTGACTTTTCAAAGATCAACGCTCCCGACAGACATTAAAGTCGGTTATCTAAAACTTGGCGTAAAACTCTATGTACCGAATCCCGTACGCTGCTATAACTGTCAACTATACGGGCACGGCAGTAGCAGATGCAAAAAAACTGAGAAAACGTGTGCTAACTGTGGCGAAGATGGTCATGACTACAAAACCTGTACCTCTCAAAGCAAATGCATCAACTGCAAAGGCAATCACCCAACGTCCTCAAAGGAGTGCCCAGCATGGATCGCAGCAAAAGAGGTACAGAAGGTCAAATATGAACAATCCATTCCGTACCCTGAGGCGCGTAAACTTGTTTACCAAACTCGAAGCACCAAAAGCTACGCGGCAGTTGCCAAGGCAACTAAGTCCCTGGCCGATGCTATGACCCAAACAGACTTGACTTGGATCTCACAACAGAGAACCATTCAAGTCAACCAACCCAAGCAGTCATCTAAGTCCACCCAGTCGGAAACTACATTCGAACATTCAAACAGCAGCCCTCCCTCAAAGGGTGGTGCTAGACCTAAGGTGAGAACACCAGCCCTCGAATCGGCTACGTCAATAAAAACTAAGACCACTCGATCCCCAACAGTACGAAATAAGAGGCAAACGGATCACTAGATCACTGACACCAAGTCCCAGGAGTAACCAGAATAACCTGGACACAGAAACCAGAAATAGATTAAAGAACAGAGTCCGGCTGGTGAAGGAAAAACTGCAACAACGTACAGCCGAAAATGAAAATAGATTCAGCCCCCTTATGGAGGTGAATGAGGCAGACGAAAGAAAGTCACCACCACACCCTCGGCCGCTACAACTGGCAGAGGACGACCAAAGAAATTCCTCGCTGTGCTCTCTGCCTCTGCAGCCAAAACCGCCTCGGGTGTCGATACAGAGGCCTAGATGCCACAGCAAATGAAAGACTACATTTGTCCATTTGCCCAGGGTTTTTATACATCGGTCAGGAGCCAAGAGCAAGTAACATGGCTATAATTCACTGGAACATAAGAGGTTTTTGGACCAACCAGATAGATCTTTTAACTCTGAGCCAACAACAACCGCGCCTCGGGCGGAATCACTACATTAATCCGAAACAATGTTATCCAAAGTGAACTCAAATTAAATACAAACCTGCAAGCAACAGCAGTTCGCGTTACAATGAAGAAAACCTTTTCCATCTGTAACATATACCTACCACCACCCTCCAAACCTCAACCGGAAGAACTCAACGACTTGATTTGCCAAATACCAAAACCTATTCTGTTCTTAGGTGACTTCAATGCACATAGCGACCTATGGGGTAATACAAGCACCGACCATAAAGGTAAACTAATTGAAAACCTACTAAATTTCCACAATCTCTCACTTTATAATGATAAATCTCCTACATACCTACACCCTGGCACTGGTTCAAAAACCTCTATCGACCTTGCAATGGCATCTAGTAATTTGTTTTTAGATTTTGAATGGGAAGTCTTAGATGACACTTACGGCAGCGACCACTTCCCCATTTTATTAAAAACACCAGATCCACAGCAACAAAAAGGAATACCAAAGTGGAAATTCCACAAAGCAGATTGGTCACTGTTCCAGGAACTCTGCAAAAAGGCCATTAAAATCAATCAGCTTACACACGACGACGACCCGATTTTATTTTTTACGGCTCTAATCCAGGCAATCATGGAAAAAACCATACCTAAAACTTCCGGAAATCCTAAAAAACAACAAAAACCTTGGTTTAACGACGATTGCAAAAAAGCAATAGCCATGCGGAAAACAGCTCTGCGCCAATTCTACATCAGCCCGGACAATAGTACGAAACTTGAATACAAAAGGCTGCGTGCCGCAGCACGCAGAACCATCAAAGAAAGCAAAAAGCAAACCTGGGAGGAATATATCTCCAAATTAAACAAAAACAGTTCAACCAAAAAAGTATGGGAGATAATTCGGAAAATATCTGGCAAAAATATCCGAAAACCTATAAACCACCTCATCACAGACACCCAAACTATCACAAAACCCGATGAAATAGCAAATGCCTTTGGCAGAACCTTTCAATTCAACTCATCACCTGACAATTACTCCCAAGCGTTCCGTCAAATAAAAGAAGCAAAAGAACAAATACCAATGGACTTCACCTCAAATAATTTGGAACACTACAATAGCACCTTTACCCTGGCGGAGTTGAAGGACTCCATACAAAACTCACATGATTCAGCTGCCGGACCAGACGACCTGCACTACCAGGTTCTAAAACACCTACCTGAGGAAACTCTTGAAGTCCTCTTAGAATTACTTAACCAAGTTTGGACTACAGGAAACTTTCCTGAAATATGGAAAGAAGCCACCATCATACCAATTCCAAAGCCGAACAAGGATCCTACTAATCCACAAAATTACCGCCCAATATCTCTGACAAGTTCATTGTGCAAAACACTAGAGCGAATGATAGCCACAAGATTAATTTGGTATTTAGAGAAAAATCATTTGCTCACTGACATTCAAAGTGGTTTCAGAAAAGAGAGAAGCACCATAGATCACCTGGTTAGACTCGAATCATTTATAAGAGAAGGTTTTATCATAACGAACATGTCGTCACCGTTTTCTTCGATTTAGAAAAGGCCTATGACACGGCATGGAAACACGGGGTCATGCAAGACCTCTACAACCTAGGCATACGAGGTCGTCTCCCTGAATTCATTGAAGCGTTTTTAAATGACAGGCGGTTTAAAGTTCGTCTCGGTTCTGTTTTTTCGGACTATTTTGAGCAAGAAGAGGGTTATCCACAAGGCTGTATTCTATCAATTCTGTTGTTTCTAATCAAAATCAATAGTATCAAAGGCGCAACTAAACAGGGAATAGATAGTTCACTCTTTGTAGACGATTTTGCTATGTCTGTCAGGGGTAAGAATATGAATCTCATCGAGCGTCGCCTCCAGCAAAATATAAACTCTCTTCAAAAATGGGCCGATCAAAATGGTTTCAAGTTTTCCCAAACCAAAACGGTTTGTATGCACTTTTGCAACAAGCGAAAGCCACACGACGATCCTATTTTATACTTATCAAACACTCAGATACCTGTAGTTAGGGAAAACAAATTCCTTGGTCTAATTCTTGACACCAAGCTAAATTTTATCCCCCACATAAAAGAGCTGAAGAGGAAATGCCAAAAGGCACTCAACCTGCTGCGAGTCGTCTCCGCCTAAGACTGGGGAGCAGATACCAGTACTAAATTAAAACTGTATAGATCATTAATAAGATCAAGAATAGATTATGGTAGCATCGTCTACGGATCAGCAAGGCCTTCGTATCTAAAGATGTTGAACCCAATACAAAACCAAGGCCTTCGCCTTTGCCTAAACGCTTTCAGAACGTCGCCTGCGGAAAGCCTTCAGGTTGAATCAAATGAACAACCATTAGATATCCAACGAATCAAACTCTCAATGCAATACGCAGTTAAACTATATGCAAATAAAGAAAACCCCACACATAAGGCAGTGTTCGAAAAAGACCATTCAGAAATCTTAAGCACACGTAATAGGGTTATCGTACCCTTTGGCACTAGAATCCGTAACCACTATAATAATGCTGGAATCCAAGTTGAGCAAATTGCAAATCTGAAAGTTTCAAAATACCCAACATGGAAAATACAAAGGCCAACCATAAACAAAACTCTGACAAACTTTTCCAAAGACACAACAAATGCTGAAGAGTTCAAAGTTAGGTTTGCCGAAATAAAGGAAACCTACCCCCACCATCATTTCATATACACGGACGGATCTAAACTCGATAACAAAGTTGCTGCCTCAATAGTTACAAAATCAAATACCCTGAAAACAAGATTACCAAACGGCTCCTCCATCTTTTCCGCGGAGGTTCGGGCACTCCAACTAGCCATGGAAATTGTCAAGATTAGTAGATACAAAAAATTTGTTATCTGTGTCGATTCCTTATCGGTCTTACAATCACTAGAAAACCTGCAAGTGTCGAATACAATGATTTTAGACCTAATAGAACGTTATGAAAGGGCCACTAAACAAGGCAAATCCTTAGTGTTTTGCTGGGTGCCAAGCCACGTCGGCATAGCGGGTAATGAAGCTGCGGACCAAGCAGCAAAAGAGGCCCTAAACTACAACATATCCGACCTTCTCATACCATACTCCGACTTTAAACCCCATATCTCAAGTTATGTAAAAAACCTTTGGCAACAAAATTGGAACGAACAAAGAAATAACAAACTCTTTCAAATCCAACCAACAGTTGGACAAAAGCAGCTAGCTCTTGACAATATTCGCGACAAAACAGTTTTGCTTCGAGCTCGAATCGGGCATACATACACCACCCACAGATATCTTTTGAGAGGCGAAGAGCCTCAAGAATGTATTGGTTGTCAAGAACGTCTGACTGTAAAACATATTTTACTCAATTGCCTAGATTTTCAGAACATTCGTTCACGCTTCTACAGTGTGAATTCCATGAAAGACCTTTTTACAAAGGTAGCACCAAGTAAAATTATTTCTTTTCTGAAAGAAATACACTTGTACAGTAAGTTTTAAATTGAATTTAGTTGGTTTTAGATTATACACTACTCGTTATGTCTACTTTAACTGATTTTAGTTTCAACTGACTCTTGATATAGCAACAGAACCGACACAATATGACCCTAACGGGTTGCCGGTGTCGTTAAACAAATCAATCAATCAATCAGTCATTTATCTAAGCACACTTTCAAGATGGCGTCTCATTAACATAATTTATTCTGACTGGTCAGTTCCGGTCTCGTAAAATCGCGCGAGAGTGAAGCACGCTACAGTTATGAGCTCGTCCGTCCTTCCGCCCGGCCGACTTCTCATGGAAGGGTAGGTCATAGGAACCTGAAACCTTGCATGGAATAAAAATATATGTATTGAACGTGGCATTATTTTCAAAATTGGCCAAAAATTCACGTCGTGGGAAATTGTCAAAAATGGTGACTTTTTGGTTTGAACTTAGCCGTGAGACGGTGTTTTGTCCGATCGACTTTTCGTAGAAGTTATTGTCATAGGAACCTGAAACCTTACATGGTGAAAATGTATATATTGAAGATATGCAACGTGACATTATTGTCAAAATCGGCCAAAAATTGTCAAAAATGGTGAATTTTTGGCTTGAACTTAGCCGTGAGACGATGTTTTGTCCGGCCGACTTCTCATAGAAGTGATTGTCATAGGAACCTGAAACCTTGCATGCTGAAAATATATATATTGAAGATGTGCAATGTGGCATTATTGTCAAAATCTGCCAAAAATTAACGTTGTGAAAGCTGTCAAAAATCGTTCATTTTTACCTGTAACTTTTTCATGCATTTTACTTTTACTGCTTCACGGGGGATCCTGCCTTACTGAGGCTCCAGTTTGAGCCACCTCTCTCCATCACATCATCAGTATGGAGACAAAAAGGAAGTGTACGCCCGAAAAAAAAAACAAGCTAATTTCATTGATTTATAGTAAGAGTCTGTTATCAAAGGAAACAAAGCCAATTTTTCTGTCAAAAAAAAAATCAGAAATGAAGTGCTGCTTCAAACCGAGAAGTCAGACGTTTCGGTGCAGTTACAAATAGACTACTGCTTTCCATAGTCACCTTTCTGGTTACCGTAGTTACTCTTTTTTTTTTAACTATGACCTAAGTTGATAGATATTATACGAACTCATTAGGAAGTGGTTATAAATGCATTGACCTGTTCTTTTGCATGTTGCTCGGTGAAGTTGTGTGTGTGTGTGTGTGTTGCGGCACACAACACAGCTTACCTCACGTCGTAGGTCGATTATTCCTTCGGACAGTGTTCCTCACTTTCTCTTGGTACGCTACATCAGTAATGAACATTAAGCTGTGTTTTTATTTAGTTCCATGGGGGGGGGGGGGGGGGGAAATACTTATCAAATGTCAACTAAAGCCTATTTTGTGCCGCTTTATGCCACATTTAGGAAGGATTACCCCCCCCCCCCCCCCATCCGCCTCGCCCCCTCCCACCCTCTGACAATTGCAGACTCAGGGTTGGCAAGTTTGAAGCCGCTTCTCGGTAATATCAAAGCTACGACACGTTCCGTTGTACAGCCCGTAGAGGTCGGCTTTGTGTGTTTTGAGGCGAACAGAGGTATACTAACAGTCTCTGTAAAGTATGCCCAATACCACATGAACAATAACACAAACATACCGAAATTTCGAAATTGAGAGTTCTGCGTCACAAATTCGGAGTTCCACGTCACAAATTCTGACTTTGATTGTATTTGTATTTTTTTTTTTTGTATTTTTTTTGTTATTATTATTATTTTTCTTTTTGTGTATTGTATTTTTTTTCATAAACATCTGAAGATTGCACGCAAAGTTTTGAAACTCATCACAAGCGTTGACTGTTATAGAGAATTTTATGGATGTGTCTTTTCTTATGGATGAGGAACTTTAACTCTCCGCCTCCCCCCCCCCCCCCCCCCCTCCACCAGAAATGCAGCAGGAAACATTTTTACCAGTAGAAAGTCACTAGATAAAACAGGGTGGCCACCGACCCTGGAAATCAGGGAATATAGGGAAAAATGAATCAACATTTTCCAGTCAGGGAAAACTCAGGGAATTTGAAAATTCCGGAAAATCTCAGGGAAAACTTACGGAATTTAATTTTTGGAAAATTCCAGATTTTCCACGGTATTTTCACGTAAATGTTTCTTCTGCAAAATTGGATAGATTTAGTAAGAATTTGTTGAGCGTTGTCTTTTTCTAAGTGTTTAAGAGAAATTAGTGGGATACGGAGTCGATGACTATTGTTTTTGAACCAAAACATTTAAGTTTTAGAATTCTGAAAACCTGCGCCGTCAAAAAAAATTAACTGTATGGAAAACCTGGAAAACTCAGGGAATTTCGTTTCGGATTCCAGGTGGCCACCCTGTAAAAAGACTCTCACTTAGATGTCAAGAGTTGAGGCGGGGTCACTGTGAATGCTTAGGCCTGAAATATGAACGTAATGACAGTCGTTGAATTCAATTTAAAGGTATTTATTACTCATGTCGCTTGTGTGAATGTTATCAAGGGCTCTGTTATTTATTATTATTTATTTAATTATTTTTTCATTTGTTATTTATTTAGTTACTTGTAGGTTCATCAGGAATTTTTAAGTATGAGTGACAGTGAGAGCAGCTGCGACGAGGACATAAAGCTGCAGCTGTTGGACCAGCTGGATCGATATGGTGAGTGTGCGTGCGCTGGATGGCAGGTATATGCAATAAAACAACACAAATCTTTTAAATGGCGGGTTGGTGTTGATATATCGGTTCCTAGTACCCTTTCCTTTTCTTTGAAATAGTAGAAATGTACATTGTGTTGCAGAACACATTCAAGTTACAATGTGTGTAAAATTTGTTGCGATTTATTGCGGCCTGCCAAATGCATTTTGCGACACGCAGGACGCGTTTTGTTTCATTTTCTGCAACAAAATGCATTTATTTTTTAAAATTTATTACGACTTATTTTTCCGTTTGTCGCGAGAGTTTCTGTATCTGAATTGCTGTTGGATATGCCACCAGTGGCCATAAATTCCTCATACATGTTGGTCCTATATACCTTTCAACTTAGTCCTACGGAGACTTGCTACTGTCAGAAGAAAAAAGTTCTCAAATGATCTTTTAAGTTTATCACAAAGTTTTTTAAAGCATTAAATGATAAACCTTTTCCTCGGTTTTAAAATGTTAGGAAAGCTTGTCTGTTTGGCATTATAGTTTTAAACTTAAATATTCCAGTTCATCAAAATAAGCTACCCCCCCCCCCCCCAAAAAAAAAAATAATAATAAATAAATGAAATAAATAATAAATTATTGAATAAATAAAATAAATAAAAGATAAACAAACAAATAAGTAAAATAGTAACAATAAATAGAATTAAATTGAAAAATGAAAGACAGTATTATTTAAAATAAGAATTCTGAAGCAGATAAGAAACCCGATATTTTTTGGTAGACTATTCGGGAATAGACTACCGATAAATCGAATGTCAAATAAATCAATAATGCTTCATTTTTCTTACATCAAAGGGTGAAAGTAAGTTTAGCAATGTACATTCTTATCTTTTGGCGAAAGGAAAATAAAAATATTTGAAAATTGAATTGTTATTTTCGTTTTTTGTTGAAATGTCGGTAGTTCGGTGTTGAATAACCTATTGAAATATTTGATTTTTGACCATTTATTTGTGTTTTCAATATTTTTCTATTTCCAAGGCAAGAAAATAATATTTTTTTTTTTTACATAGTTTGCCACCTGAAATGATGAAATAATGAAAATTTCAATTTCTGTGCCTTTGATTTATTGGTAGTCTATTCCGGAATCGCCTACTAAAAAATATCTGATTTCTTATTTACTTCAGAATTCTTAATTTAAATAATACGGTGTTTGAAGTTAATAAATAATATATAAAATGGAATGAGTAAAAAGTAAGTAATGAATTCAAATATGTTAAAAATTAAATTAAGGAAAAATCTTCATGTTGCTTTGTTTGCTTAGTATCCGGACGGCTGGGAGAACCTTGTACTAGTGGCGTCACGACTCCAAAGAGAAAAGTAAAACGGAAGAAGGCGACTGCAGCGGAATCTAGTCCAAAGACTGTCCGTGTTGTCCGTACGGCAGATGCTAAACCTTCACACGGACGCACTTGTGACGAGTCGAAGGTGGAGTCGTTTGTGGCGGGAGAGCAGTCCTCGGTGGCGGGGGCGCAGTCCTCACCCAGTGACAACAAAACATTATCTGTCGTGAAGGAGAAGTCAGCAGTCCAAAAGAAGACGAACAGGAAGAAGAAAAAGAAGAAGAAAAAGAAGAAGCAGAGCCAAATGGCGGACAAGTCAGGTTAGGTTTTTTCGCGCGGAAATAACTTCATTATGGCTTTATGTGTACCAGTTAGTGGTCCATTTACCCACCGTGAATAGCGAAGGGCACAACAGAAGCTTTCGGTATCAGTTGTCACTCAGGACATATTTATATTATATTATCCATGTCAGATGACAAGCTGAGTATTTGCGCGACGGGAATCCAATCGTATGAACACTTAGCGATATACATGTTTAATTTAAATGTTTAAATGTAGAGGATACCTGACTGCATAAGGTAAACGAAGGGGCTAATCAATTAAATGTCAGTAAGAAATGTGAATAAGAGTTAGAGCTCTAGGATCGATATTACTGCGATCCACCCCCACCCTCCCCCCCCCCCCCCACCCGTAAAATCTTGCTGTTTGTCTTTTTAGTGAAGTTGGACAATGGCCAGGCTATTGGCAGAAGGGAAAACCAGCTACAGTCGCGCCATATAACACAATCATCAAGTGATGACGTAAACACAGATAGTGATGACGTCAGTGCCGACGGGGACGTGGTTGATGACGTACGCGCAGACAGGGATGACGTCATCGACGAAGGGGACATGGTTCACGACGTAAGCGCGGATAGTGACGACGCCAGTGACGATGGGGACATGGTTGACGACGTAAGCGCAGACAGTGGTGACGTCAGCGACGAAGGAGACATGGTTGACGACGTAAGCGCAGACAGTGATGACGTCAGTGACGATGGGGACATGGCTGACGACACCGGAAGTGACGTCGGCGAGAGCGGCACGATGAACACGGGCGCGAAGCATTTAGAAGCCATAAAGAAAACTCTGGGACTAACCGAGAAGGACTTTCACGATTACAAATCCAGACAGCAGTGTGGCGATAAAGAAGTCTCGTTTGTACCAAATAAATATGGCGTAAAGAAACGCCCGCCACCGGAAGTTGTTGTCTTCACAGAACACAAAAAGAAACAGGTATTTATTGTCTTCCAATATTTCTTCAACAGCCTAGCTTGATGTTTGTTTTTTTTTTCAAGGTGTGTTGTATGAAAACGACCATAAAAGCCTATTGATATGTGATTTACTGGATCTTGACTGGTCCTAATGTCCCCGGACATTCTTGTTAGATATTGAAATGACTGTCCGCAAGATTCTCCTGTGTGTCCGTGTGTTTACCCATGTGGTCCGAAGAAGCATGTATAAATACCTAAATTGCTTGAAATTACGGAAAAGTTTTTAACCCAGCCGACTTTGTCGGACCGGGTTAGTCGTATCACTCTAGGGGGCTTGAATGTATGTGTGTATGTTAAACTTTTTCTTTAAAATGCTACTCCTCCTACAGTTTTGCTCCAATCGTTTTGATATTACACAGGAATGTTCCCTGGGTGGTCCCCCACCTGGCTATTACTTTTTTTGACGATCTTTTTTTTCTTGATGTGTTTTTTTTGTGTTTTTTTTTCCATTGAATCTTTTCAATAGTGCGCATGAACGTTCGTGGGCTGCTCTCCATGTTCCTGGACGTGCTTGTGGTTTTTTTTTTTTTTTTTTTTTGGTTTTTTTTTTTTTTTTTTGGTTTTTGTTTTTTTTTGTTTGTTTTTTTTTTGGAGATTTCACCCGGGAAAACTCGGTTTTGTGTATTAAAATTATGAAAAAGTTACGTTCAGAAACAAAGTTCTTAATTTTTTGGCCTAACAGTATTCGTTTCAGAGTTTTTTTCTCGTTCCTTGTTTGGTAACTGGGCTGGGTCATGTCCTTGGACATACTTGTTTTGAGTGCTGTACGTGATGAAGATTGATCTTTGCCTGTATGAGAATTGCTAATTGCGGTTGATAACTGCAGCGGGCCGATGCCGCTGCGGATGAGAGGGACGAGACCATTGACCTGTCGGCGGCGAAGTGGGAGGTGCGTCGCTTCGGCACGAGCGGGCTGAATGAGAAGAATAAAGCGAAGAGCACGATGGAGATGCTTATTAAACTAGGCGCAAAGGTGAGGCTGCCTCCCCCCCCCCCCCCCCCTCGCTGCACCGCGATTCTGCTAGAAACCTTGGACAAAGCACAATGGCGAGGCTGCCCCCGCCCCAAATCCCTCCCTGCCTGCCCCGGCCCCCAACCCCATCCCTCCCCCCTTCCCCGCCGCGGCGCCGCGATGCTAGCTGCCAACACAGTGGATATGCTTGACGCGCTAGCCGCCAAGGTCAAGCGGCTCCACACCCCCCCCCCCTCTCCCCCGTTCCCCTCGCTGCGGTACTGTCTGCCGAGCAGCTAGCGTAGAGACTTAGCTGCTCGATGCTAGGCAATAATGAGGTTATTCGCGTGGTAAAATCTTTTAAAAAAAGGTGTAAAACAGTGCGATTTGTATATTTATAGTGGCATAAACCGGAGAACTTTCAGTGCAAAATGTCTGATATAATAATAGAATTTGTCGACAGTCTCATGTACAGGAAAACAGTTATCGTATATTTTTGTTCAGCGTTTGTGCGGGAGTTTTTTTTCTCAAGCGAAACGAAAAGTTGGCTGATTATGAAACTGTTCTAGACGAAAATAAGCACGCAATTTCCGTATTAATTTAACGTTGTTGTCCTACAGCCAACCTCTGCGGCGGTTTTCTCTGTTGTGTATAACACTTATTATTCCGCGCAACCACTGGGAATTCCTCGAAAATAATACTCCTAAAAGAGAGAACTACATTTTGAAATATCCATCCGCTCTGTGTTTATACATGACACAGAGATGTCCTTAGAGGTTAGGTGTTTTATAACAACGATTAATTCAACGAGTCTTGAGTGTGGATGTGTAATTTCCTTGAATATCAAGTCCAGGTGAGTGAATTATTGTTCTTGAATGGACGTAAATTGGACAGGAATTAATGACTGATAAAGAAATGTGTTATTGTTTGATTGCACAGAAACCCAAAGGCAGACCCATAAATTATAAGGAATTTATGGAGCGGAGGAAGAAAGCGAATATGAAGCGTATTAAGCTCCTGCTCGAGGTAACCAATCCCGTTCTTAAGCTCCCGCACGAGGTAACCAATCCCGTTGTTTGATGAGTCTGACGTCATGTTGTAGTTAATTGGTTAAAGCGATCTCTTGCAGCTGACTAAACATGATTCGAATATAATATGATAAATATCGATGAACCGAAATAGTGCTTAATTTGACATTTTTAATGGACCCTTTGGCTTAAAGAAATTTTGATGGTAAAAAAAAAACGAAAAACAAAAACAAAAAAAAAAAAAAAAAAAAACAGAACAAAAATAAAAAAAACCCGAATAGCCCCAGTTCTTTTGTGGTGCACTGGTTTCTTTTATTGTGATTCGACCGAGCCTTGGATATTGTTTCTGTTGTATTCGAGTATTTCCACAACCGGAGTCTTTGCGTGTTGATTTACAGAGGCAGATGTACGGCGACACGGGCAATGTGACGCAGGAAGTCCAGGAGATGCTCAAGAAAAAGTAAGGAGACTTCCTCATTGGTGCTTGACTGGTACAGTCTTATTGGTTTACTAGTGCAGGCTTTCTCATTGGTGTATATGGTGCGTTAATGGTGCAGGCCTTCTCATTGGTGCTTTAATGGTGCAGACTTATTGGTTTACTAGTGCAGGCTTTCTCATTGGTGTATATAGTGCGTAAATGGTGCAAGCCTTCTCATTGGTGCAGTAATGGTGCAGCCTTATTGGTTTAATAGTGCAGGCTTTCTCATTGGTGTATATAGTGCGTAAATAGTGCAAGCCTTCTCATTGGTGCTTTAATGGTGCAGACTTATTGGTTTACTAGTGCAGGCTTTCTCATTGTTGTATACGGTGCGTTAATGGTGCAGGCCTTCTCATTGGTGCAGTAATGGTGCAGCCTTATTGGTTTAATAGTGCAGGCTTTCTCATTGGTGTATACGGTGCGTTAATGGTGCAGGTCTTCTCATTGGTGCAGTAATGGTGCACACTTTCTTACTGGTGCAGTGATGGCGATTGTTAAAAATATCTAATTCCAGATTTTGCGGTAGATAAATTCCGCTGTGCTGCAGCTTGTAAACATTTGTCTTAAAAGCAACAAAAGTATAAATAAATTTAAAACATAAAATAAATTAAAATAATAATAATGAACAGGCAAACATTATTCGTGGTTTTTGTTTATATTGAAATCTTACGAAGTCAAATAGAAAACATGTGGAAATGAGAGAATAAACTTCGTGGAGAAGTTTTTTGAATAACACAATGTTATAATTTGGTAGTCAACCATAAGGTAATGGTCAGGAGTGTTGGTTTTAGGTACGCGGGTTTCGAAGTAGATTCATTATGATTATGTCTTGGTATGGGGGGTTTTGGGGGTGGGGTGGAGGGCGGGAGGGGGTGGAGGGCGGGAGGGGGGCTGTGTCAAAAGGTCTAAAAATTGTGCGATCGTACTTTGAGATTCGACATGGACCATGGCAGCCCCAACCGGACCGGGTTGTGGATGGTGTCTTTTTTTTCAAAGATTCGTGTTGTGTTTTAATGTTTTATTATTTTTTCTTGCAGGAAACGGGTTCGTCCCAAACAAGACAAGAATGCGGTTCGTGGTAACTTCGGAACAATCGGCAAAGAACGACATGGCACCGTTTACATAAGTCAGCGTGATATACAGAGAATAAACAAGGGCAAATATAAGGGGAAAAGTTAGCGACAAAAATGTCAATCCCTGACCCCCCAGCCACCCAATATAAGGGCAAAGGGGTTGGGAAAGTTAGCGAAAAAATGTCACCCTCAGCCCCCCCCCCCCGATATTAGGGCAAGGGGGAAAAGTTAGCGAAAAAAATTTTATCCCCTGCCCCCAGCCCCCCCCCCCCCGGTAGAAGGGCAAGGGTAAAAGTTAGAGAAAAACATGTCACCCCTGCATCCAGCCCCCCCCCCCCCCCGATATAAGGGCAAGGGTAAAAATTAGCGAAAAAAATGTCCCCCCCCCCCGATATTAGGGCAAGGGGGAAAGTTAGCGAAAAAAATTTTACCCCCAGGCCCCCCCCCCCCCCGATAGAAGGGCAAGGGTAAAAGTTAGAGAAAAACATGTCACCCCTGCATCCAGCCCCCCCCCCCCCCCGAATATAAGGGCAAGGGTAAAAATTAGCGAAAAGAAATGTCACACCCTGCTCCCCAGCTCCCGTTTTAGGAACGTAAAAATAACATGGACTTCTGAAATAACAATGATGTATTTTGATTTATTAACGGTTAAAATGAATTTTTTTTTGTTTTCTGTGTATGTGCTCCAAAGTCTTGTACATCGATCATAATCAGTAAAATAAATACAAACTGCTGCCGTGAAAACGATCTTTTTTTGTATAAATACGAAACGATAAACTTTGCTTTGGAATAAATGTTTTAGAACAGCTGATGAAGAGCCTATGGCTGAGCAAAATGTGATAACCCATATCTGATTAAAATGCAATAACCCAGGACTGAATAAAATATAATAACCCAGGGATGAATACTGTGTTATAACCTAAATCTGAACAAAATGTAATAACCCAGGGCTGAATAAAATGTAATAACCGAGGACTGAGCAGAATATATCAGACTGGGCATTGATTAGTGGTGTCCCATGTCCCAGTTAACCGACATTTGGCGGAGGATATGACAAGAGGTTAATACCGAGCAGAATATGTGCCGTGTTAATACCGAGCAGAATATGCGCCGTGTTAATACCGAGCAGAATATGCGCCGTGTTAATACCGAGCAGAATATACGCCGTGTTAATAGCGAGCGGAATATAGGCCATGTTAATAATGAGCAGAATAGGCGCCATGTTAATAGCTAGCAGAATATGCGCCATGTAAATAGCGAGCAGAATATGCCCCATGTTAATAGTGAGCAGAATATGCGCCATGTTAATAGCGAGCAGAATATGCGCCATATTAATAGCGAGCAGAATATGCGCCATGTTAATAGCGAGCAGAATATGCGCCATGTTAATAGCGAGCAGAATATGTCCCATGTTAATGTTGAGCAGAATATGCGCCATGTTAATAGCGAGCAGAATATGCCCCATGTTAATAGCGAGCAGAATATGCGCCATGTTAATAGCGAGCAAAATATGCGCCATGCTAATAGTGAGCAGAATATGCGCCATGTTCATAGCGAGCAGAATATGCGCCATGTTAATAGTGAGCAGAATATGCCCCATGTTAATAGCGAGCAGAATATGCCCCATGTTAATAGCGAGCAGAATATGCGCCATATTAATAGCGAGCAGAATATGCGCCATGTTAATAGCGAGCAGAATATGCGCCATGTTAATAGCGAGCAGAATATGTCCCATGTTAATGTTGAGCAGAATATGCGCCATGTTAATAGCGAGCAGAATATGCCCCATGTTAATAGCGAGCAGAATATGCGCCATGTTAATAGCGAGCAAAATATGCGCCATGCTAATAGTGAGCAGAATATGCGCCATGTTCATAGCGAGCAGAATATGCGCCATGTTAATAGCGAGCAGAATATGCCCCATGTTAATAGCGAGCTGAATATGCCCCATGTTAATAGCGAGCAGAATATGCCCCATGTTAGTAGCGAGCAGAATATGCCTCATGTTAATAGCGAGCAGAATATGCGCCATGTTAATAGCGAGCAGAATATGCCCCATGTTAATAGTGAGCAGAATATGCCCCATGTTCATAGTGAGCAGAATATGCGCCATGTTAATAGCGAGCAGAATATGCCCCATGTTAATAGTGAGCAGAATATGTGCCATGTTAATAGTGAGCAGAATATGCGCCATGTTAATAGCGAGCAGAATTGGCGCCATGTTAATAGCGAGCAGAATATGCCCCATGTTAATAGTGAGCAGAATATGCTCCATGTTAATACTGAGCAGAATATGCGCCACGTTTGTCTGGCACTTTCTGATTTGCCTGATTTCTCTCATTGGTCCGTGTTAGCGATTTCGAAAACTGAGTGACCACAGGTCGGCGGAGAACAAACCCACAGCATACCGAATTGCGCTACACGGTAGTGAAATGAGATTCACTTGCAGTGGTAGAAGGCCAGAGACACAATATATCTGTTCAAAAACAGACCTCTGTTTCGAGCTCATTATCAACTTTCGGTTTCTTTCTCGAAGTACATAAATTGCAGCCTCTTTTAGGCACAAATGATCAAAATATGTTCATTATGTTCAGCATGCCTTTTTGACAAGTTAAAATAAAAGTAACTTGGCAAACTGGCGCGTTAAAATTGTCCCTGGCGAGTTAGAAAAATCAACTCGCCAAATTGGCGAGTAAGAAAATTTGCTTTTATTGCACCCTGCTCTTGAAT
The DNA here is from genome assembly GCA_949752745.1 of Protula sp. h YS-2021. Classification (NCBI taxonomy): domain Eukaryota; kingdom Metazoa; phylum Annelida; class Polychaeta; order Sabellida; family Serpulidae; genus Protula; species Protula sp. h YS-2021. The sequence goes on from OX457033.1 coordinate 34,984,181, forward strand.
AACGTCCTGTAAAATAAGGTCAGAATCGCACTGCCTAACCGTTTTCGAGATAATGGTCAATATGTCTATACCGTTTTTCGATAAAGCAAGGTCATATGGCCTGTGACCTTTACAAGAAATGTTGAGATTCAGATCGCGAGGTTACTCTGTGCTGAAACCGTATAGGTATTCAAACAAGGATTTGAGAGCTGTTTCCAGTCATTTTTCATGATAAATGAGGGTTTTCAAAACATTTTTACCTCAATTTGATCTTCACCTTGGAGGTCAAGGTAAAAGATATTAGTGGATTTCATGAGGACTCGTTACCCTCTATACCTTTGCCAAATGCCGTCTTCCTACGTCAAAGCTAGGAGGAGTTTACTGAAAACCACTGAGGTAAAAACACTTTGAGTCAAACTGACCTTGACCTTGAAAGTTAAGGTCAAAATAAATTGCAGATTTCACGACGTCTCATCATCCTCTATCTGTGTGCCAAATTTTATCCTCCTAGGTCAAATAGCTTAGGATATCTAGCAAAACAAACCCATTTGCTAACATTGTTTGTAAGTGGGTAAAACCCAAAAAAATTCAGGAGAATATTTTAATCAAGCAAGGTCGGAAAGAACGCTGAAATGGCCAAAAGTTCAGGAAAAATAATTCCAAAATTCTTGTGGCTTACGTGTCAAAATTGATCACTGCCTGAAACTTACTTTAAGGCTCAAAGTAGTAGCATGAAATGTTACAGATGACGCAGTTACAGATTTAAAATATTGTGTCCGGCACTGCATGCCTAAAAGTGACAATCCTAGTACTTTGAATATGACCGTCTGATGACATCAAGTTCGTACGCTGAAAGTGGCTAGAACTGGAGATACACCAAAATTAAGAATTTAATGAATCAACCAAACTATCACAAAACCTGACGAAATAGCAAATACCTTCGGCACAACTTTTCAGTTCAACTCTTCATCTGAAAATTACTCTCTTGCGTTCCGTCAAATAAAAGAAATTAAAGAACAAATACCAATAAACTTCACCTCAAATAACTCGGAACAGTACAATTGCACCTTTACCCTGTCGGAGTTGAAAGACGCCATCCAAAACTCACATGACTCAGCTGCCGGACCAGACGACCTGCACTACCAGGTTCTAAAGCACCTACCTGAGGAAACCCTTGAAGTCCTGCTACAATTACTCAATCAAGTTTGGACTACAGGAAACTTTCCCGAAATATGGAAAGAAGTCACCATCATACCAATTCCAAAACCCAATAAGGACTCTACTAATCCCCAAAATTATCGCCCAATATCTCTGACAAGCTCTTTGTGCAAAACACTAGAGCGTATGATAGCCGCAAGACTTATTTGGTATTTAGAGAAAAATCATCTGCTTACTGACATCCAAAGTGGCTTCAGAAAAGAAAGAAGTACCATAGATCACCTGGTTAGACTCGAATCATTTATAAGAGAAGGTTTTATCAATAACGAACATGTCGTCACTGTTTTCTTTGATTTAGAAAAAGCCTACGACACGGCTTGGAAATACGGGGTCATGCAAGACCTCCACAACCTTGGCATACGAGGTCGTCTCCCAGAATTCATTGAAGGGTTTTTAAATGATAGGCGATTTAAAGTCCGTCTCGGTTCTGTTTTCTCGGACTATTTCGAGCAAGAAGAAGGCTATCCTCAAGGCTGTATTCTATCAATTCTCTTGTTTCTAATCAAAATCAATAGTATCAAAGGCGCAACTAAACAGGGAATAGACAGCTCACTGTTTGTAGACGATTTTGCTATGTCTGCAAGGGGTAAGAATATGAATCTGATCGAGCGTCGCCTCCAGCAAAATATCAACTCTCTTCAAAAATGGGCTGACCAAAACGGTTTCAAATTTTCGCAAACCAAAACAGTCTGCATGCACTTTTGCAACAAGCGAAAGCCACACGGCGATCCTATTTTATACTTATCAAACACACAGATACCCGTAGTAAAGGAAAACAAATTCCTTGGCCTAATTCTGGACTCGAAGCTAAATTTTATTCCCCACATAAAAGACGTGAAGAGGAAATGTCAAAAGGCGCTCAACCTGTTACGAGTCGTCTCCGCTCAAGACTGGGGAGCAGATACCAGTACAAAATTAAAACTGTATAGATCATTAATAAGATCCAGAATAGATTATGGTAGCATCGTCTACGGATCGGCAAGACCCTCGTACCTAAAGATGCTGAACCCAATACAAAACCAAGGCCTTCGCCTGTGCCTTAACGCTTTCAGAACGTCACCAGCGGAAAGCCTTCAGGTTGAATCAAATGAACAACCATTAGATATCCAACGAATCAAACTCTCAATGCAATACGCAATTAAACTATACGCAAATAAAGAAAACCCCACCTACAAGGCAGTGTTCGAAAAAGATCATTCAGAAATCCTAAACACACGCCCTAGGGTTATCGTTCCCTTTGGCACTAGAATCCATCTTAATAATCTTAATAATGCTGGAACCAAAGTCGAGCAAATTGCAAACTCAAAAGTTTCGAAATACCCAACATGGAACATACAAAGACCCACCATAGACAAAACTCTGACAAACTTTTCCAAAGACGCAACAAATGCTGAAGAGTTCAAAGCTAGGTTTGCTGAGATAAAGGAAACCTACCCTCACCATCATTTCATATACACGGACGGATCTAAGCTTGATAAGAAAGTTGCTGCCTCAATAGTTACAAAATCAAATACCCTGAAAACAAGATTACCAAACTTCTCCTCTATCTTTTCCGCGGAGGTTCGGGCACTCCAGTTAGCCATGGAAATTGTCAAGAATAGTAGGTACAAAAAAATTGTTATCTGTGTCGATTCCTTATCGGTCTTACAGTCACTAGAAAATCTGCAAGTGTCGAACACAATGATTCTAGACCTAGTAGAACGTTATGAAAGGGCAATCAAACAAGGCAAATCCCTAGTATTTTGCTGGGTGCCAAGCCACGTGGGCATACCGGGTAATGAAGCTGCGGACCGGGCAGCAAAAGAGGCGCTAAACTACAACATATCCGACCTTCTCATACCATACTCCGACTTTAAACCCCATATTTCAAGTTATGTAAAAAAACCTTTGGCAACAAAAATGGAACGAACAAAGAAATAACAAACTCTTTCAAATCCAACCAACAGTTGGACAAAAACACCTAGCTCTTGGCAGTATTCGCGACACAACAGTTATGCATAGAGTTCGAATCGGGCATACATACATCACCCACGGATATCTTCTGAGAGGCGATGCGCCTCCACAATGTACTGGTTGTCAAGAACGTTTGACTGCAAAACATATTCTACTCAATTGCGTAGATTTTCAGAACATTCGTTCACGCTACTACAGTGTGAATTCCATGAAAGACCTTTTTACAAAGGTAGCACCAAGCAAAATTATTTCTTTTCTGAAAGAAATACACATGTACAGTAAGTTTTAAACTGAATTTAGTTGATTTTAGATTTATACACTACTTGTTTTGTCTATTTTAATCGATTTTAGTTTCAACTGAGTCTTCTTATAGTAACAGAACTGACACAATATGACCTTAACGGGTTGCTAGTGTCGTTAAACCAATCAATCAATCAATCAATCAATGAATCAACCATCATTATGCCAAATAAGCATTTGCTAAACAATACCTTGAAACAATAACAAGTAAGTCACTTGTGATCAGTTGTGAATATCTTATATAACTTCAGCGATCTGCTACATATAATACAATGTTTAACGCTTTCAGTGATGAAGAGAAGTGGAATGATTTGTACAAACTTGAATGTCACAGAACTATAGAATAATTTTAGTTTGCTATTTACTAAAACAGAAACTGTAATCATGGCTGGTTTCTTGGCTGAAAAAAAAACAGAAGCCAGGACACCATCTGTTCGAGAAATTTGTCAGTTCTAAACCATAGTTCACGGAATTGATAAATATGTGTATAAATCTTATTTCCAAGATTGCAATGATGTGCATTTATGACTAGTTTACGTCAAGAGCCCATGCATATTGATTATTTAATAAAAGTTGTCAAAATGAGAAACCCATTCTGATGACGTAAAAGGATACAGCTCCAACGACGTTTAGTTAGAAAATTCAGAATAAAAGAAAACTGATAATTGCACAAACCCCAGAGAAAACAAGCCTTAGAACACGATTAGCATATCACCGGGATAAAATAACCAGAATTATAGAGCATTATTCCAGATAAATCTGCAAATTATTCTTTTAACATGACACGCATATCCTCATGATATTAAAATGACACAAGTATCATGCAATAACGGTTGGCTAAAAGGTGATCAAAGCAAGAAACAAGGCTTTTGTACCTTGTCAGCTATTCAACATTGCAAGAAGTTAAACATTTGTTCCAGAATGCTTAGTCATTAAGCTGTATATCCCACTCAGAATCAAAGGGATAGCTTGAAACATCAATATCTATTGGTTATTTGCGTGCTAAAGTGTTCTTTTATATACAACATACGAAGATAAAGGACTTGTCTAATTTCATACTCGTGAAACCTAGATAAATCCATGAATAACTAAACACTTTAAACAATTGTTAGCGTTACATAGTTACATATCCGTCTCTAAACTTTGTTACAGCTAAGACTTTGCAGACCAGTGGCAATGGTATTGCAGAGGATTTATGTCATAAGCGTAAACAAGCGAATTAAGTATGTGGTTCTTTTTATAAGCATTGATTTTATCTCACTTAAGTGACAATAATAATCATCTACATATTAAATAAAATAGGAGATAGCTTACTGCCTTTTTCCACTTCGCAACAGAAATATTTTCTTATGTTGCTTAAAAAAATCGCCCTGTCAGATAAGTCAAAACACTTTCTGTGTAAAACTGCATATAAACAATGGGGCTTATTTGTGTCGACATTACATATTTATATTGCGCAGAAAACTACAGGTTATAGAAGTGTTTTAGACTCAAATTGAGAACTGCTTATACTATGATAGGGCCCCATCGTAAGCTTCCTTACTTTCGAAAAGATGAAATTGGACTGTTATGAGAAGCATTTGGCTTCAGGAAGGGTTTTAATACTATAGGCACAATATCTCTGGTGTTTAATATTTAGCTATTACATGAGAATGGAGAATATTTTTGAACACCTGCATTAAGACATCACAAAGAAAGGAAGCGCTTCGGTTGGTGAGCTGTAATTCACGTATTTGTGGCGCCAAGATATATGCTAAAATGATCACGTGATCAGAAGCTATCAACATGTCTGCTTAAAATAGGAATTACCTGTCAATTTGCCACAGTGAATTGTGAGAATAGATTATAATCATATTTAACTGCACTTATCCAGCCAACAGGTGCAATTATTTAAGTATTTCCTTTCCTATTTATACTAATATCGACTTTGGAAACTTCATATTAAATTTTAAGAACACTGTAAAAACAAAAATTGCAGTTGAAATCGCTGCGAAATTTTATTACTGTTGTGGTCGTCATTAATTAATTGACTTAAGGAGATATTGAATTTTTTGGATGAAATTCATGGTCTGTTGGATTCCTTTTATCGATGCAGTGAAAGGAGAATTTGATCTAAAATTATACTTAAGTATATTAGCGCCTCTAGTGAATGCACTGCAACATTTTTGCGCATCGCACAAATTTTCAAATTACTCCGTACCATCATAACAAAAATTAGGTGTAAACGTCATTAAATTATTAGTCATGTTAATACGTCTCTGCCATGGCCGCGGTCGATGGATTGCAGATTTCTTTACAGAAAGGTTCTATAAAAGTGTTAAAAATTTTATTAGCACTGTCCAGATATATGTCCTCCTGAGAGGAATGCTTAGGGTTAATAGACACTATGCTGTTATTACTTACAGCTTAAGAAGTTAATACTCTAAATTAGCCTTTATTATGGTAAATGAATTAGCAAAATGATTGAACTCTTGATGTATGCAAGTGTTATGTTCTAATACTAATATCGAAAGTGAAACAATGTTAGGTGCGCTCTATAATATGTGTAAATATAAAAACACTTCGTTCATTAAAACAGAGGTGCATAAAGAGAACCAGTAACGTTCAATGGATGCTGCTGTAATAATTCTCACGTACTGATGATATTACAAAAGGAGAATAATGTTTTCTTTATGCTTCGTCAAGTTGTTGGCCCATTATTTGAGTACTAATTATAGCACTTCAAATTGTTTTAAATAATTGTATTATGCATGCAAGGCGTTTCAAGTGTAGAAGCAAAATACATTAAGATGAATCTATTAAGGATACAGAGGGAGAAAGTTGTTCAGATAAATTAGTGTAAGGCCAACACTTCTAATTGCAGCCTTGAAACACATCTCATCTGGTATTTCACCTAGTACCTCTTTTAGTATATATTCCTTTCATGCCATGAATGTCATACATTCCGTAATCTCAAGTTGTCTTGATCTTTCATAGATTAATTTCCTTAGATTTATAGGCACACACCTGAGATTAATCCGGATTATTTCTGTCGAACAGACAATATTAGAGGTGTGTTTCCTTCATTCAATCTTATACGCTGATTCAGAGGCTAAATGTTGCTCTTCACATGAACTTTCTTAAACTCTCGGCATCACACATTTAAAATCAGTGATTTAAGGTAACTATGTGCTGTTTGTTTGCATTAATATGCATTTTCTCCTTTTCATCTACGTTTGCAATTGATGCGACAAGTGCGAGAGAGAGAGAGAGAGACACAGACAGACAGACAGACAGACAGAGACAGAGAGGTCCAGGATCTTTATTTTATTCTTTTTCAATCGTGTTTTGCAAAATTATTATCATATTTATTATTTTCACCAAAGGTTACAAATATATTTAGCAAGGATATTTTGGATTAAAAATCTGTTTCATAAGTTTAAGCTGTGATACAGTTTCAATTAGTAGAATCGTAACAAATATACAAGGATTTTTTATCATGATGTCTATTTGTTTGTCAGTCTTATTTGGTGTCTATTTGTTTGACCATTCATATTTCCACGGTCTTTTAATTTTTTTGGCAATTTAGTAGTATTTGCCAGTAGATTGGCATTGATAAGTTGTGATGTCTTAATTCTATTTCTAATTTCTAATACAAATGTCAGCGATAAGTTTGTTGAATATTCGTTTCGTCCATACTCTGTGTGACATTTTATTTGTTAATATTTGATTTAATAATGTTCTTTTTGGTTTTTATTCCTTTGGATCTGTTAAAGTAACAGACACTTGTATTTGATGTTTCTTCTGATAATATATAGACTTGGCTAAAGAATCTACAATGTGGTTTTCTTTCAGTTTCCATTCAAAGCATATGTTCAGTTAGTTGATGTTTCTGATCCTAAAACAGAAACAAAACACGAAAATATCTTCAAGTGATCCCCTAACGTTTTCAGCCACATAAACCGTTGCTTTTTATTCATCTCAATTTGCATGAAATCAGTTTTTGCAGGTCAAAATTACCTAAAAGGGTGGGTGGATCTTTTTGCTTTTCTACACACTTTTTAAAATTATTCATTTTGTTTTAACAGAGGAGACAAATGAACAATATTTGCCAAAACAGTTTCAGTAGCAACCCCACCCCTTCGTTTCCATCCGCCCATCGATGCCGTACGCTCAAACTCTGTGCTTATGTGTAGTGTCAACTCATGTCGGCACCAGCTACTGAACATCGATGCAAGTAAAATGGAGATATGTAAGCGTTAGGCCAAAACAATGCTGCGTGTTTCTATTGAAAAGAAGAGTGATGATGTCCCAAAACTTGAGTGGAATAAAATAATTAAGTTGACGCTTCTTCTAGAGATAAGAGGTTTTTTTTTATCAAGGAGCTGTGTTAACCTGGCCAAAATCCTAGACCTGTTCATCATTGCAAAAAGTCTTGCGTTAATAGTCACAAGTTTTTGGTTTTATAAAGTAGATATCGTAATTTTTTTATGAGATCTATTTCACTTATGTTGGGAAATAGAAAAAAGAATAGTTTGTCCAGACCAGAATTATGTCATCATATCACCCTGTGCAGTTATCTTTCAAAAATTGTTTGTCAAGATCATTTTTAAATATTTTATATTTCTTCGAAAGATACCCATCAAATGCACAGTTTAAATAGTAAATCCAGTCCAGTAAGCCTTTAAACCACACCTCCCCTAATAACAGAATGGTT
>OX457033.1:34992526-35235641 GCA_949752745.1 Protula sp. h YS-2021
GAATACTGGTAACAGCCAGGGTTGGCTCTCCTCCGGGTCCAGAAGGCTACTTACAACAAAAGCTTAGAACTGCCTTTTGTCCGTCCACATTTGTTTTGTAGAGTTTATCCGCGCCAGTTCTCCGCAACAAAATGGTGTATGATTTTGTTACCCTCCACAGTGAAAATATATATATTACAGATGTGCCTTTTCATATTATTGTTGAAAACCGACCAAAAATTGACCAAATTAGGAATTGTTAAATTTATGCGTTCACTTAGTGTAGAGATAGAGTTTTGTCCGCGACAGTTCTCGAAAGCTATTAGGCGCATGTTTTTGTTACCTTGCATAGTGGAAATATATATATTGCAGATGTGTCTTTTTGTATTATTGTTGAAATCGGCCAAAACTGGAACAAAATATGGGTTGTTAGAAATTTCTTTTGTATTATTGTTGAAATCGGCCAAAACTGGAACAAAATATGGGTTGTTAGAAATTGATAAAATATATGCATTCACTTAGCATAGAAAGTGAGTTTTGTCCGAGACAGTTCTCTAAATCTACAAAGGACATTCTTCTGAAGCCCATACAGTTGAAATATATATTTACTGCTCATGTGCCTTTTCGTATTATTGTTGAAATCGGCCAAAAATTGACCTAATTAGGACTTGTTAATGTTTTCTAGGCGATTCTGACTGCGAAATATATCTTGTAAGGGTTGGGGCCATATGTGTTTCCTGAATATTTTCTTGTTTTGTTTAAAGCAAAGTTTGGAAGTAAGTGGGATTCAACACGTGAAAGTTGAGATTTTTGTGTTTCGTCCGTTCCTGAAGAAGAGAGGGGACAGTTGCTTGGGCGGTGATATTTGCATTTCCGGTAGTCCTGTGATCCTGCGATCGGGGCCGCACCAAGCGCTCTGATAGTGGGTGTATGATCCCCCATCCCCCCCCCCCCCCCCAAAAAAAAAAAGAAAAGAAAACAGAAAAGACAAAAAGCAGTCATTGAGGTCACTACATAATGATATCTGTTGTTTCTTTTCTGTTTTGCAGCATTTTCCAGAAACTTACTTCAATAGATATTTCATGCAAACGGCGAAGTCATAGAGGAGGAAGGTTAGTTTTTTCTGACACGACGATAAGTATGCTGTCGATCTATAAATAGTAACACCTCCATATCTGTCGTGACGTGCCATTTTCTACACGTCGCTGGTGGTAGAAGAGGCATGTCGTCGCTCTGCTCGCTGAGAAGTTGCACGTACAAAAAGCGGTAAAATACAAAGCTCAGGTCCTTCCTTTTGTTTCTCACTTTCTGTCTTTCCTACTCTGAAAAGGAATACAAAAATCGACACCCCCACCCCCCCCCCCACGCCATCCCCCTCCCCCCCTCCCCCCCCACCACCTTATCCGCGAAAAAGGTAATAGCCGTCGAACATTTCACAATTTTGTTGGTTTAATTTTGATGGTAGTTAATCTATCTATGAGCATTTGTATAGCGCTTATTTAGGCGAAGCCACTAAGCGCACATGATTGTAACACTGATTTAAAATTTATACTGCTATTTTCAAAGATAAAAAATCACGTGTACATACAGTCACTGTCTTGTAAAAAGTCACGTATTTAAATATTTTGATTTATCCATAGTAATTTTTGAACATATAGGTCTTTAACTTTTTCTTGGAATCAACAGTTGTTGGTGTGGTTTTGATTTTGATTTGTTAAGCTTAACGGAGATTGATGGGCTGGGTATTTGATGTTTCGGGGGGGGGGGGGTGTAAGTCACCTCACAGGCATTGAGGGTGCTGTGTATTGATGTTTAGGGGGGGGGATAGTAGGTAACCTCACAGACATGGAGGGTGCTGTGTATTTGATGTTTCGTGGGGGGGGGGGGATAGTAGGTAACCTCGCAGGCATTGATGGCACTGTGTATTTTATGTTTGGGGGTGGGGGGTTAAAGTAATCTCACAGACATGGAGGTTGCTATGTATTGGTCGTTCGGGGGTGGGGAGAGGGTGAGTCTGATGGCGGTATGGTTGTATGAGGAAATTGTTCGTTGCAGACGACAGTAACATGTACTACGAGTGCCACTACCCGCCCTGCATGAACATGGAGAAGGAGCTGCGGCAGTTCAGCATCTGTGGCCGCTGCCAGCACGTCCGGTGGGTATAAATCCTCCCTCCCCCTCCCCCTCACCCCACCTCCCCCCCAACACACATCTGTGGCCGGTGCCAGCACGTCCGGTGGATATACACCCCCTCCCCCCCCCCCACACACACATAACACATACGTCTGTGGCCGCTGCCAGCGCGGTCCGGTGGGTAGACGTCCCCACACTCCTTCCACCCTCTCCTCACACACAACACAAAACACGTACAACTGCGGATGCTCCCAGCGCGTCAGTTCACCCCCTCCCACTCCCCCCCTTCCCCCCCCCCCCACACACACATAACGCATACAGCTGTGGGTCCTCACAGCACGTACGGCAGGTATACTTTCGCCACCCCCCCCCCCCTCCCTCCTCTCACAAAAACATGCATCTGTGGCCTCTGGCAGCACGTCCGGTGGTTATACACCATCCCCGCCCCAACCTCTAGCAAAGTACGTACATCCTGGAAGCACATTCTCCCTCGAACTCCCCCCTCCCCCCCCCAAAAAAATGACATATATGTGGTGTTGCTTCTCGAAAAAATACAGACCCACTTTGTCCGTCACCGCTTCGTCGCTTCTTGGCTTTTCTTACTTTGTTTATATATCTTTGTGAAAGTTATGTTATATGGTGAAGTGATTTGAATGATTTTATTTTCTTGAGAGAGAGAGAGAGAGAGAGGAGAGAGAGAGAGAGAAAAACAGTTCAGTAAAGTTTACATAGGTTGAAAATAAAAAGTATTTTCGTTTTCTTTTCAGATACTGTGGGGTGCAGTGTCAGCAAAAAGACTGGGGCGTTCACAAACGCTTCTGCCGTGAGCGGCGACGCCCCGCCCCTTACATGATTGACAGGAACCAGACAGATAAAACCCCCCCGGGCGACCAATCAAAACATTCCAATCTAGTCAAAACGTTTACATAGGGTTTATCGTTATCACATGTTTCTGTTTTGCCAAAACAAAAAAAAAAGTAAACGAATTGCTATATTGATCTGTTTTCGTCCCTTTCTAAAAGAGGCGTCGCGTCAGATCTGTGGAGGAAAAGTGTGGTGTTGTTAGAAAACGACTGACCTCTGGGGGAGATCTCGTGCGTATCAACACAGAGCGGGTGATATATTTAAAAGAACTTCCATCTCAGTTATATGTACCGTTTTTTTTTTTTTTTTTTTTGTCGGAATTCCCAGGTCTGCGGAGTAAAACGGTATTAGACACAACAGGAACCAAAACACTGTAGAGGTTGGCTGTTGGACAACAACGAGTGCGGTGGTATATGTCCAAAAGTGTATTATTGTACACATCCGAATTGCAATTTATAATGGAAAAATGCAATTTGGATGCATACTTGGCCCTCCCCGCTCTCCCCCTCCCACCCCACACACTCCATACCGAGGTTGTCGCTGTCCATACAAGTTGCAAGTATAAAAACGTCTCACTCAGTTTTTACGCAACACTTGTATAATTTATATGAAAAATATGTTGGGGGATTGAATTATAGTTTTAAGCTCAAGATTTAAACCAAAATTGACATGACATGTTGTTACACTGATGGGCATATTGTAACGTTGAGAGACATGTTGTGTAACATTTATACATGTTGTTACGTTAATGTGGCATGTGTTTTTTTTTTGCATCACTCTTTATAAAGTAAGAACTGTTGAGATATAAATGATGTCGAGGTTTTACAATTAGGTCATATTAACCAAGAACTGGTTCACGTTTTGTTTTGATTGTTAAAAATATCGCGGTTGACGCGGCCTTGTTCTTGAATGTGTTTTTTTTTTTTTTTTTTTTTTTTGTGGTTATTTTATTGTTGAATCAAGAATGTACGAGAGACCGTGTAGGGTTTACTGCCAATAGACAAGGGTTGGGAATGAAGGGGGGAACTAGGGTGGGGTGACTCCCCCTCCCCCCTCACTTTTTGTTTGCTGCCTAATGGTTGGTGCTATCATCGGCTGCTTTGACAGAAGGATATATTTGGGGTGAGGAAGGAGGGGGAGGGGGAGGGGTTGCTAAGAGACGGTATTGTCGCGCGTACTGTTGTTTCGTGACGGTTTGTGACCCCCCTCTCCCCTCCCCCTCACCCTTTCCTCCCTTCCCTGCCCCTTCCCCCCTCCTCTCCCCTCACAGCGATTCCTCCACCGGATTTTTGTTATCACGTGATAGTATATTCTCGAACACATTCCGTAGCAATGAAGGGTTTACTTGCATTTATGTTTGAGTTTAGTTGTCATGGTTACAGTGATTACACTGTGGCAGTTCTTATTATAAAACAGCCGACTTCTCAGCAAATCTGTTATGTATAAGCGCAGAGCGGATGGATGGTTTTTAAAAAGTAGTTCCTCTCTTTTATGAGTACTATTTTGCGCGGAATCCCCAGCGGGTCTGCAGAGTTAAACGGGTGTAAAATACGTAGACCGAATCGCCGTAGAGGTTGGCTGCTGGACAACAACGGATGTTATACACAACAGACCGAATCGCCGTAGAGGTTGGCTGTTAGACAGCAACGCGGTACTTGTTGTTTAAACGAAAAGCCATTTTGTGCAAAAACCATTTCCGGTGTCAGCAGTAAAGTAGTTCTAAAGCCAGCTGGTGGTAGTTCGACTTGAAACAGGAAGTAGTACTCTAAAACCAGATGGTAGCAGATAGAAGGCTTCTATAAAACAAAGAGTTAAAAAAGAAAATGGCAAGGGCGTACTCACCAATTGAAGGGGTCCATGCATAAACTTGATAACTGCAGTTATCAATCGTGGAGAAAAACGCCTTTAAAGTTTGAAATTTTAGTAACAAACATAGGTTTTTTTCCCATCGCATTTTCCTAAAAAAAATTGCCCACTTCTAAACGGTTTTGAGGTGTAAGACTTGCATATGTGATAGAACAGAGGCCAAGAAATACCGTGGTGGTAAAATTGCATTTTCCTAATAAGTGGAGTTATCAAGTTTATGCATGGACCCCTTTAATTGCTTTTGGTCAGATCAATCTTCCAGAACAAAACAAGCAACGTGGCGTAGCATTTAGTTGTTTGTTTACATTTTGCTTGATGTGGATTCTACCTGAAAGAGCATTCTATTGATTGTATTGTTAATTAATTTAATTAAGTGTACGTCGTAGGAATATTGATTCCGAATAATGTTCATATTTTTTTTTTTTCTTCGAATTTATTCTAGTCAATTAGGAAAAAAAAAACAAATGGAACAGAAATTTATTATACAAGTGTTCACACTGGTTTTCGTATCAAGCCGCTAATGTACGGAAATCGGCACTGTGTTCCGCTTGTGTTGTGTTCCGCTGTGTTCCTCTTATTTTTGTGTTGCCTAAGTTACTAACCAAAGTATTCTAGACTTTTTTTTAGAAGAAAACAAATGTTCTCATTTCTTTACTAATTTGCTATATTTTAAGTGTTCGTATCGTCATATATTGGTGTGGAGAATGCAAGCCGTAATTGCAATTAGAAAGTGTATAATTGCAATTGGAAAACTGACCCAATGCTAAATCTGATAACATGCACTGTTATTAGTTGTGTTTTGTTTACTATTATGACGATGCTCTTGGCATTTTTAGACAATGAAACCCAGTTAAGATGCATGTTAGTAGTTACCTGATCTCTAAATAGTTGCATGCTAGGCTTGGAAATGTCGCAGTGAGCCCACCCCCACCCCCGTGCCCCACCCCCCCCCCCCCCCGCGCCACTAAAACAGTACCTCAATTAAGATGAAAGGTGTTTATTAATATTTAAAAAAAAATGTTCGTGGCACTGCCAAAAGGAGCCATGACAAGCCAAGGCAGTGTGGCACGGTGGATTTTTGTTTTTTTCTGAGCAGGGACGATGTTCTCGGACGTTTTCGAGTCCACCTGCGACTGCTGTTTTTTTTTTTATGCGTGGAATTCGCAAAACCTGACAGGGATCCTGACGCTATTTTACTGTTATCGGCCTTAACACCAGAAATTAAAAAGGTCGAATCCCTCTACCCCCCCCCCTCTACCCTTAAAATTTTCTTGGCAAAAAAAAGTAAATGAGTTGAAGGTAAAAAATGATGTGTGAACACCAAAATCTGTCTGTTACGTGTCGTCGTCTCCTCTTGGCGTCAGAAAAGGTCTAAGAGAGACTAAAATAATTGATATGTTCTCCAAACATTGTGGCTTAGACTTTCATCCGGGCATCCTGTACATGTGTGCTGAGTGGGCGGTTTTGGGTGTCGTTCAGAACGAGCCGATTGCTGGCACAGGGTTGCGCCTGTGACTGGCCAAGAGGCACGTGCATATACAGGGTTGAGCCTTCGTAAAATGTTCTGGTCGCCCTCCGGGCGACCAACTTTAAAAAGTTAGTCGCCCGACGCAAAAGTTAGTGGCCCGGCGAAATTTTTGCAAAATTTACCTCAAAATACTCAGAAGAAAAGTTAGTCGCCACTCGGGCGACCAACTCGAAAAAGCTGGTCGCCCGAGCCAAAAGTTGGTCACCACGGGCGACCGGGCGACCGCGAAATCTCAATCCTGCATATATCCGTGAATGGGTGTCGTCGGTATGAAATGATATGCAGTGGAATTTTTATAAGGTACATGCTTCCGTTCGGGCCAAAAAGATCATAATATGGATTATTTCACAGTGAAAATTAGCACTTGAGGAGACTGAATATAGTGTTCATTACCCAATCACAGGTTGTACTAAGTAGAGGTATTCTAAGTACAGATGTACTAAGCACAGGTGAACTAAGTGGAGGTGTTCTAAGTAGAGGTATTCTAAGTACAAATGTACTAAGTACACCTGTATTAAGTACATGCGTACTAACTATAGTTGTACTAAGTACATGTGTACTAAGTACATGTGTATTAAGTATAGGTGTACTAAGTACAGGTGTACTAAGTATAGGTTACGAAGTACATGTGTACTAAGTACATGTGTACTAAGTAGAGGTGTTCATTCACAAACGTATTGCTGTACATGAAGCTCTTGCCTGGATCCCACGATCCAGTCTCCTTTTAAAATTGGTACTTCTATTTAAAAAAATGAAAAAAAAAAGAACTATAAGATTGGTACCTGTACTGAGTACATGTGTACTGATGCTAGTACTTCTATAAAATCAGCTTTTTTCCTAAATGAATTTGGCTCACTGTACTCTTTTCTTTTCTTTATATTTTGGGCATCTGAGAATTTAACGGCGTTTACTTCAGAAAAAAATATTAAAGGGATATAAACAAACAGGTTTACAGCAGAGAAGGAAGCATGGTTTTTTTTTAGCATTCCATTTAGGGTTGTTCCTAGACGAAACTTTATTTGAATTTGAAAGTCGTTTGCTAGTGTTTCTTCTTGGTGTGGCAATGTTTTATCATTTATGATGTAGAAATCTCGCTCTCCCCCCCCCCGCCCCCCCCACCTCCCGCCTCCCCGAGTCCTCGTCCACCCCGAATTAGCTGTACATTTCAATTGATTGTCTTGTCGTGATCAAGTTAGTTTAGCCAAAGTAATAATTTATTGGTAGTTAGCTGGACTTACTAACCCCCTCCCCTCCCCATCCCGACTTGCTAATCCCCTCCCCCGTCCCTTGAATGCAACTAACACTAAGTTATGTGCTGTTGTCAGTAACACGTGTGTTTAGTTATTAACAAGTGTGATCTTTTAGCTTCATAATTAGCAAGTTACGAGCAATTGTCATGGTAGCATGTGTTTTTAAAAAAACATTTATCAAGTTTATTTTTCTGTTCGCTTTTTTACATGTTAATTATTTTTACAGACGGCAATTTTGCCAAAGATTAAAAAAAAAAAGGAGAGAGAGAGAGAAAAAAAAAAGATATAATATTAATAAAAAAAATAATGAAATGCAGTGTTTTTTGATTTCCATTTCAGCTGCTTCTGACTAACATACTAACATTTACAGCCAATGGAGTAGAATGTTTAACACACGTTACCCGTTCTCACACGCGTTGTTCTCATAACGGACTAATGCATGACTGCTTGCTGCTGTACTTTTTCATGTTGAACATCATCCTCAGCCCGCTACCTCCCCCCTTCCTTCCCCCCATCCCCACTTCCTTCCCCCCATCCCCACCCCCCGCCCACACCCCTTCCCACTGCCGTCTCTCTTTCTTTGAAGTATGAAGGGCCCGCACTGACGCACTCATGGTGACCTGTTGTAAGAATAGCGGTGGGTTTAAACAGGACAAATTACTGGTAGTATTGTGTCGTCATTCGTCTAACGTGGTTTCTGTGCATCAGGGTTCGAATTCAGATCCCACCCCTCGCCCCCCCCCCCCCCCCAGCCCGGGCTCGTATCAAGACATTCCCATCCCCTTTCCCCATTATGCTGATGTATTTGAGCGTAAGTTGCTTAAGAAAAATATTCTGTTAAAGTCTTATAGATGGAAACAGGGTGGACAGTACAATAGGCAGGGAAATGGGCGGAGGATAATGTGTGTGTGTGTGTGTGTGGGGGGGGGGGGGGGTGTATGCTTAACCCGCAAACTGAAAAAAGTAATCGTTGGGTCATTTTAAATAACAGGAACCGTGGGAGGATTGAGTGTGAGAAGGGGGAGGGGGTGGGGCACTTGTGCAGGACCTGAAAACTTGTCCCCATCGCTTGTTGCTATTGAGACGCTCTTAGTAGCCCCCCTCTCCACCCGCGCCGTGTAAATTTTCACGTTTGCACGCAACGCTCAGCGTGCTGAACACAATTGGATATTTGTTCGTGGCACTGCTCGTCTCATTGCTCTACTGCTCCATCAGCTGACAGTGTTGACACGTCAGTATTCTTTTGAGGTGACACTACTCACATGTCGGCATTTTCTTTAGGTGACGTTACTGACACATCAGCATTTCTTTTAGGTGACACTTGACACATCAGCATTTCCCTAAGTGACACTAGTGACACATCAGCATTTCCCTAGATGACATTATTGACACATCGGCATTTCCCTAGGTGACTCTCTTGACACGTCATCATTTCCTTTAGGTGACACTCTTGACACCTCAGCAGTCCCGCATTCAGCCCCATTTTGCTGTTCACACCGACATCCCAGTGACCCAATTGACCCATCGTTTCGGTGCGCATGCTTCGAGTGTGGAGACTAACCCCATGCTAACATCACCATTGGTGTGTTACACTGCTGTAGTGATCCACACCTAACACTGCCTATGCTAACCTAACTAATAAAATCCTGGAGACCTCTGAAATTTAACATCAATTGCTTGTTTATTTCTTTACGTTTCGTTATTCAGATCTTAATATTTCTACAACAGTCTTTCCTTAACATAGATCACCCAAGATTTAAAATAGTGAGAAAATTCACTTGTGTCTCAAGCAGATCACAGATAACATTGAGTCCTTTTGAAGAAAATCCGAGGTTTCAAATGAACATACCTGTTTGAGTGTTATTCCAGGGTTTATGTGACAGCTTCGAAGCTTTTTTTTCTGGTGTTTGCAACGGTGTATAATAAAAAAAGATATAATATTTCTGGATTTTGTTTATTTCTTTATTTACCCCAAGAATGTCTGTTTTTTTTCACCAGTCGACTGTGTTTTCAGGAAAATCATCTAATTTAATCCGCCTGCCATCTGAATGGCACATACATACAGACACTGCTGTATGTATGTGATACAGACAGACAGACAGGCGTACATACATGCAGATATACATACATACAGACATGCATATATACATATAGACATACAGTCACAGGCATGCATACATACATATACAGAAGGCGCTTGTATGGAATCCACGACAATTCCTCTAGCAACAGTTGATCTAACGACAACTCTTCTAGCGACAATTGCTCTAGTGACAACTGTTCTAGCGACAGTTGATCTAGCGACAACTGTTCTAGCGATAGTTGCTCTAGTGACAATTGATCTGGTGACAATTACTCTAAACGGGTAGCGTACGGAAAATGATCCATATTCTCAAAACCCCATTTTTATCCCCGGTGTAATGGAGGGATATATTTATGAGCTTGTCCGCCCGTCCGCATGCGTGTTCGAACAATATCTCTTGAACTATTGGCTGGATTGTTTTGAATATTCAAACACTGATGAAGCACCTTTTGAATATCTGCAACGTCGGTTTTTGTTCGCATTCTAGAAAATTGTCAAAATTACAGTAATTTTTTTACTATTGGAAATTTTTTTCGATGTGTCCTGGCCAGATCTCCAACTATTGATTTGATTGTTTTGACATTTTACATACAGATAGAGCGCATATTGAAAGTATTCAATGTCGTATTTTTATTCCAAGTCATGAAAGATATCAAAATAAGAATATTTTGAAACTATTCATACAATGTTGTGTGCGCAGTGGAATGTCGTATTCGGGCTGTCGAGCGTCCTGGTTAACTCGTCGGTAGCTGCCGGTCACATAGGTCGAGTCGAAATAGTTGACGAGGGGCTCTGCGCCTGCGCGAATTGGGCTCCGCAAAAGTTGCAAAGGCTTGGACTTATCCCTCGGTACATAAGAAAGCCCATTGAAAAAGAGTTTTGGCGCTCCTTTGTTTTTCGATATTATCTCCATTGCTTTTTTGAGAAATTGATAATTTCACCTAGCTTTTCGCCCATTTTATAGCTATTTTACAGACTGACTTCGGTGTGTGATAGATTATAAAACGGAATTTGGCCACAAATTAATTGCAAATATCAATACTCTGGTGTGTGATGGATTAATTTGTTTGAAGGTTTAATTTGTTGTCTCCCAGTTTTTCATAAATTGCAATTCTTAATTGAATAGCATGCAACGAAACAATTTACGTTTCATCATGTCTTTGATTGCTCAGGCTCAAGTTAAGTGCAATTCCACCACTGCTCTTATGGATTATTATTTGTCATTGACTAAAGCATTTCATTTTAAAAATAAAATTTTAAAATATTTTCCTCAACAATTTAAAAACACGGTAATAAAGATCTGGACCCCTTGTCGCCTTCGAGTTTGATCATTTTGTCGCCCGACCTCTTGTCGTCGATCTTTTGACACTGGACCTTTTGTCGTTCGACTTTTTGTCATGGATCCGTTCTGCTGGTTCAACGCACAAAGACGAAAACATTAACCCCAACGCCCAAACCCACCCGACCAAACCCCCCTCCCCCGGCCCTAACCCCCGTGTCAACCCCCCCCCGACTAAAACCCCCCGGCGGCCTAACCCCCCCCCCCCGACCCAAAACCGCCCCGGTGCTCAGGTCTATTTTATATTTTGTAATTGCGCTACATCCACGTTTTTAATTACACCTCAAATGCCCACTGAAGAGACCACACGGCGTTTAAAATTGCAATTTCTGAACCACTGAAGGAATTGATCATCATTATAAAAGAAACTTCATACATCCATTGATGATAGCACCCGTTTGTTGAAATTGCAATTACTCTTACAATTGATGAGTATGTGCAGATTAAAAATTGCAATTCATATTCCGATTGCGAGATCAGTCGAGTTTAAGAATTACAATTTCTCTTGCGGTCGATATGACTTACATCCATTGTGATTCACTTGAATGGGTAACTTTTTGTGACCCAGATTGCTGTGAAAAATCATGCTACCATCATGGAATACATCACATCTGCTAAAGGGAATCCAAAGATATTGTACCAAGGGCATTTGTACGTAATGCAAAAAAATCTGGCAAATGGCTATGTTTCGTACGAGTGCGAAAAGAGGCGCCAAGTAGGGTGAAAACGCCGGAATCACCGCACTTTGTGACGTCATACTGTCTGGAAGTGACGTCATCATGTCTGGACCGGAAGTGACGTCATAGTGTCTGTTTGTTTCTATCTGCTTCAGTTTTTGGATGGAGCGCGCGCGCGTGTTGAGATGACGTCATGATGAAGGGTAAACGTCACAGCAGAGTGTGCGTAAACGAAACGTCATTTTGTTTTCGTAATTTGAAATAACGGACTTCCGTTGAAGTGTGGAACTTTGCATATTTGTAACATGTCGCCATTTTAACTGTGTAAAAAGTGAAAAAGTGGGATAACTTTCGTTATACTTGGTCGATTTACATGAAAATTTCACTGTTTGATTCAGTTTTATATCTAGTTTTGTTATAAAGTGGTCACAGGCTATTTGCGCAGCTGGCTGTATGCATAATGTGACATGCAGCCTTTTTAACTTTGTAAAAAGTGAAAAAGTGGGATAACTTTCGCTATAGTTGACGGATTTGCATGAAAATTTCACTGTTTGATTCAGTTTTATATCTAGTTTTGTTATAAAGTGGTCACAGGCTATTTACACCGGTGGCTGTATGCATTTTTGTAACATGCCGCCATTTTAACCTTGTAAAAAGTGGAAAATTGGCATAACTTTCGCTATAGTTGGTCGATTTGCATGAAACTTTCACTGTTTGGTTCAGTTTTATATCTAGTTTTTGTTATAATGTAGTCATGGGCTATTTGCGCAGCTGGCTGTAGGCATAATTTGACATTCGTCATTTTAACTTTTTAAAAAGTGGAAAAGTGTAATAACTTTCGTTATGGTTAACCGATTTGAATGAAAATTTCACCATTGAATTCAGTTTGATGTCTTAGTTTTACAGTAGTTTGTGCATAGGTGGGTTATTGGAATGGCGCGCGCCCACCATTCAAACATGTGTTTGAATTATTTTTTTATGTCAAACTATTGTTCAACAAGTTGTTTAGCAATTGTACAACAATTGTTTAACAAGCTGTTGTTCAACATGTTCAACATGTTGTTGAACATGTTCAACAACATGTTCAACATGTTCAACAACATGTTCAACATGTTGAACATGTTGAACATGTTCAACAACATGTTCAACAACATGCTCAACATGTTCAACATGTTCAACAACATGTTCAACATGTTGTTGCACAAGTTGAACATGTTCAACATGTTCAACATGTTGAATATGTTCAACTTGTTCAACAACATGCTGTTTAACAAGTTGTTCAACAAAGAAAAAACAAGACATATGTTGAATAGGTTTATTAATACATTTAAATACACTTAAATACACTTAAATATATTTAAATATATACAGTTTAAATCTATAACAATATTATAACATTTATTGATTTACAAAGTCTTTATTATAATGTTTAGTCAAATAAGTCTATTTTTCTTCATCTGCTTCACTCTGTTCACTGGAATCCATATCACTTTCTTCGTCACTGCTTTCATCTTCCTCCTCCTCATCTAGAAGCTCTTCAAAGAATGCATCGTTTCTTCTTATAGCCGCCTTTGAATACTCGTAATGTTTTTCATCAACAAAGTAATTGAAGTCTTCTAAAATGGTTTCATAATGTTCGTTTTGTTGTAGACGTTGGGCAAATTTGAATAGTCTCATAAACAGTTGTTTAAGTCGACGCTTATAAATGAGTCGAAAGTCATCACTTGCTATTTCACGCGCATCTTCAAGCCCTTGTTCTTCATATTCTGAAACCTTTTCTTGAAATTTCTTATCATATTCATCGTAGACTTCTTGAACCATCTCATACCAAACAGAGTCTGTTTCTGACTCACTTTCAGAGTCTGTTTCTGACTAAATTTCAGAGCTGCCGTCATCATCACCCTCAACACAATGTTCCATATGTTTGAACAAAGCTTCTTGACTGTTGTATAACGCACCACATTCTGTACAAGCATGTGCATTCTTTTCAGTCATGTTGACGCTTTGACTTTCCATAGAAGACTCATCTAAAGTTTCAGTGACAGGTGGTTTTACAGGGTTTTCCATATCTTTCTCCAATTCTTCTTCTTCTGAAGTGTGAGCATTCTTTAAGTGCCTTTTAAGACTTTGTGGCCAATTGTAAGATTTCAAACAAAAAAAATGTTGCATTTATACATCCTTTCGGTTCAACATGCACTTTTCAAATGATGAAAAAGCCTTTAAACATAGCCTTATAAAAACTTGTTGAACAACATGTTGAACATGTTAAACTACAACATGTTATACATGTTCAACATGCTTAACATGTTCAACATGTTGAACATGTTCAACTTGTTCAACAACATGTTGAACATGTTGAACATGTTCAACTTGTTGAACATGTTGTTGAACATGTTAAACACGTTCAACTTGTTCAACAACATGTTGAACATGTTGAACATCAGCTTGTTGAACAATTGTTGGACAATTGCTAAACAACTTGTTGAACAATAGTTTGACGTAAAAATAATTCAAACACATGTTTGAATGCTGGGCGCGCGCCATCCAACAACCCACCTATGCAAACTACTGTAAACTAAGACGTCAAACTGAATTCAATGGTGAAATTTTCATTCAAATCGGTTAACCATAACGAAAGTTATTACACTTTTCCACTTTTTAAAAAGTTAAAATGGCGAATGTCAAATTATGCATACAGCCAGCTGCGCAAATAGCCCATAACTACATTATAACAAAAACTAGATATAAAACTGAACCAAACAGTGAAAGTTTCATGCAAATCGACCAACAATAGCGAAAGTTATCTCATTTTTTCACTTTTTACAAAGTTAAAATGTCGGCATGTCACATTATGCATACAGCCATCGGTGTAAATAGCCTATAACAACTTAATGTTAAAACGTTACATAAAACTGAATCAAACAGTGAAATTTTCATGTAAATCGACCAAGTATAACGAAAGTTATCTCAATTTTTCAGTTTTTACAAAGTTAAAATGGCGGCATGTTACAAAAATGCATACAGCCAGCTGCGCAAATAGCCTGTGACTACTATATAACAAAACTAGATATAAAACTGAATCAAACAGTGAAATTTTCATGTAAATCGACCAAGTATAGCGAAAGTTATCCCAAATTTTCACTTTTTACAAAGTTAAAATGGCGACATGTTACAAAAATGCATACAGCCAGCTTCGTAAATAGCCTATAACCACTTAATGTTAAAACTAGATATAAAACTGAATCAAATAGTGAAATTTTCATATAAATCGACCAAGTATAACGGAAGTTATGCCAATTTTTCACTTTTTACAAAGTTAAAATGGCGGTATGTTACCAAAATGCATACAGCTACCGGTGTAAATAGCCTGTGACTATTTAATGTTAAAAATTTACATAAAACTGAATGAAATAGTGAAATTTTCATTTAAATCGACCAAGTATAACGGAAGTTATGCCAATTTTTCACTTTTTACAAAGTTAAAATGGCGGTATGTTACAAAAATGCATACAGCCACCGGTGTAAATAGCCTGTGACCACTTTATAACAAAACTAGATATAAAACTGAATCAAATAGTGAAATTTTCATGTAAATCGACCAAGTATAACGGAAGTTATCCCACTTTTTCACTTTTTACAAAGTTAAAATGGCGGCATGTCACATTATGCATACAACCACCGGTGTAAATAGCCCGTGACCACTTAATGTTAAAACTTTACATAAAACTGAATCAAACAGTGAAATTTTCATGCAAATCCGTCAACTATAGCGAAAGTTATCCCACTTTTTCACTTTTTACAAAGTTAAAAAGGCTGCATGTCACATTATGCATACAGCCAGCTGCGCAAATAGCCTGTGACCACTTTATAACAAAACTAGATATAAAACTGAATCAAACAGTGAAATTTTCATGTAAATCGACCAAGTATAACGAAAGTTATCCCACTTTTTCACTTTTTACACAGTTAAAATGGCGACATGTTACAAATATGCAAAGTTCCACACTTCAACGGAAGTCCGTTATTTCAAATTACGAAAACAAAATGACGTTTCGTTTACGCACACTCTGCTGTGACGTTTACCCTTCATCATGACGTCATCTCAACACGCGCGCGCGCTCCATCCAAAAACTGAAGCAGATAGAAACAAACAGACACTATGACGTCACTTCCGGTCCAGACATGATGACGTCACTTCCAGACAGTATGACGTCACAAAGTGCGGTGATTCCGGCGTTTTCACCCTACTGCGCCATAACAAATTATCCTACACATTTTCTTTGAGAACGGGGGGGGGCGGGGCTTTGGGTCGGGGGGTTTAGACCGTCGGGGGGTTTTACTCGGGGGGGGGGGGATTTTGACAGGGGGGTTAGGGCCGAGGGGTTTCGGTCAGGGGGGTTTGGGCCTAGACTCAAGATTTTTATATCAAATTTATGTCTTCTGATCTATCTATGCGTACCTAAGAAATCCATTTTATGCAAGCTGTTCAATTTTTCTGGCCTCCAGCCAATATATCATAAGTAAGAACAAAAATAAAATAAATTTCAAGGAGGATCTACTTACTTCAACCGAAACTGAATCTCGAGTAACCTTGTAGTGCTGTTAGGTTTCACTTTTAATATTTGTTTACATTATGTGCCACTATCATCCAATCAATCTAGAGTAGCCTGAACATAAAATGCTTAGCTGACAAGCTTCCAACAACCACGCGCTCACCGAATGGTGAAAATGGTAAAGCAAATATAAGCGAGATTATGCATGATACAGATGTCCAGAGCTGTTTTGGACATTGGAGTACATTTTAGACCAGAATGCATTATCTGAAAAATTATCAGTCACTACAATCAGATAAGCTTTATTGAATAAATTCTTTCAATCAACATTATCGTAAGATACTGGTCTGAGCAAATGGCAACTTGTATCACTGCTTGTACTCTACCAACACCAAAAAACCCCTTAAATCGTTGTCAATACGTTTGAACCACATTCAGTTTCGGTTGACAATATCTTACTGTTCGGCTAGCGTTAAAGCCTCACGCGTTACATCCGACACCTACAGATCTACTAAAAGGACCACCACCACCACCACCACCACAGTCACCACCACCACCACAGTCACCACCACCACCACAGTCACCACCACCACCACCACCACCACCACCACCACCACCACCACCACCACCACCACCACCACCACCACCACCACCACCACCACCACCACCACCACCACCACCACCACCACCACCACCACCACCACCACCACCACCACCACCACCACCACCACCACCATAGAATGAGAGCAATAACAAGTTGTTATTATAAATATTGTGATGTTAAGGATGTTGTTACTTATTACTCCAATAGTTGTATTTAATAGGCTATTCTAAACTTCAGACAGTAATAAGACTTTACGCAAACAGAATTCCCTTCCGTAGTGTTTTTACGCTGGCGATTTTCAATCCCCATAACAGGTTTTATTCTCATAACCCAGTAAATTGTTTCCGCATAATTTCTTTTCCTGCCATTATATTGTCACGCGAACTAGTCTGAGACGGTTGGGTCTAAGACGGCTCAATTTGGCAGAGACATACTAAAGCATGTTTAGAAATTCATTTACATTTTATATATCAAATTTTGCCATTGAAGCCGGTATATATGCCACACTCTATGATAACCCACAGTAGAACCTATTGCTTCCTGCACTATTGACATAGAACGAACAAATATTGCACGTGTGTGCTATGTCTTGTACTTTCCGTTAGGTTGAGCAGCAAATATTTCAGTGGGGATGCTTCCCTCCCGAGTTTCAGGAATGGTTACCTCCACACTTGCTTTTAACTTGTATTCTTGAAAATAATGATAATGATAATTACTTTTATTATTGTTATTAGTATTATTATTTCTAATTATTTTCAAAAATAAGTTAAATGTATTCTTAAATATGAATTCTATACTTGTTTTATTTCTTTAATTTTACCATTTCGGGTTTACTTAACTGTCAAAAAATCATAAATTTTTAAAACATGGCTGCGATCCGACCTCACATTAATGCTTATGATGTTAATGCAATTTATTGGTCGCGATTAACATTTTGGCGTTCTATCAACCTTTGATTTTCGTTCATTATTAAAGTTCATATGGGTACAGGATAAAAATCCGGGTATATAAAACACTGGTGGTGGTAGAGGGGGTGGTCTTGCGTTTTTGTTTCTGGAGTTGCCTAACTGAGGATGAGAATTCCGCAAACCATCTTCAAAACGTTTACCTACTGACGTTATTTAGATGTCAGAAGGTGATTGATGAATGTCGGAAAACACTATTAAGATCACCATCTGTGCACTGGTGACCAAAGGGAATAGTGTAATCCCGAGTCCTTGGGTCATTCACACAGAATATGCATTAAGTGCACTTTCAACAGCAAAAAAAAAATCACATCTAAACAGTTTTTCATCCAACATCTCTTCCATGGATGTTAAAGACAGTGCTCTATGATCGCGATAAATCACAACCAAATTACAACCAGATTTATTGTTGCGAAAGTGTGGTTTTGAAAGCAAAATCATCCTGTACACATACTTGCTTTTCAACAACTATTTAACGTTGTGCCAAAGGCGTTGATCTATGATCGAGGCCAATTAAAACGAATTACAACCAGGCTTAATGTTCTTATTTGGTCGATTACTGTTGCAACCTCAAATCGGCGTTGCATCTATGCCAGAATGAACACTTCCATATGGCATGTTAAAACTTGTGACTTTCTATACACCTAACCTTTAGCAAATATTTTCAGAGAATTCTGAATTTTTTTAGTATTCAGAATCGTATTTTTTTGTGGTTCAAGGTGTAATTTTACTATTCGACAGCAGGAACGGTCTATTTTTAGCTGTTTTGCTTCTATTTATTGTAGCAATAATTTACATATTTGGCTCAGGCCATTGAGAGCACACCGTGATAAAGTATATGATAATATGACACTTACGTAATTCTTTCATCTCGTTTCCTGGGCTATTTTTCCATATTTCAGTCTGATAAATACCTATAATATTACAGCATGAAAGCACAAAAGACCAAAACACTCATAGATTATCTGTTCTGAGTGGTCAGTTCATGATAATCGTAACTTAGAATATCTTATAGCATGTAAGCTGACCGTTACTTGGACCGGTTAATGATAAGAACAGATATAAAAGAAAAGAAATTCATGCTTGGGCATCAAATTGAAGAAGTAAGCCATTACAATGAAGATAGTAATAGTTTTATTATTTTTATTGCACGCGGTGTCGGCAGAACAACGCTACAGGTACGTGACATAGGATCCTACATTCATCTTCAGTTCATGGCAGGAATTACAAATCAAAATTTTGGACCCATTGTAAATTTCTTCCGTTCTGTATTGCACGTGACGTATTCTACGCTTCGTGCAATCCAAATAGTTACTTTAAAACTACAATTTAAATGGCATACTTATTATATTTCAGGTTATGTTTCATAAAAGACAAGCGTTAAAACTAGTAATTGATATTGTAATAGAATACAGCTTCAATGTTCCTTTACTAAGAATATATCACAGCATCACATATTTAACTAGAAGCTCATTCCGCTAGCGAAATGTTAAACACTTCACAAAATTAATACTTCCTTCAGTGGGTTATTTCTTGAATAATATATTGCAAACAACACAGCTTCAATACGTCTTATAAGCCGAGTCCTAGTGTTTGTTTGTTGTTGACTTAAAGTTTTATTGACTGATCAGGCATACGCCTTGTTATCTGTTTACGCAGTGAGAGCTCGCAGAAAGCTCACTGAGCAACTTTGTATTCTGTGCTGTCGTTAAATTTACTTGCAAAAAATACCCTCTTTTCATATGGCGTTTTAACAAAGAAAACGAAATCAAAGACGAAAATAAAAAGTGTAATGCACATGTTCAGATCAAGCTCTTCATAAGTCCCAAGTTTCATGGTCCTAGGGCCCATAGTGTCAGAGAAGAAGACATAAAAAATCGGAAAAAGTGTCAAGAAGAAAAAAAGGACGAATTTTGCTGATGCTGATGCCAGACTGGCAGAGGAAAATTTTCTCACTTAAACAATAGAAATAATTGATGGAAAATATAAAGTAAATTTATTTCTCTATGTCCAAAATGTCATTATTTTAACGCTTTGATTAAATATCCTTTTCAAGAAGACATCTTGTGACATTATTTTATTCAAAGTCCGGGCACAGAATAAACCTGCGCAAGTATTTTTAGCGAGTTTCTCTGAAATATATGTCAGAGTAAGCAGTTAGCTATATTAGAATTTGAGAAGCTTGTGGGTTCTCAAATGTTACACAACCCGCAATATGCACGCCCGGACACAAAGTTCTAGAACAATTAAACTTTTAGTGTAAAACTGGTTGCCTCTGTTATAAACTAACCGCAAAAACAATCTTCAATTCATGTCTGAGTTCAAAAGCCGTTTCTTTGTTTTAAAAGAACTTATTTCAAATGCATTGAAGTTTCTGTATGATGCAAAAGATGCAACTGATGAATAATTAATTTCACCAGGACATAATGCATCTAAAAATATGTCCTGCATGTAAAAAGACTAAGAGTAAAAAAGGAATCAGTTTAGAAAATAGTTAGTCATAGAGCGCATATAAATAGATGCCCACTGGTAAAAATCTTCCAAATTTCCAAACACTGTTAGGTTAGAGATTGGACGAATAATTGTATTGCTGAGGAGACACATGTTTTATGCGTCATATACATTTTTGAAAAAGTCCATGCTGAAAAAATAACGCAGCTGAATAATGAAACACATTTTAACTTAAATTAACAACAATAGTTTACAATTGCTATTCCTATATTTTGCAGAGCTTGTAGTATTGGTTTAGCATTATTCTTATCTGTGTGTGTGTGTGTGTGTGTGTGTGTGTGTGTGTGTGTGTGTTGTGTGTAAATGAAAATGTGGATAGTTGT
Organism: Protula sp. h YS-2021; assembly: GCA_949752745.1. NCBI lineage: Eukaryota > Metazoa > Annelida > Polychaeta > Sabellida > Serpulidae > Protula > Protula sp. h YS-2021. The sequence continues at coordinate 35,013,202 of OX457033.1, forward strand.
AACTTGACGATGTAAAAATTTCTTATAACATATATGCATATAACACCGTTTGCTTTTATGAAAAAAAAATTATGGACTCATTGAATTTATCAGAGAATAGTATTATTGTGAACCCATTTATTAGGGAAACTAACTAACTTACAGTTTTTTGGGGTGTCAAAATCTGCCTTATTTCTGATCCATCCGACATATAGAATTGTAATTAAATTAAATAGCAATAATTTTCAAACAATATTCAAATTACTTGCTATGACTTTTTTATCTTTTACAAAAAGTTTATTCCTTCGTTTTCTTTAATGCAAAACATCTTAGGTTTCCTTTTTTCTATTTTGTTATTAAAATCTCTTTAATTATTAATGATGTAACTATAAGTGAAAGCAAAAGGAGAATTGGCTTACATCTCAAGAAGATTTGTTTATTTTAATACCACTAGAAGTGATATCAACAAAGTCTCAGTATATGCGGCTTAGTATTGTTTGGAAAGATGGTGTGATGTATACAGAGCTCAAAACTATTGAATGAGGTGATTGCATTAGTGAAATTACGGAGAAGTAACGGGTCCACTTTGATGAATCGCGAGATGTCCCCAGTATCCAGGTCTGATAAGGACAGATACCAACGTCATTTTAAAACAGACTGACAGAAAGTGTCCCTATTTCAGGGGTGTCCATAGCCAGGAGTATCCACAGCCGAGATGTTACTGTATTCTTGATCCATGTATTGCTATGTTGGTCTCTGTTGTATTGATATTTCTGCTTTAGGTGTGAATGCGGACTCTTCACAGATCTGCAAATTAAAAAAGATGATGAGCCTATCCCACTGGCATTTTCAATCACCCATGAGGTAGATCCCGAATCCTGCAATCGCTACGGACACAACCACCCTTGTGCGAGATACTGCAACCAATATGCCACGATAGAAACTGCTGACAACTTGGGATTATGTGGGACTACTGGTGATGTAAGTATTCCACCTCCTTTATAGCAAAAATCAAATTTCTTAGTTTAAAAGAGTACTTGATGTTGATACAAATAATATCTGCCAAGCAGTTCCAATAGAACAAGTGCTCACCCAGAGAAACTAACATTCACAGATCAGTTTCGTAGGTGTTTCACACTTAGCATAAAGTAAAAGAATGTCAACGCATTACCCTGAATAATTTGCGCAATTAATATATGGATAATTCGAAAGTAGATATATTTAAGTGTCTTCTGCTACACATGTCGAATTTATTGCAGCAGAATATTTTAGCTGATAGTTTTGATTCTAAAACTATGCGAATACCCGTTACATAGTCTATTCTTATTCATTTAAGCAAATCAACATGCGAGCTAGTTAAATGAAACTAAACAAGAAATAAATAAACAAATACAAAAAATTTTGGAACATATTTTCAGATTTTAAAACGTATTTAATGTTAAAATTATTATGATTCTTACCAGTAATGCGACGTAAGAATTAGGAAAACGGGATTTATTCTTTCCAACATTTGCAACTAGAAGTGCTACACATTTTAGAATAATTAAAATAAAAGAAAACATGACTGTTTCAAGGAAAAGTGAAAAGTGCAATGTAGCATCCACACTAATGCTATAATGATATATTGATTGCAAAACAAGGATTCAGGTTAATTGCGCAATGTTCATCGGTATTACATTGGCTCATACACGCTTGAATTTTTTATTTCTTCTGTTTGCTAATACCTTGATAAATCATTGACCATAAAAATATAACCATATTTATGCACCTTTAAATTTAGTCAATTTAGCAATATTTTATTGAAACAAAGAATAACTTAAAAACAACTGTGTTATTAAATGCAGAACAATGATCGGTGCATGGGTGGATTAATGTGTGAGATTATGTATGCATCAAAACACGACAGAGTAAGAACATTTTGAGTTTATTAAAAGTACTCTTTCAAAGTATCTTTTATAAATATAAACTATTTTATACAATTAAGAGAGTTCATGAATAATTATTAAAACTTGATTTTAAAATCTGATAAACTTGTCAAAATGGAGCTTCCAACAGCTTTGTAGCAATTCCAGTATTTTAAATGTTATCTGTAAATAGTTTCATGATAATGATGGCATATGAAAAAATCAGACAGCCCAACATAAAGAATAAAGCAAGGACAAACAGAAGGGATCATTTAATTATTTTATGATGCACTATAAATGAAACACAGGTTGTCGAATGTTATAATTGTTGAATTGTTAATGTTGAAATGTTAATTGTTGAATTGTTCGTGTTATGTTACTTATAGGTAAAAAATGAGCATCTCAGAATGTATTACCGTGTCCCAGATTGCCCAAAACACCACAACAAGTGGAGACGATCAGGTTTTAAACTGGACGAAAGACTGTGCTGTGATGATGCCTTTTACGAGCCATGCTATGGATCTGAATGTAGCAGCTGCTATCCTAGTGACTATGGATAGTAAGATTATGTTCAAATTAATTCACGAAACAAATTGCTCGAGAAAGGTAATCTATTTGAAAGTGATGGTTTGTCTCTACTTATAACGTATTGCAAAAAAAGCATTGATGTTTTAACTCTACTTATAACGTATTGTAAAAAGTAGTCGCTAGCCTTCATTATTTCTGAAATTTATATTTTTAGTTGTGAATGCGGAATCTTCGTTCCTGAACAATTTGAAGAAATTGATGGTGACGGTAAAATCAATAGCAAAATTAATAGCAAAATCAATATTAAAATCAATAGCAAAATACTTTTAATTATTTAAAAAATAAAAATAAACAATTTTTATAAAATAAATAAATAAAAATTTTCAAAAAATAAATAAATAAATAAAAATAAAAAAAAGCACGAAAAAATTTCAATCACAGATTTTACGACGCTTATGTTTATGTAAAAATATTAAATTTCGAATAACACTTATGCCTTATTAATTTTAGGTGAGATTGTCCTTCCCTTGACAATGATTGGAAGTAACAGTACAGGTGAGTGTCTCTATTTAGCTTTTCTACACTGGAACTCAATGACTACACAACGATCCGACGCGTTTTCTCGTTTTAAATATGTTTGATTTAAAAGTACGAATACAGTGGTTGGGACCAGAGGGGTTCATCTTCAAAGATTCATTCGAAGTACCGAGTTTACCAGCCTTTTATCTGTTTTTATTTCCCAAACTGTTTTTGTTACAGTTTAAGAGACTATTTTTAAGAGGAGGTTTTGTTACATTCCCTGAACCGACTCCTTCCCCCTCCCCCTCCGAACCGGGTATTGATTGAAATGGCGGATATTTGATAAAATGTTTTTGCAATGTTCTGCTTGTGTATGTTAAAAATTTATATGTACTTTCAGAACAACCGCAACCTAAGGAATTTTGTGACAGGGTTGGGACAATTTTGGACCCTTGTCTACAAATGTGTGCAATTGAAGGAAATATTGCATTTGATTCGTACAGCCTAAATGACAACCTAACTGTAAGTGTAATGTATCAATACTGATCCACTTTTTGGCGTAAAATGAACGGCTGCTAATATTCGTTCTTATGGTGTTAATTTCTAAGTGTTGCCTTGAAACTTCTCCTTTGAAATTCACCGTTGCACTGTAGAAATATTTCTTGAGAAATATTTATAACTAAAGGCTATAAATAAGACACAATTTGATCTGTACGTTGTAGTGGGAAAACGAATTTCTGTAATAAATTAATAAATCAAATTATTCAATTAAAAATTTTAAAACCATTTAGTATTTCTGATCATTGAGGAGAGATAAGGCAGTTGACTGTGAGATCGACCACAAATTGTAAATGAAACGACAAAAATTTGAACGGTTCGACAAAACTTCTCACACAATGAAATATCACCTTAGAATGTGAATAGGTATCGATGAAACGCACCACAAAGACAAGGCATCAAAACAAAAGGAACAGATTGTAGATCAATGTCTGAAGATATAGCACACACATATAGCACACAAAAAGATATACACTCTCTGGGACAATGCGCTTCTGCCAGGGCCTAAACTGCCATGCAGTGCGGCTTAAATTATGAATGTTGGTGTCTAATTATCGGAAACCTATTCCATATGTCATTTCCACTGATATAGGCGGATTTGCACTTAAGAAATGACAGAACAAAAACTCATAAAAATTAATTCCATTTTACCAGAAAGATATTCACAAGTGGGTCATAAAAGGAATAACATGTAAACGTTCAAAAATGTGTAAATGTAGATGTTGAAAGAAAATTAGAATTTTGATTTAAATCTATCATTTCTTTATGATTTATCCTAAGAAACTGCAGTCAAAACTGAATTTCAATTGAAAAGACCCTAAAGCACGAATCGGCTTGTAGATAAAGAATTGCACTTTAACTTTCCTTGTTCTCTTATGCTTTTTCAGGATTCGATGGTAACATATGGAGACTTTTACTGTAGAGCTCTTAATGCAATTGACGATGATTTGGATGATTTAAAAACTGAACTTGGAATATGGATTCGTGCTCCAAATTGTGACTTTGTAAGTAACCGATTTCTAGTATTATGTCAAAGCCAAAGACGTCATCAGAATGTAATGAAATGTGGAGCCGCAATTGCCACTGAAACATGTTAATTCAAAAGAAAATATTAAGTACGAGACAGAAGTTCTTGACGTTAATAATAATAAAAACAGAATAAGCTTCATTCTGGTATGGCTAAAATAGTAACATTCTCCCACATCGCGATTGCAAAATTATATTAAGCAAAAATGCAAAAAAACTTTCACACAACCCTTTGGGTTACTTACAAAATCTGGCTGCAGCTCCACTCCAAAAGAACCCACATATTAATTGATTGGGTGGTTATATTAATTGGCTCCTAAGCAGTACAATTTACACATTGAAAATAAAGATAACGTTGTTTATCTGAAAGTCATGCACAGACCATTTTCTCATATATTGCGGCAACAATTATCATTATCTTATGTAGTTTTGACCATTGGATGTGTTTGACTCTGAAGAGAATCGTAAAGAAATATCCAGCCTTTTATTGACTTATTTTCCTGCTAAATTGTAAAAAAATGTAATGTTAGAAATATACTATCGCTCCAACTCAAATTGAGGTTTTCCATTCAACACTATATGATTTACATAATTTATGTTAAAATAAACATTGCTTTTATTGGCGCAGTTTTAGTGGCGTCAAGAACGATTACTTGGATTTATACAATTTCAGTGCTGCAATTAAGTATTTTTATATACATGAATAAATTTTATTGATGTTTCGTCTATATAATACATTTTGTGTGCTGATGTACTAATATGTTTTATTCCTTTAAGTACAAATGGCACGAGATCGCACAAGTAAAACATCCAGAAACTCTGTGCTGCGACGATGGCGAAAACGAATATCCGTGCTATAAGCACGCCGTTAAAGATGACTTGCTGTGGTAGAGCATTAAAATATTTAATTAAAAACAATAGTGTTGTGGTAAATAAAATAGTGCATTGTTTAAGAATAAACTTGGTCTTCGTTGTTTCACGAGCTATTGCATAATGTGCCTTATTAGCCCCCCCTTCCCAACCTGGTCTTTAGATGGACCATAGCTGGAGGTGGACCATAGATTTGGAGGTTATCCGCCCATCCGTTCATTGCTGGCTGTAGTTCCCACATTGATAACTCGTTTCATGTTATATTGATATATAGATGACCTATTGTAGTGGATAGGTGCATGTTTTGTTTTCACCTTGACTCAATTCAACATAACAATGACCGCCATATTTGATTTTCAATTTCTTTTGTACACTGCTTTCCGCGGTTTCTTGTTACTTTAATACTAATTTATTATTTTATTATCACTAGTACTGCTAGAAGTACTACACTAAGACTTTACTGCCATTAGGACTACTACCAAGACTACTTTTCTAGTACTTTACAGCTTGCACTACTGGTGGTTCCACCACTAGTACTACTGTGCTACTAGTTTACGTTTTTACTACGTCACTTGCCCAAACAAAATGCTTTAAGCATTCGATTGTCTTAGTTAAAAAACTTGTCACTCAGTTACAAGCTATTCCTATTCAGTTTGATCATGTATCATTTAGAAAGTAAAAATATATGTTAATTAGAATGTGACTGTTCAAACTAGAATATATGCAGAGATATGCAAATTAGAACGAGATTCTTCATCTCATTTTCTTTTCTCGTTCAACTTGAAACGTCGAAACGTCATTTGTCATCAACCTTGTTATTTTAATAAAGTATGTATCTACCTTAATTTTAAATTTTACTTGCTACACTATACACAAAGAAACAACAAGTAATTTTGTGCTTATTTTCTGAGGGAGAGGGAGCATGTGCTCAAGACTTAGGTACGATCCCTACTTCATCCAAAAGTTACCAAATCCCCACCTCGGTGGGCTAAAGCTGCTGCTTAAGAAAAGTGTGCCCCGTCCACCAACTTCCAGCTCTCAAGAATAAGGTAACGCCTCTAACCACCAACCCCCTCCCTCTGCCCCCCTCTGCGAAATAGATCACTCGTTCAGGAATAAGTCATACTCCCCACGACATTACCCCTCGGCTCCCTTTGAACTAGGAATAAGCGGCAATTAATCTATATGGGAAGGATACGACTTATCTATAAATTCTGAAAACTCCAAGTCCAAGGATTAATGAGCCAGTAACGGCGACAGATAAAACAGCATTTGGCATTAAAAGAAAATAAGGTGTTTACATTTAAGTAGAGCAATAAATTTCGGAAACGTATTCCGCGTAGAAGCATCTTAAGTTTGCTCCTTGGCAGTATTATCACCTCTGTAGCTCCACAGATATTATACAGGAGCATTTTCTCCATGCATATTCACCACCACGGAATTAAAAAAATTAGCACAAATGAGTCTTCCGGCCATCCCTTTAAAACAAATTTCTCCGTGCATGATAGAAATCTCTTGGATTTTCTCTACCGCTACACAAATGGGGGATTTTCTCGGGGGTATTTTTATGGGGAAGTTTCTCCGGAATTCCTTAGATGATGCAGTATAACACTACTAACAACAATAACACTAACACTTTGCTTTGCTTTGTCGCTTAATTTTTATGACAGTTAAGCTCCTCACAGGGATTGATCATGCTGTGCATTGGTTGTTTGTGGGTGGGGGTGAGGGGAGGGGGAAAGTTGACGGCAGTATATCAGAATGTGAGGAGTTGCAGTCGACAGAAACATACACTATGAGCGCCACTACTTGCCATGCATAAACATGGAGAAGGAGCTATTGCAGCTCAACATCTGTAGCGGTTACAATCACGTCCGGTGGGTATAAGTCCCCCATCCCCAGCGCATACATATGTGGTGGTTGCCAGCACGTCCGGTAGGTACACATCCCCACCCAACCTCACACACTCACACACAAAACATTAGTAATTTGCATACCTTCGGAATAACGGACACCGCGCTCAGCTGTTTGGTTTATACCTAGAGGATAGGTCTCTCTGTGTGTTGCGATTGCGGGTGAAGAATCAGACACCCTGGCCCTGGACTGTTCTCTCCCCCAGGATTCAATACTTGGTCAACGTCTCTACTCAAATCATACAGAGCCTCTAGGAGAACTGCTGCGACTATTGATATTGCTATATCACTGCTACGCAGACGATACTGGAAACAATAAGTCAATGCCCCTTGAATCAAGTGATGTACAATATCTCGCGGTCAGAAAAATGGCGGATTATATCGTGCAAATTCAATACAAAACATGCTGAAATTGAATCCAAACCAAACTGAGTTTGCAGTCCTATGCAGCGCCAATAATCGCCTTACAGGTGCAACCTGGCAGGTGCAATTGTAGCTTCTAGCTCTGTGAAAAGCTTAGGCACAACACTGGATACACATCTGGCTATGGAAATGCAAGTTATACAGATTTGCAAGACGTGCTAGTTCTACATGAAATGGATAAGAAGCATCAAGCATCTTTTAAATGTGGAACAAACCAAGTCCATTGTGCAGTCGTTTGTATTATCCAGAATCGATACTACAATCGACCTTATAACCCGACAAGAACACTTCGATCCTCTGCGAGAAACAGTCTGTGCATCCCAAAGAGTAGGAGTCGTTACGGGGATCCTTGGTTTAGTCATGCCGCACCAGTGTTATGGAGCAATCTCTCTACTGGCCTAAAGTTTAAGAACTCTCTGGCGTTCTTTAAAAAAGAACGGAAAACTCACCTCTTCAAGAAACGTTATAATATTTAATTAGGCAAATGACTTTTACTAACCTTATTTTAGTAATAGCACTTTCGCAACTGCTACAATAAATTATTCACCCTTTTAACTGTAACCAACGTTAAAGCCAATATTTAGTAATCTGTATAAGTGAATATCCTTTAAAATAAAATAATTGAACTAAATAAAAAGAAAGGCTAGTTAGTTACAGATGTCCGCTATTCGCTATAATTTTGTGTCAATGGGTATGTATAGCTAAACAAAAATTGCAACAGATAAAGGAACCCTTGAAGCCATTACATTCATTCCCACCGACATCCCAATGACCCATTGACCCATCGTTTCAGTGCACATGCTTTGAGTGTGGAGACTAACCCCTAACATCACCATTGGTGTATTACAATGCTGTAGTGAACCACACCTAACACTGCCTATGCTAACCTAACCAATAAAATCGCGGAGACTTCTGAAATTTAACATTAATTGCTTGTTTATTTCTTTATGTTTCCTTATCCATATCTTAATACTTTTACAACAGTAGATCACCCAAGATTTAAAATAGTGAGAAAATTCACTTGTGTCTTAAGCAGAGCACACACATAACATTGAGTCCTTTTGAAGAAAATCCGAGGTTTCAAAAGAACATATTTGTTTGAGTGTTATTCCTGGGTTTATGTGACAGCTTCGAAGCTTTATTTTCTTTTGTTTGCAACGGTGTATAATAAAAAAGATATAATATTTCCGGATTTTGTTTATTTCTTTATTCACCCCAAGAATGTCTATTTTTTACCAGTCGACTGTATTTTCAGGAAAACCATCTAATTTGATCCGTCTTCCATCAGAACGGCACATACATACAGACATACAGACAGACATACATACAGACATATTGCTTTAGCGACAGTTGATGTAGGGAGAACTGTTCTAGCTACAATTGGTCTAGTGACAATTGCTCTTGGGACAGTTGATCTGGCGACAGTTGCTTTAGCGACAATTGCTCTAGCGACAGTTGATCTAGCGACAACTGCTATAGCGACAGTTGCTCTAGCGACAGTTGATTTAGCGACAACTGCTCTAGCGACAGTTGCTCTAGCGACAGTTGCTCTAGCGACAGTTGGTCTAGCGACAACTGCTCTAGCGACAATTGCTCTAGCGACAGTTGATCTAGCGACGACTCCAGTGACAACTGCTTTAGGGCAATTAATCTAGCCACAGTTGATCTAGCGACAACTGTTCTAGCAACAATTGATCTAGCGACAGTTGATCTAGCGGCAACTGTTCTAGCGACAGTTCCTCCAGTGACAACAGCTAGGGGCAATTAATCTAGCAACAGTTGATCTAACAACAACTGTTCTAGCGACAATTGATCTAGCGACACCTGTTCTAGCGATATTTGCTCTAGTGACAATTGATCTGGTGACGATTAATCTAAACGGGTAGCGTACGACAAATGCTCTATATTCTCAAAACCCCATTTTTATCCCCCGTGTAATGGAGGGATATAGTTATGAGCTTGTCCGTCCGTCCGCATGCGTGTTTGAACAATATCTCTTGAGCTATTGGTCGGGTTGTTTTGAATATTCACACACTGATAAAGCACCTTTTGAATATTTGCAACGTCGGTTTTTGTTCGCATTCTAGAAAATTGTCAAAATTACAGTAATTTTTCGACTTTTGGAATTTTTTCTTGATGTGTCCTGGCCAGATCTCCAACTATTGATTTGATTGTTTTGACATTTGCATAGGAATAGAGCGCATATTGAAAGTGCTAAATGTATTTTTATTCGGATTCATGAAAGATATCAAAATAAGAATATTCTGAAACTTGACACACTCAATTTTTGCAGCAGAAATATGAAAACGAGAAGTTTTACCAAATTTGAAAATACTGCCATTTTTATAATTTTCATGAATCCGAACAAAAATATGATTCTGCGCACCTACAACATGTACTCTATCCGTATGTGAAATTTCAAAACAATCCAACCTGCGCAAACAACATTATATGAATGCTAATTTTTACCAAGACTGGTTCTAGACTGGTGGAGAATACATAGGTGGGATTCGCCCGATTCGTACATCATTAGCTTATTGAGCGTCCTGGTTAATTCATCGGTAGACGCCGGTCACATAGGTCGAGTCGAAAGAGTTGACGAGGGGCTCTGCACCTGCGCGAATTGGGCTCCTCAAAAATTGCAAAGGCTTGGACTTATCCCTCGGTACATAAGAAATCCCATTAAAAAGAATTTTGGCGTTCCTTTGTTTTTCGATATTATCTCCATTGCTTTTTGTGAAATGGATAATCTCATCTAGCCTTTCGTCCACTTTATAGCTATTTTACAGACTGACTTCGGTGTGTGATAGATTATAAAACGGAATTTGGCCACAAAATAATTGCAAAAATCATACTCTGGTGTGTGATGGATTAAGTTGCTTGGAAGTTTAACTTGTTATCTCCCAGCTTTTCATAAACTGGAATTCTTAATTGAATAGCATGCAACGAAACAATTACCTTTCATCATGTCTTTGATTGCTCATGCTCTAGTTAAGTGCAATTCCACCACTGCTCTTATGGATTATTATTTGTCATTGACTAAAACATTTCATTTTAAAAATAAAATTTTGAAATATTTTCCTTAACAATTTGAAAAAAATGGTAAGAAAGATCTGGACCTAATGTCGCCTTCCAGTTTGATCCTTTTGTCGCTTGACATCTTGCCGTCGATCTTTTGACATTGGACCTTTTGTCCTTCGCATAAAGACGAAAATCTTAACCACCAAGATTTTTATATCAAACTTATGTCTTCTGATCTATCTATCTATGATCAATCCATTTTATACAAGCTGTTAAATTTTTCTAGCCTATAGCGACATCATAAATAAGAACAAAAATAAAACAAATTTCAAGGAGGATCTACCTACTTCAACCGAAACTGAATCTCGTGTGACCTTTTAGGTCATTCAAGTGCTGTTAGGTTTCACTTTTAATATTTGTTTACATATATACCGCTATCATCGAAGCAATCTCGAGTACCCTGAACATAAAATGTTTAGCTGACAAGCTTCCGACAACCACGCGCTCACCGAATGGTGAAAATGGTAAAGCAAATAAAAGCGAGATTATGCATGCTACAGATGTCCAGAGCTGTTTTGGACATTGGAGTACATTGGAGACTAAAAGACATTATCTGAAAAATTATCAGTCCCTGCAATCAGATAAGCTTTAATGAATAAATTCTTGCAATCAACATTATCGTAAGATACTGGTCTAAGCAAATGGTAACAAAATCTTACTGCTCAGCTAGCGCTAAAGCTTTGCTCGTTACATCCGATACCTACAGACCTACTAAAATGAAGTTTTGCAGTTACACCACCACCGCCCCCACGACGGAACCCTTGAAGACATTACATTCTTTTCCCCAGAAACATACTAAAATAAAACGAACTCTTGTCCACACTCGTCGTTATTTACAAATAAACGAATTACTAAACTCTTCAATGTATGTCTTAGTGTGTAAAACAAAAGAATAAGAGCAATAACAAGTTGTTATTATAATTATTGTGATGTTCAGGATGTTGTTACTTATTACTCCAACAGTTGCATTTATAGAGCTTTTTCTAAACTTCAACACAATAATAAGACTTTACGCAAACAGAATTCGCCTTCCGTAGTGTTTTTGCACTGGGGATTTTCAAACCCCAGAATAGGTTTTATTCCGATAACCCAGTAAATTGTTTCCACATGATTTCTTTTCCTGCCATTATATTGTCATACGAACTAGTCTGAGATTGTTGGGACTAAGACGACCAAATTTGGCGGAGACATACTAAAGCATGTTTAGAAAGTCATTTACATTTATATATAAAATTTTGCCATTGAAGCCGTATATGAGCCACACTCTATGATAACCCACAGTAGAACCTATTGCTTCGTGCACTATTGACAAAGAATGAGCAATTATTGCATGTGTGTGCTATGTCTTGCACTTTCCGTTAGGTTGAGCAGCAAATATTTCAGCTTTCCTCCCGCGTTTCAGGAATGCTCACCTCAACACTTGCTTTTAGGTTGTATTCATGTAAATTATTATTATTATTATTATTATTATTATTATTATTATTATTATTATTATTATTATTATTATTATTATTATTATTATTATTATTATTATTATTATTTCTCCTTAGTTTCAAAGATAAGTTAAATGTATTTTTAAATACGAATTCTATGTTTGTTTTATTTCTTTCATTTTGCCATTTCGGGTTTACTGTCAAAAATCGTTTTAAAACATGGCTACGATTTGACCTTACATTAATGCTTATGATGTTAATGTAATTTATTCGTCGCAGTTACCATTTTGGCATTCTATTTTCGTCCATTATTCCATATGGGTAAAGGATAAAGATCCGGGTATATTTAAAACTGGTGGTGGCAGAGGGCGTGGTCTTGCGTTTTTTTGTGGAGTTGCCTAATTCCGCAAGCCATCTTCAAAACGTTTACCTACCGACGTTATTAAGATGTCGGAAGGGGATTAATGAATGTTGGAAAACACTATTCAGATCACCGTCTATGCAATGGTGATCAAAAGGAATAGTGTAATCTCCCGTCCTTGGGTCATTCACACAGAATATGCATTAAGTGCACTTTCGACAGCAAAAAGAAACGTCACGTCTAAACAGCGTTTTATCCAACATCTCTTCAATGGGTGCTAACGACGTAGCTCTATGATCGCGATAAACCACAACCAAATTACAACCAGATTTATTGTTGCGAAAGTGTGGTTTTGAAAGCAAAATCATCCTGTACACATACTTGTTTTCCGACATTTATTTAACGTTGTGTCAAAGACGTTGATCTATGATCGATCGAAACCAATTAAAACGAATTACAACCAAACTTAATGTTGTGATTTGGTCGGTTACTATTGCAACCTCAAATCGGCGTTTTATCTATACCAGAATGAACACTGCTATATGGCATTTTAAAGCCTGTGACTTCTTATGCACATGACGACTAGGTATAACCTTTAACAAATATTTCCAAAGAATTCTGAATGTTTTAGTGTTCAGAATCGTATTTTCTGGTACAAGGTTAATTTTTACTATTCGACAGAAAGAACAATCTCGTTTTTGGCCATTCTGCTACTTTTTACTGTAGCTATCATTTACATATTTGGTTCAGGCCATTGGGATTACTCCCTGATAAAGTATGTGATAAGATGACAGTTATTTAATTCTTTCATCTCGTTTCCTGGGCTATTTTTCCATATTTCAATCTGATAAATACCTATGAAGTTGGAGCATGAAAGCACAAAAGATCAAAACACTCATAGATTATCTCTTCTGAGTGGTCAGTTCATGATAATCGTAACTTAGAATATCTTATAGCATGTAAGCTGACCGTTACTTGGACCGGTTAATGATAAGAACAGATATAAAAGAAAAGAAATTCATGCTTGGGCATCAAATTGAAGAAGTAAGCCATTACAATGAAGATAGTAATAGTTTTATTATTTTTATTGCACGCGGTGTCGGCAGAACAACGCTACAGGTACGTGACATAGGATCCTACATTCATCTTCAGTTCATGGCAGGAATTACAAATCAAAATTTTGACCCATTGTGAATTTCTTCGGTTCTGTATTGCACGTGACGTATTCTACGCTTCGCGCAATCCAAATACTTACTTTAAAATTACAATTTAAATGGCATACTTATTACATTTCAGGTTATGTTTCATAAAAGACAAGCCTTAAAACAAGTAATTGGTATTGTAATAGAATACAGCTTCAACGTTCCTTTACTAAGAATATATAACAGCATCACATATTTAACAAGACATTTAGCGTAAACAAGAATTAGCTATTGTTTGGGTTACCTATAATTTAGCTGAACAAACGTTTTGCATAACTATTTAAGTAATTTATCAGTAGTTAAATAGCACTCCTTTAATTAAACAAAGTTAAGTGGTGTCATGAGAGACAAGATCCCCTTTTCGTAGAGTGGCCATTATTTGTATTTAAAACAAATCGTAATAGAACCTGTGGTGTCTGAAATGGTTAATCCGCAGGCGGATAGGGTAAGAAATGAAAGACATCAATTGTTTCAGCCATCGGAGCCCGATGGAAAGAGACAGTAACATTTTGAACTTAGATACTACAGTTACTCGTCAATATTCATACTTTGAATAAAAAATACAAGATTTGTAATCGAAATCAAAAGAGACAAGCACTTAAACTTTAAGAAAGAGTAAACTTCTGTTTGACTGTGCCCTGTTGTTTGCCGAGCAACAGTTTTGATGTTACAAGGTACAGTTCCAAAGCAGTTCTTTCCGCAACACATCTCAGAATTGACTGAGTGCTTAGACTACTTTCCGACGATAAGCTTATTGTCACGAGTTGAAAATTTTGAAAAATTAAAGTGCTGTACAAAAAATATTCTCGAAAAATATAACTGCATAGAGACATAAGTGTTAAATTTCACGAGTTTGTACGCAGGTATAGTGTTGAACCTGCATGTTTCAAGTTCCCAGGTTTAATGCCATGTGAAACGTTGTTTCAATCGATCGAGAGCTAGACAAAAGCTGATGCCAGACTGGCAGAGGAAAATTTTCTCACTTAAACAATAGAAATAATTGATGGAAAATATAAAGTAAATTTATTTCTCTATGTCCAAAATGTCATTATTTTAACGCTTTGATTGAATATCCTTTTCAAGAAGACAGCTTGTGACATTATTTTATTCAAAGTCCGGGCACAGAATAAACCTGCGCAAGTATTTTTAGCGAGTTTCTCTGAAATATATGTCAGAGTAAGCAGTTAGCTATATTAGAATTTGAGAAGCCTGTGGGTTCTCAAATGTTACACAACCCGCCATATGCACGCCCGGACACAAAGTTCTAGAACAATTAAACTTTTAGTGTAAAACTGGTTGCCTCGGTTATAAACTAACCACCAAATCAATCTTCAATTCATGTCTGAGTTCAAAAGCCGTTTCTTTGTTTTAAAAGAACTTATTTCAAATGCATTGAAGCTTCTCTATGATGCAAAAGATGCAACTGATGAATAATTAATTTAACCAGGACATAATGCATCTAAAAAATATGTCCTGCATGTAAAAAGACTAAGAGTAAAAAAGGAATCAGTTTAGAAAATAGTTAGTCATAGAGCGCATATAAATAGATGCCCACTGGTAAAATTCTTCCAAATTTCCAAACACTGTTAGGTTAGAGATTGAACGAATAATTGTATTGGTGAGGAAACACATGTTTTATGCGTCATATACCTTTTTAAAAAAAAGTCCATGCTGAAAAATAACGCAGCTGAATAATGAAATATATTTTAACCTAAATTAACAACAATAGTTTACAATTGCTATTCCTATATTTTGCAGAGCTTGTAGTATTGGTTTAGCATTATTCTTATCTGTGTGTGTGTGCGTGTGCGTGTGTGTGTGTGTGTGTGTGTGTTGTGTGTAAATGAAAATGTGGATAGTTGTAACTTGACGATGTAAAAATTTCTTATAACATATATGCATATAACACCGTTTGCTTTTATGAAAAAAAATATTTATGGGCTCATTGAATGTATCAGAGAATAGTATTATTGTGAACCCATTTATTAGGGAAACTAACTAACTGACAGTTTTTTGGGGTGTCAAAATCTGCCTTATTCCTGATCCATCCGACATATAGAATTGTTATTAAATTAAATAGCAATAATTTTCAAACACTATTCAAATTACTAGCTATGACTTTTTTTAATCTTTTACAAAAAGTTTGTTCCTTCGTTTTCTTTAATTCAAACCATCTTAGGTTTCCTTTTTTTCTATTTTGTTATTAAAATCTCTTTAATTATCAATGATGTAACTGTAAGTGAAAGCAAAAGGGGAATTGGCTTACATCTCAAGAAGATTTATTTCTTTTAATACCACTAGAAGTGATACCAACAAAGTCTCAGTATATGCGGCTTTGTATTGTTGATGTGATGTATTCAGATCTCAAAACTATTGAATGAGGTGATTGCATTAGTGAAATTACGGAGAAGTAACGGGTCCACTTTGATGAATTGCCGGATGTCCCCAGTATCCAGGTCTGATAAGGACAGATACCAACGTCAAGTGTCCCTGTTTCAGGGGTGTCCATAGCCAGGAGTATCCACAGCCGAGATTTTACTGTATTCTTGATCCATGTATTACTATGGTGGTCTCTGTTGTATTGATATTTCTGCTTTAGGTGTGAATGCGGACTCTTCACAGATCTGCAAATTAAAAAAGATGATGAGCCTATCCCACTGGCATTTTCAATCACCCATGAGGTAGATCCCGAATCCTGCAATCGCTACGGACACAACCACCCTTGTGCGAGATACTGCAACCAATATGCCACGATAGAAACTGCTGACAACTTGGGATTATGTGGGACTACTGGTGATGTAAGTATTCCACCTCGTTTATAGCAAAAATCAAATTTCTTAGTTTAAAAGAGTACCTGCCAAAAAATCTGCCAAGCAGTTCCAATAGAACAAGTGCTCACCAAAAAAACTAACATTCACAGACCATTTTCGTAGGTGTTTCACACTGAGCATAAAGTAAAAGAATGTCAACGCATTACCCTGAATAAGTTGCGCAATTAATATATGGATGATTCGAAAGTAGATATATTTCAGTGTCTTCTGCTAGACATTTTGAATTTATTGCAGTAGAATATTTCAGCTGATAGTTTTCATTCTAATTTTCAAAACTATGCGAATAGCCTTAACAATTAATAGTCTATTCTTATTCATTTAAGCAAATCAACATGCGAGCCAGTTAAAATTTGCAAATGAAACTAAACAATAAATAAATAAACGAAATTTTGAAACATATTTTCAGATTTTGGAAAGTATTTAAAGTTAAAAGTATTATGTTTCTTACCAGTAATGCGACTTAAGAATTAGTAAGTTACGATAAAACGGGACTGATTCTTTCCACCATTTGCTACTAGAAGTGTTACACATTTCAGAATAATTAAAATAAGAAAATGACTGTTTCGAGGAAAAGTGAAAAGTGCAATGTAGCATCAGCACTAATACTATAATTACATACTGATTGCAAAACAAGGATTCACGTTAATTGCGTAATGTTCTTCGGTATTATATTGGCTCATACGCTCTTGAATTTTTCTTCTTTTCTTCTGTTTACTAATACCTTGATAAATCATTGACCATAAAAATATAGCCATAATTATGCACCTTTAAATTTAGTCAATTTAGCAATATTATATTGAAACAAAGAATAGCTGAAAAAGAACTGTTTTATTAAATGCAGAACAATGATCGGTGCATGGGTGGATTAATGTGTGAGATTATGTATGCATCAAAACACGACAGAGTAAGAACATTGTTAGTTTATTAAAAGTACTCTTTCAAAGTGCTTTTTATAAATATTAACTATTTTATACAATTAAGCTAGTTCATTATTATTAATACTTGATTTTAAAATCTTATATAAAGTTGTCGAAATGGAGCTTCTAACAGCTTTGTAGCAATTCTTGTATTCTAAGTGTTATCTGTAAATAGTTTCACGATACTGTTGGCATATGGAAAAAATCAGACAGACCAACTTAAAGAATAAAGTAAAGAAAAACAGAAGGGATTATTGAATTATCTTATAATGCGCTATAAATGAAAGACAGGTTGTCTGTTGAATGCTATAAGGTTGTTTGTGCTATGTTACTTATAGGTAAAAAATGAGCATCTCAGAATGTATTACCGTGTCCCAGATTGTCCAAAACGTCACAACAAGTGGACACAATCAGGGTTTAAACTGGACGAAAAACTGTGCTGTGATGATGGCCTTTACGAACCATGCTCTGGATCTGAATGTAGTAGCTGCTATCCTAGTGACTATGGATAGTAAGATTATGTTCAAATTAATTAACGAAACAAATTGCTCGAGAAAGGCAATCTATTTGAAAGTGATGGTTTGTCTCTACTTATAACGTATTGCAAAAAAGCATTGATGTTTTAACTCTACTTATAACGTATTGTAAAAAGTAGTCGCTAGCCTTCATTATTTCTGAAATTTATATTTTTAGTTGTGAATGCGGAATCTTCGTTCCTGAACAATTTGAAGAAATTGATGGTGACGGTAAAATCAATAGCAAAATTAACAGCAAAATCAATAGCAAAATACTTGTAATACTTTTAATTTATTAAAAAATAAAAATAAACAATTTTTATAAAATAAATAAATAAAAATTTTCAAAAAATTAATAAATAAAAAATAAATAAAAAGAAAAAAAGAAAAGCATGAAAAACTTTCAATCACAGATTTTACGACCCTTATTTTTACGCAAAAATATTAAATTCTGAATAACACTTATGCCTGATTAACTTTAGGTGAGATTGTACTTCCCTTGACAATGATTGGAAGTAACAGTACAGGTGAGTGTCTCTATTTAGCTTTTCTACGCTGGAACTCAATGACTAAATAACGATCCAACGCGTTTTCTCGTTTGAAATATGTTTGATTTAAAAGTACGAATACAATGGTTGGGGACCAGAGGGGTTCATCTTCAAAGATTCATTCGAAGTAACGAGTTTAGCAGCCTTTTATCTGTTTTATTTCCCAAACTGTTTTTGTTTAAGTTTAAGAGACTATTTTTAAGAGGAGATGGCGTTACATTCCCTGAACTGACTCCTTCCCCCTCCTCCTTCTGGACCGGCTATTTATGGAAATGGCGGATATTTGATAAAATGTGTTTGCAATGTTTTGCTTGTGCATGTTAAATACTTAAATGTACTTTCAGAACAACCGCAGCCTAAGGAATTTTGTGACAGGGTTGGGACAATTTTGGACCCTTGCCTACAAATGTGTTCAATTGAAGGAAATATTGCATTTGATTCCTACAGACTAAATGACAACCTAACTGTAAGTGTAATGTATCAATACTGATCCTCTTTTTGGCGTAAAATGAACGGCTGCTAATGTTCGTTCTTATGGTGTTAATTTCTAAATGTTGCCTTTAAACTTCTCCATTGAAATTCACGTAGCATTGTAGAAATATTTCTTGAGAAATATTTATAACTAAAGGCTATAAATATGACAGGCTATAAATTTGATCTGTACGTTGTAGTGGGAAAACAAATTTCTGTAATAAATTAATAAATCAAATTATTCAGTTAAAATTTTTAAAACCATTTAGTATTTCTGACCATTGAGGAGAGATAAGGCAGTTGACTGTGAGATCGACCAGAAATTGTAAATGAAATGACAAAAACTTGAACGGTTCGACAAAACTTCTCACACAATGAAATATCACCTTGGAATGTGAATAGGTATCGATGAAATGCACAACAAAGACAATAGTTCTAGCATCGAAACAAAAGGAACTGATTGTAGATCAATGTCTGAAGATACAGCACACACATATAGCACCCAAAAAGATATACTGTCTCTGGGACATTACACATTACGCTTCTTCCAGGGCCTAAACTGCCATGCTGTGCGTCTTAAATTATGAATGTTGGTGTCTAATAATCGGAAACCTATCCCATATATCATTTCCACTGATATAGGCGTATTTGTACTTAAGAAATGACAGAACAAAAAGTCATAAAAATTAATTAAATTTTACCAGAAACATATTCACGAGTGGGTCATAAAAGGAATAACATGCAAAAGCTCAAAAGGCGACTTTCAAAAATGTGTAAATGTAGATGTTGAAAGAAAATTAGAATTTTGATTTTACTCTATCATTCCTTTATCAGTTCTCCTAAGAAACTGCAGTCAAAACTGCATTTCAATTGAAAACGTCCTAAAGCACGGATCGGCTTATTGATAAAGAGTTGCACTTTAACTATTTTTCCTTGTTCTCTTATGCTTTTTCAGGATTCAACGGTAACATATGGAGACTTTTACTGTAGAGCTCTTAATGCGATTGACGATGATTTTGATGATTTGAAAACTGAACTTGGAATATGGATTCGTGCTCCAAATTGTGACTTTGTAAGTAACCAATTTCTAGTATTATGTCAAAGCCAAAGACGTCATCAGAATGTAATGAAATGTGGAGCCGCAATTGCCACTGAAATATGTTTATTCAAAAGAAAATATTAAGCACAAGACAGAGGTTCTTGACGTTAATAATAATAAAAACAGAATAAGCCTCATTTTGGTATAGTTAAAATAGTAACATTTTCCCACATCCCGATTGCAAAATTATATTAAGCGAAAATGCAAAAAACTTTCACAAAACCCTTTGGGTTACTTAAAAAATCTGACTGCAGCTCCACTCCAAAAGAACCCACATATTAACTGACTGGGTGGTTATATTAATTGGTTCCTAAGCAGTACAATTTACACCTTGAAAATGAAGATCTGAAAGTCATGCACAGACCATTTTGTCATATATTGCGGCAAATATTATCATTGCATTATGTAGTTTTGACCATTGGATGTGTTTGACTCTGAAGAGAATCATAAAGAAATATCCAGCTTTTTACTGACTTATTTTCCTGTTAAATTGCAAAAAATTGTATGTTAAAATTAACATTGCTTTTATTGGCGCATTTTTAGTGGCATCAAGAACAATTACTTGGATTTATAAAATTTCAGTGTTGCAATTTAGTATTTTTATATGCATTTTATTGATGTTTCTTCTATATAAAACATTTTGTTTGCTGATGTATTAATATGTTTTATTCCTTTAAGCACAAATGGTACGAGATCGCACAAGTGAAACATCCAGAAACTCTGTGCTGCGACGATGGCGAAAACGAATATCCGTGCTATAAGCACGCTGTTAAAGATGACTTGCTGTGGTAGAGCATTAAAATATTTAATTAAAAACAATAGTGTTGTGGTAAATAAAATAGTGTATTATTTGAGAATAAACTTGGTCTTCGTTGTTTCACGAGCTATTGCATAATGTGCCTTATTAGGTTTGGAGGTTATATGCCCATCCCTCCATTGCTGGCGGTTGTTCCCACATTGATAACTCGTTTCATGTTATATCGATATATAGCTGACCTATTGTAGTGGACAGGTGCACGTTTTGATTTCACCTTGACTCAATTCAACATAGCAATGACCGCCATATTTTATTTTCAATTTCTTTTGTACACTGCTTTCCGCGGTTACTTGTTACTTTAATACTAATTCATTATTTTACTATCACTATTACTGCTAGAAGTACTACGCTAAGACTTTACTGTCATTAGTACTACTACCAATACTACTTTTCTAGTACTTTACAGCTTGCACTACTGATGGTTCCACCACTAGTACTACTGTGCTACGTCACTTGCCCAAACAAAATACTTTAAGCTTCCGATTGTCTTAGTTAAAACACTTGTCACTCAGTTACAAGCTATTCCTGTTCAGTTTGATCATGTATCATTTAGAAAGTAAAAATATATGTTACGTAGAATGTGACTGTTCAAACTGGGATATATGCAGATATATGCAAATTAGAACGAGATTCTTGATCTCATTTTCTTTTCTCATTCACTTGGAACTTCGAAAACGCCATTTGTCACCAACCTTGTTATTTTAATAAACTATGTGTCTACCTTAATTTTGAATTTTACTTACTATACTATGCACAAAGAAACAACGAGTATTTTTTGTGCTTATTGTCTGACGGAGAGGGAGCATGTGCTCAAGACTTAGGTACGACCCCTACTTCACCCAAAACCTACCAAATCCCCACCTCGGTGGTCTAGAGCTGGTGCTTAAGAAAAAGTGTGCCCCTTCCACTAACTTCAAGCTCTCAAGAATAAGGTAACGCCTCTAACCAACAACCCCCTCCCTCTGCCCCCTCAGCGAAATAGATCACTCGTTCAGGAATAAGTCATACTCCCCACGACAATACCCTTTGAACTAGGAATAAGCGGCAATTAATCTACATGGGAAGGATACGACTTATCTATAAATTCTGAAAACTCCATTTTTGTGTAAGTCCAGGGATCAATGAGCCAGTAACGGTGACAGATAAAACAGCATTTGACATTAAAAGAAGATAAGGTGTTTACATTTAAGTAGAGCAATAAAGTTCGGAAACTTATTCCGTGTAGAAGCATCTTAAGTTAACTCTTTGGCAGTATTATCACCTATGTAGCTCCACAGATATTATACAGGAGCATTTTCTCCGTGCATGATAGAAATCTCTTGGCTTTTCTCTACCGATACACAAATGGGGGATTTTCTCGGAGGTATTTTTTCGGGGAAGTTTCTCCGGAATTCCTTAGATGATGCAGTATAACACTACTAACAACAATAACACTAACACTTTGCTTTGCTTTGTCGCTTAATTTTTATGATAGTTAAGCTCCTCACAGGGATTGATCATGCTGTGCATTGGTTGTTTGTGGGTGGGGGTGGGGAGGGGAAAGTTGACGGCAGTATGTAGTATGTGAGGAGTTACAGTCGACAGAAACATATACTATGAGCGCCACTACTTGCCATGCATAAACATGGAGAAGGAGTTATTGCAACTCAACATCTGTAGCGGTTACAATCACGTCCGGTGGGTATAAGTCCCCATCCCCAATGCTCTAAAAGCATACATCTGTGGTGGTTGCCAGCACGTCCGGTCGGTACACATTCCCACTCCACACACTCACACACAAAACATTAGTAATTTGCATACCTTCGGAATAACGGACACCGCGCTCAGCTGTTTGGTTTATACCTAGAGGATAGGTCTCTCTGTGTGTTGCGATTACGGGTGAAGAATCAGACACCACTCAGATCATACACAGCCTCTAGGAGAACTGCTGAGACAATTGATATTGCTATATAACTGCTACGCAGACGATACTGGACCCAATAAGTCAATGTGCCTTGAATCAAGTGATGCACAATATCTCGCAGTGAGAGAAATGGCGGATTATATCGTGCAAATTCAACATATAACAGGCTGAAATTGAATTCAAACAAAACTGAGTTTGCAGTCCTATGCAGCGCCAATAATCGCCATAAGGTAAAAATATCTACCCTCGATCTTCCGGCAGGTGCAATTGAAGCTTCTAGCTTTGTGATTATGAAATCACAAAAGATAACAGCACTCATTCATTATCTCTTCTGAGTGGTCAGTATGTGGTAAGCTTCAAGTTTAGGCGCAACACTGGATACACATCTGGCTATTATTCAGAATCGATTACTGCAATAGTCTCCTGATAGGGATAGCTAAGACCTTGATATGATCGACTTCGGCGCATCATGAATGCCGTAACCAGATGGATATTTAGGAGGTCTCTCGTTGAAAGTGTTACTGACCTCCTAATATCTTTACATTGGCTAAACGTCGAGGACAGAATCCAGTTCAAAATATTAACTTTGGCGTAGAAGGCTCTGCATGGCGAGGCACCAAAGTACATCTCCGATTTACTCCGATCTTATAACCCGACAAGAACACTTCGATCCTCTGCTGGAAACAGTCTGTGCATCCCAAAGAGTAGGAGTCGTTATGGGGATCCTTGGTTTAGTCATGCCGCACCAGTGTTATGGAACAATCTCTATACTGGCCTAAAGTGTAAGAACTCTCTGGCGTTCTTTAAAAGAGAACGGAAAACTCACCTCTTCAAGAAACGTTATAATATTTTATTAGGCAAATGACTTTTACTAAGCTTATTTTAGTAATAGTTTTATTATTTTTATTATTGTTTTATTTATTATTTCCATTGCAATTGTACCGCTTTGTGATTTATGAAAGTGCGTTACAATAGACTCTTTTAATAATATAATGAGAGTATTTGTGGCCGCTGCCACACACAAAACACCTGCATCTGTGGCCGCTACTAACACGTTTGGGGTGTATTCTGGTGAAAACTACCAAACACGACGGAAAAGCCTACAAAGCTACATGGAGGAGCATCCACAATTACAATAAATTCAAATACACTTAATATAACGTATATGCAGTCACAATATCATGCAATAATAAGCACTTTCGCAACTGCTACAATAAATTATTCACCCTTTTCACTGTAACCAACGTTAAAGCTAATATTTAGTAATCTTTATAGATGAATATCCTTTAAAATAAAATAATTGAACTAAATAAAATGAAAGGCTAGTTAGTTACAGATGTAGGCCAAGAGTTTGCTATTCGCTATGATTTTGTGTCAATGGGTATGTATAGCTAAACAAAAATTGCAACAGATAAAGGAACCCTTGAAGCCATTACATTCATTCACACCGACATCCCAATGACCCATTGACCCATCGTTTCGGTGCGCATGCTTTGAGTGTGGAGACTAACCCCATGCTAACATCACCATTGGTGTATTACACTGCTGTAGTACCAATACCTAACACTGCCTATGCTAAACTAACTAATAAAATCCTGGAGACTTCTGAAATTTAACATCAGTTGCTTGTTTATTTCTTTACGTTTCCTTATTCATATCTTAATACTTTTAAAACAGTCTTTCCTTAACCTAGATCGCCCAAGATTTAAAATAGTGAGAAAATTCACTTGTGTCTTAAGCAGATCGCACAGATAACATTGAGTCCTTTTGAAGAAAATCCGAAGTTTCAAACGAATATACTTGTTCGAGTGTTATTCCAGGGTTTATGTGACAGCTTCGAAGCTTTATTTTCTGGTGTTTGCAACGGTGTATAATAAAAAAGATATAATATTTCCTGATTTCGTTTATTTCTTTATTCACCCCAAGAATGTCTGTTTTTTACCAGTCGACTGTATTTTCAGGAAAACCATCTAATTTAATCCGTCTCCCATCAGAACGGCACATACATACAGACACAGGCAGACATACATACAGACATATTGCTCTAGCGACAATTGCTCTAGCGACACTTGATTTAGCGACAACTGCTCTAGCGACAGTTGCTCTAGCGACAGTTGATCTAGCGACAACTGCTCTAGCGACAGTTGCTCTAGCGACAGTTGGTCTAGCGACAACTGCTCTAGCTACAATTGCTCTAGCGACAGTTGATCTAGCGACAACTGCTCTAGTGACAGTTGCTCTAGCGACAACTGTTCTAGCGATAATTGCTCCAGTGACAACTGCTCTAAGGCAATTAATCTAGCCACAGTTAATCTGGCGACAACTGCTCTAGCGACAATTGCTCTAGCGACAG
Source organism: Protula sp. h YS-2021 (assembly GCA_949752745.1). NCBI lineage: Eukaryota > Metazoa > Annelida > Polychaeta > Sabellida > Serpulidae > Protula > Protula sp. h YS-2021. The sequence goes on from OX457033.1 coordinate 35,038,453, forward strand.
TTGGTCTAGCGACAACTGTTCTATCGACAATTGATCTAGCGACAGTTGCTCTAGCGATATTTGCTCCAGTGACAATTGATCTGGTGACGATTAATCTAAACGGGTAGCGTACGACAAATGCTCTATATTCTCAGAACCCCATTTTTATCCCCCGTGTAATGGAGGGATATAGTTATGAGCTTGTCCGTCCGTCCGCATGCGTGTTTGAACAATATCTCTTTAGCTATTGGTCGGGTTGTTTTGAATATGCACACACTGAAAAAGCACCTTTTGAATATTTGCAACGTCGGTTTTTGTTCGCATTCTAGAAAATTGTCAAAATGACAGTAATTTTTCGACTATTGGAATCTTTTTTCGATGTGTCCTGGACAGATCTCCAACTATTGATTTGATTGTTTTGACATTTTACATAAGAAGAGAGCGCATATTGAAAGTGATAAATGTATTTTATTCGGATTCATGAATAAGAATATTCTGAAACTTGACACACTCAATTTTTGCAGTAAAAATATGAAAACGAGAAGGTTTACCAAATTTCAAAATACTGCAATTTTTATAATTTTCATGAATCCGAACAAAAATATGATGCTGCCCACCTACACAACATGTGCTCTATCCGTATGTGAAATTTCAAAACAATCTGACCTGCACAAACAGCGTTCTATGAATGCTAATTTTTACCAAGACTGGTTCTAGACTGGTGGAGAATACATCGGTGGGATTCACCCGATTCGTACAGCATCAGCAACTCGAGCGTCCTGGTTAACTCGTCGGTAGACGCCGGTCACATAGGTCGAGTCGAAAGAGTTGACGAGGGGCTCTGCGCCTGCGCGAATTGGGCTCCGCAAAAATTGCAAAGGTTTGGACTTATCCCTCGGTACATAAGACAGCCTATTGAAAATGAGTTTTGGCGTTCCTTTGTTTTTCGATATTATCTCCATTGCTTTTTTGAGAAATTGATAACTTCACCTAGCATTTCGCCCATTTTATAGCTATATAGCAGACTGACTTCGGTGTGTGATAGATTATAAAACGGAATTCGGCCACAAAGTAATTGCAAATATCATACTCTGATGTGTGATGGATTAAGTTGTTTGAAGGTTTAATTTGTTATCTCCCAGCTTTTCATAAATTTCAATTCTTAATTGAATAGCATGCAACGAAACGATTTAGATTTTTTCATGTCTTTGATTGCTCAGGCTCAAGTTAAGTGGAATTCCACGGCTGCTTTGATGGATTATTATTTGTCATTGACTACAACATTTCATTTTAAAAATAAAATTTTGAAATATTTTCCTTAGCAATTTGAAAAAATGATAAGAAAGATCTGGAACCCTTGTCAAATTCCAGTTTGATCTATTTGTCGCTCGAACTCTTGCCGCCGATCTTTTGACACTGGACCTTTTGTCGTTCGAGTTTGGATCCATTCTGCTGGTTCAACGCACAAAGACGAAAATCTTAACCCCCCAACGTGGAAAGATTTTTGTATCAAATTTATATCTTATTATGTATCTATGCGTATCTGATCAATCTATTTTATGCAAGCTGTTCAATTTTTCTGGCCTCCAGCGATATCATAAGTAAGAACAAAAATAAAACAAATTTCAAGAAGGATCTACCTACTTCAACCGAAACTGAATCTCGAGTAAGTGCTGTTAGGGTTTCACTTTTAATATTTGTTTACATTATGTACCGTTATCAAGCAAGCTAGAGTAGCCTGAACATAAAATGCTTAGCTGACAAGCTTCCAACAACCACGCGCTCACCGAATGGTGAAAATGGTAAAGCAAATATAAGCGAGATTATGCACGATATAGATGTCCAGACTGTTTTTGACATTAGAGTACATTGGAGACCAGAAGGCATTATCTGAAAAATTATCAGTCACTACAATCAGATAAGCTTTATTGAATAAATTCTTGCAATCAACATTATCGTGCGATACTGGTCTAAGCAAATGGTGACTGTATATATATCACTGCTTGTACTCTACCACCACCACCACCACCACCACCACCACCACCACCACCACCACCACCACCACCACCACCACCACCACCACCACCACCACCACCACCACCACCACCACCACCACCACCACCACCACCACCACCACCATTGATATATAAAACACTCGTCGTTATTTACAAATAAACGAATGACTAAACTCTTCAATGTATGTCTTATTGTCTATAACAATAGAATGAGAGCAATAACAAGTTGTTATTATAAATATTGTGATGTTAAGGATGTTGTTACTTATTACTCCAATAGTTGTATTTAATAGGCTATTCTAAACTTCAGACAGTAATAAGACTTTACGCAAACAGAATTCCCTTCCGTAGTGTTTTTACGCTGGCGATTTTCAATCCCCATAACAGGTTTTATTCTCATAACCCAGTAAATTGTTTCCGCATAATTTCTTTTCCTGCCATTATATTGTCACGCGAACTAGTTTGAGACGGTTGGGTCTAAGACGGCTCAATTTGGCAGAGACATACTAAAGCATGTTTAGAAATTCATTTACATTTTATATATCAAATTTTGCCATTGAAGCCGGTATATATGCCACACTCTATGATAACCCACAGTAGAACCTATTGCTTCCTGCACTATTGACATAGAACGAACAAATATTGCACGTGTGTGCTATGTCTTGTACTTTCCGTTAGGTTGAGCAGCAAATATTTCAGTGGGGATGCTTCCCTCCCGAGTTTCAGGAATGGTTACCTCCACACTTGCTTTTAACTTGTATTCTTGAAAATAATGATAATGATAATTACTTTTATTATTGTTATTAGTATTATTATTTCTAATTATTTTCAAAAATAAGTTAAATGTATTCTTAAATATGAATTCTATACTTGTTTTATTTCTTTAATTTTACCATTTCGGGTTTACTTAACTGTCAAAAAATCATAAATTTTTAAAACATGGCTGCGATCCGACCTCACATTAATGCTTATGATGTTAATGCAATTTATTGGTCGCGATTAACATTTTGGCGTTCTATCAACCTTTGATTTTCGTTCATTATTAAAGTTCATATGGGTACAGGATAAAAATCCGGGTATATAAAACACTGGTGGTGGTAGAGGGGGTGGTCTTGCGTTTTTGTTTCTGGAGTTGCCTAACTGAGGATGAGAATTCCGCAAACCATCTTCAAAACGTTTACCTACTGACGTTATTTAGATGTCAGAAGGTGATTGATGAATGTCGGAAAACACTATTAAGATCACCATCTGTGCACTGGTGACCAAAGGGAATAGTGTAATCCCCAGTCCTTGGGTCATTCACACAGAATATGCATTAAGTGCACTTTCAACAGCAAAAAAAAATCACATCTAAACAGTTTTTCATCCAACATCTCTTCCATGGATGTTAAAGACATTGCTCTATGATCGCGATAAATCACAACCAAATTACAACCAGATTTATTGTTGCGAAAGTGTGGTTTTGAAAGCAAAATCATCCTGTACACATACTTGCTTTTCAACAACTATTTAACGTTGTGCCAAAGGCGTTGATCTATGATCGAGGCCAATTAAAACGAATTACAACCAGGCTTAATGTTCTTATTTGGTCGATTACTGTTGCAACCTCAAATCGGCGTTGCATCTATGCCAGAATGAACACTTCCATATGGCATGTTAAAACTTGTGACTTTCTATACACCTAACCTTTAGCAAATATTTTCAGAGAATTCTGAATTTTTTTAGTATTCAGAATCGTATTTTTTTGTGGTTCAAGGTGTAATTTTACTATTCGACAGCAGGAACGGTCTATTTTTAGCTGTTTTGCTTCTATTTATTGTAGCAATAATTTACATATTTGGCTCAGGCCATTGAGAGCACACCGTGATAAAGTATATGATAATATGACACTTACGTAATTCTTTCATCTCGTTTCCTGGGCTATTTTTCCATATTTCAGTCTGATAAATACCTATAATATTACAGCATGAAAGCACAAAAGACCAAAACACTCATAGATTATCTGTTCTGAGTGGTCAGTTCATGATAATCGTAACTTAGAATATCTTATAGCATGTAAGCTGACCGTTACTTGGACCGGTTAATGATAAGAACAGATATAAAAGAAAAGAAATTCATGCTTGGGCATCAAATTGAAGAAGTAAGCCATTACAATGAAGATAGTAATAGTTTTATTATTTTTATTGCACGCGGTGTCGGCAGAACAACGCTACAGGTACGTGACATAGGATCCTACATTCATCTTCAGTTCATGGCAGGAATTACAAATCACAATTTTGACCCATTGTGAATTTCTTCGGTTCTGTATTGCACGTGACGTATTCTACGCTTCGCGCAATTCAAATACTTACTTTAAAATTACAATTTAAATTGCATACTTATTACATTTCAGGTTATGTTTCATAAAAGACAAGCCTTAAAACAAGTAATTGGTATTGTAATAGAATACAGCTTCAACGTTCCTTTACTAAGAATATATAACAGCATCACATATTTAACAAGACATTTAGCGTAAACAAGAATTAGCTATTGTTTGGGTTACCTATAATTTAGCTGAACAAACGTTTTGCATAACTATTTAAGTAATTTATCAGTAATTAAATAGCACTCCTTTAATTAAACAAAGTTAAGTGGTGTCATGAGAGACAAGATCCCCTTTTCGTAGACTGACCATTATTTGCATTTAAAACAAATCGTAATAGAACCTGTGGTGTCTGAAATGGTTAATCCGCAGGCGGATAGGGTAAGAAATGAAAGACATCAATTGTTTCAGCCATCGGAGCCCGATGGAAAGAGACAGTAACATTTTGAACTTAGATACTACAGTTAATCGAAAACAAAAGAGAGAAGTACTTAAACTTTAAGAAAGAGTAAACTTCTGTTTGACTGTGCCCTGTTGTTTGCCGAGCAACAGTTTTGATGTTACGAGGTACAGTTCCAAAGCAGTTCTTTCCGCAACACATCTCAGAATTGACTGAGTGCTTAGACTACTTTCCGACGATAAGCTTATTGTCACGAGTTGAAAATTTTGAAAAATTAAAGTGCTGTACAAAAAATATTCTCGAAAAATATAACTGCATAGAGACATAAGTGTTAAATTTCACGAGTTTGTACACAGGTATAGTGTTGAACCTGCATGGTTCAAGTTCCCAGGTTTAATGCCATGTGAAACGTTGTTTCAATCGATCGAGAGCTAGACAAAAGCTGATGCCAGACTGGCAGAGGAAATTTTTCTCACTTAGACAATAGAAATAATTGATGGAAAATATAAAGTAAATTTATTTCTCTATGTCCAAAATGTCATTATTTTAACGCTTTGATTGAATATCCTTTTCAAGAAGACAGCTTGTGACATTATTTTATTCAAAGTCCGGGCACAGAATAAACCTGCATAAGTATTTTTAGCGAGTTTCTCTGAAATATATGTCAGAGTAAGCAGTTAGCTATATTAGAATTTGAGAAGCTTGTGGGTTCTCAAATGTTACACAACCCGCCATATGCACGCCTGGACACAAAGTTTTAGAACAATTAAACTTTTAGTGTAAAACTGGTTGCCTCTTTTATAAACTAACCACAAAAACAATCTTCAATTCATGTCTGAGTTCAAAAGCCGTTTCTTTGTTTTAAAAGAACTTATTTCAAATGCATTGAAGTTTCTGTATGATGCAAAAGATGCAACTGATGAATAGTTAATTTAACCAGGACATAATGCATCTAAAAATATGTCCTGCATGTAAAAAGACTAAGAGTGAAAAAGGAATCAGTTTAGAAAATAGTTAGTCATAGAGCGCATATAAATAGATGCCCACTGGTAAAATTCTTCCAAATTTCCAAACACTGTTAGGTCAGAGACTGAACGAACTAAATGTATTGCTGAGGAAACACATGTTTTATGCGTCATATACATTTTTAAAAAAGTCCATGCTGAAAAAATAACGCAGCTGAATAATGAAACATATTTGAACCTAAATTAACAACAATAGTTTACAATTGCTATTCTTATATTTTGCAGAGCTTGTAGTATTGGTTTAGCATTATTCTTATCTGTGTGTGTGTGTGTGTGTGTGTGTGTGTGTGTGTTTGTGTGTGTGTGTGTGTGTGTGTGTGTGTGTGTGTGTGTGTGTGTGTGCTGTGTGTAAATGAAAATGTGGATAGTTGTAACTTGACGATGTTAAAATTTCTTATAACATATATGCATATAACACCGTTTGCTTTATGAAAAAAAGTATTTAAGGGCTCATTGAATGTATCGGAGAATAGTATTATTGTGAACCCATTTATTAGGGAAACTAACTAACTGACAGTTTTTTGGGGTGTCAAAATCTCCTTATTCCTGATCCATCCGACATATAGAATTGTTATTAAATTAAATAGCAATAATTTTTAAACACTATTCAAATTACTTGCTATGACTTTTTTTATCCTTTATAGAAAGTTTGTTCCTTCGTTTTCTTTAATGCAAACCATCTTAGGTTTCCTTTTTTCTATTTTGTTATTAAAATCTCTTTAATTATTAATGATGTAACTATAAGTGAAAGCAAAAGGGGAATTGGCTTACATCTCAAGAAGATTTGTTTATTTTAATACCACTAGAAGTGATATCAACAAAGTCTCAGTATATGCGGCTTAGTATTGTTTGGAAAGATGGTGTGATGTATACAGAGCTCAAAACTATTGAATGAGGTGATTGCATTAGTGAAATTACGGAGAAGTAACGGGTCCACTTTGATGAATTGACGGATGTCCCCAGTATCCAGGTCTGATAAGGACAGATACCAACGTCATTTTAAAACAGACTGACAGAAAGTGTCCCTATTTCAGGGCTGTCCATAGCCAGGAGTATCCACAGCCGAGATTTTACTGTATTCTTGATCCATGTATTACTATGGTGGTCTCTGTTGTATTGATATTTCTGCTTTAGGTGTGAATGCGGACTCTTCACAGATCTGCAAATTAAAAAAGATGATGAGCCTATCCCACTGGCATTTTCAATCACCCATGAGGTAGATCCCGAATCCTGCAATCGCTACGGACGCAACCACCCTTGTGCGAGATACTGCAACCAATATGCCACGATAGAAACTGCTGACAACTTGGGATTATGTGGGACTACTGGTGATGTAAGTATTCCATCTCGTTTATAGCAAAAAACAAATTTCTTAGTTTAAAACAGTACTTAATGTTGATACAAATTATATCTGCCAAGCAGTTCCAATAGAACAAGTGCTCACCAAAAAAACTAACATTCACAGACCATTTTCGTAGGTGTTTCACACTTAGCATAAAGTAAAAGAATGTCAACGCATCACTCCGAATAAGTTGCGCAATTAATATATGGATGATTCGAAAGAAGATATATTTCAGTGTCTTCTGCTATACATTTTGAATTTATTGCAGCAGAATATTTTAGCTGATAGTTTTGATTCTAAAACTATGCGAATACCCTTTACATAGTCTGTTCTTATTCATTTAAGCAAATCAACATGCGAGCTAGTTAAAATTTGCAAATGAAACTAAACAAGAAATAAAAAAACAAATAAACGAAATTTTGGAACATATCTTCAGATTTTGAAAAGAATTTAAAGTTAAAAGTATTATGATTCTTAATAGTAATGCGACTTAAGAATTAGGAAAACGGGATTAATTCTTTCCAACATTTGCAACGAGAAGTGCTACATATTTTAGAATAATTAAAATAAAAGAAAACATGGAAAAGTGAAAAGTGCAATGTAGCATCAGCACTAATGCTATAATGACATATTGATTGCAAACCAAGGATTCAGGTTAATTGCGCAATGTTCATCGGTATTACATTGGCTCATACGCGCTTGAATATTTTTATTTCTTCTGTTTGCTAATACCTTGATAAATCATTAACCATAAAAATATAACCATATTTATGCACCTTTAAATTTAGTCAATTTAGCAATATTTTATTGAAACAAAGAATAACTGAAAAACAAGTGGTTTATTAAATGCAGAACAATTATCGGTGCATGGGTGGATTAATGTGTGAGATTATGTATGCATCAAAACACGACAGAGTAAGAACATTTTGAGTTTATTAAAAGTACTCTTTCAAAGTATCTTTTATAAATATAAACTATTTTATACAATTAAGAGAGTTCATGAATAATTATTAAAAATTTTTAAAATCTTATAAGCTTGTCAAAATGGAGCTTCTAACAGCTTTGTAGCAATTCCAGTATTCTAAATGTTATCTGTAAATAGTTTCACGATAATGATGGCATATGGAAAAAAATCAGACAGCCCAACATAAAGAATAAGCAAAGAAAAACAGAAGGAACCATTTAATTATTTTATAATGCACTATAAATGAAACACAGGTTGTTGAATGTTATAATTGTTGAATTGTTAATGTTGAAATGTTAATTATTGAATTGTTCGCGTTATGTTACTTATAGGTAAAAAATGAGCATCTCAGAATGTATTACCGTGTCCCAGATTGCCCAAAACACCACAACAAGTGGAGACGATCAGGTTTTAAACTGGACGAAAGACTGTGCTGTGATGATGCCTTTTACGAGCCATGCTCTGGATCTGAATGTAGTAGCTGCTATCCTAGTGACTATGGATAGTAAGATTATGTTCAAATTAATTTACGAAACCAATTGCTCGAGAAAGGTAATCTATTTGAAAGTGCTGGTTTGTCTCTACTTATAACGTATTGCAAAAAAGCATTGATGTTTTAACTCTACTTATAACGTATTGCAAAAAGTAGTCGCTAGCCTTCATTATTTCTGAAATTTATATTTTTAGTTGTGAATGCGGAATCTTCGTTCCTGAACAATTTGAAGAAATTGATGGTGACGGTAAAATCAATAGCAAAGTTAATAGCAAAATCAATATCAAAATCAATAGCAAAATACTTTTAATTATTTAAAAAAAAAAAAAAAAAAAAATCTTATAAAGTAAATAAATAAAAATTTTCAAAAAATAAATAAATAAAAATAAAAAAAGCACGAAAAAATTTCAATCACAGATTTTACGACGCTTATTTTTATGCAAAAATATTAAATTTTGAATAACACTTATGCCTTATTAACTTTAGGTGAGATTGTCCTTCCTTTGACAATGATTGGAAGTAACAGTACAGGTGAGTGTCTCTATTTAGCTTTTCTACACTGGAACTCAATGACTAAACAACGATCCAACGCTTGTTCTCGTTTTAAATATGGGGGGTTAATCTTCAAAGATTTATTCGAAGTAACAAGTTTACCAGCCTTTTATCTGTTTTTATTTCCCAAACTGTTTTTGTTACAGTTTAACAGACTATTTTTAAGAGGAGGTTTTGTAACATTCCCTGAACCGACTCCTTCCCCCTCCCTTTCCGGACCGGGTATTGATTGAAATGGCGGATATTTGATAAAATGTTTTTGCAATGTTTTCCTTGTGTATGTTAAATATTTATATGTACTTTAGAACAACCGCAGCCTAAGGAATTTTGTGACAGGGTTGGGACAATTTTGGACCCTTGCCTACAAATGTGTGCAATTGAAGGAAATATTGCATTTGATTCGTACAGACTAAATGACAACCTAACTGTAAGTGGTTGTCATTTAGTCAAAAATTTGAACGGTTCGACAAAACTTCTCACACAATGAAATATTACCTTGGAATGTGAATAGGTATCGATGAAACACACAACAAAGACAATTCATCAAAACAAAAGGAACTGATTGTAGATCAATGTCTGAAGATATAGCACACACATATAGCACACAAAAAGATATACTCTCTCTGGGACATTACATAATACGCTTCTGCCAGGGCCTAAACTGCCATGCAGTGCGGCTTAAATTATGAATGCTGGTGTCTAATTATCAGAAACCTATTCCATATATCATTTCCACTGACATAGACGGATTTGCACTTAAGAAATGACAGAACAAAAACTCATAAAAATTAATTCCATTTTACCAGAAACATATTCACAAGTGGGTCATAAAAGGAATAACATGAAAAAGTTCAAAAATGTGTAAATGTAGATGTTAAAAGAAAATTAGAATTTTGATTTAAATCTATCATTTCTTTATGATTTATCCTAAGAAACTACAGTCAAAACTGAATTTTAATTGAAAAGACCCTAAAGACGAATCGGCTTATAGATAAAGAATTGCACTTTAACTTTCCTTGTTCTCTTATGCTTTTTCAGGATTCGATGGTAACATATGGAGACTTTTACTGTAGAGCTCTCAATGCGATTGACGTTGATTTGGATGATTTAAAAACTGAACTTGGAATATGGATTCGTGCTCCAAATTGTGACTTTGTAAGTAACCGATTTCTAGTATTATGTCAAAGCCAAAGACGTCATCAGAATGTAATGAAATGTGGAGCCTCAATTGCCATTGAAACATGTTAATTCAAAAGAAAATATTAAGCACAATACAGAAGTTCTTGACGTTAATAATAATAAAAACAGAATAAGCCTCATTCTGGTATAGCTAAAATAGTAACATTTTCCCACATCGCGATTGCAAAATTATATTAAGCAAAAATGCAAAAAATTTTCACACAACCCTTTGGGTTACTTAAAAAATCTGACTGCAGCTCCACTCCAAAAGAACCCGCATATTAACTGACTGGATGGTTATATTAATTGGTTCCTAAGCTGTACAATTTACACCTTGAAAATGAATATAAGCTTATTTATCTGAAAGTCATGCACAGACCATTTTCTGATATATTGCGGCAACAATTATCATTGCATTATGTAGTTTTGACCATTGGATGTGTTTGACTCTGAAGAGAATCGTAAAGAAATATCCAGCCTTTTATTGACTTATTTTCCTGCTAAATTGCAAAAAATGTAATGTTAGAAATATACTATCGCTCCAACTCAAATTGAGGTTTTCCATTCAACACTATATGATTTACATAATTTATGTTAAAATAAAGATTGCTTTTATTGGCGCAATTTCAGTGTTGCAATTGAGTATTTTTATATACATGAATAAATTTTATTGATGTTTCTTCTATATAAAACATTTTGTGTGCTGATGTACTAATATGTTTTATTCCTTTAAGTACAAATGGCACGAGGTCGCACAAGTAAAACATCCAGAAACTCTGTGCTGCGACGATGGCGAAAACGAATATCCGTGCTATAAGCACGCTGTTAAAGATGACTTGCTGTGGTAGAGCATTAAAATATTTAATTAAAAACAATAGTGTTGTGGTAAATAAAATAGTGCATTATTTAAGAATAAACTTGGTCTTCGTTGTTTCACGAGCTATTGCATAATGTGTCTTATTAGCCCCCCCCCCCCCAAACCTGGTCTTTAGATGGACCATAGCTGGAGATGGTTCATTGCTGGCTGTTGTTCCCACATTGATAACTCGTTTCATGTTATATTGATATATAGATGACCTATTGTAGTGGATAGGTGCATGTTTTGTTTTCACCTTGACTCAATTCAACATAGCAATGACCGCCATATTTTATTTTCAATTTCTTTTGTACACTGCTGTCCGCGGTTACTTGTTACTAGAAGTACTGCTAGAAGTACTACACTAAGACTTTACTGCCATTAGTACTACTACCAATACTACTTTTCTAGTACTTTACAGCTCTAGTGGTTCCACCACTAGTACTACTGTGCTTCTGGTTTACTGTTTTACTACGTCACTTGCCCAAACAAAATACTTTAAGCATTCGATTGTCTTAGTTAAAAACTTGTCACTCAATTACAAGCTATTCCTGTTCAGTTTGATCATGTATCATTTAGAAAGTAAAAATATATGTTAATTAGAATGTGACTGTTCAAACTGGAATATATGCAGAGATATGCAAATTATAACGAGATTCTTCATCTAATTTTCTTTTCTGATTCAACTTGAAACTTCGAAAACGCCACTTGCCATCAACCTTGTTATTTTAATAAAGTATGTATCTACCTTAATTTTAAATTTTACTTACTTTACTATACACAAAGAAACAACGAGTACTTTTTGTGCTTATTTTCTGAGGGAGAGGGAGCATGTGCTCAAGGCTTAGGTGCGACCCCTACTTCATCCAAAACCTACCAAATCCCCACCTCGGTGGGCTAGAGCTGGTGATCAGAAAAAGTGTGCCCCGTCCACCAACTTCAAGCTCTCAAGAATAAGGTTACGCCTCTAACCACCAACCCCCTCCCTCTGCCTTCTCTGCGAAAAAGATCACGCGTTCAGGAATAAGTCATACTCCCCACGACAATAGCTCTCGCCTGCCTTTGAACTAGGAATAAGCGTCAATTAATCTATATGGGAAGGATACGACTAAACCATAAATTCTGAAAACTCCATTTTTGTGTAAGTCCAAGGATTAATGAGCCAGTAACGGCGACAGATAAAACAGCAGTTGGCATTAAGAGAAAATAAGGTGTTTACATTTAAGTAGAGCAATAAAGTTCGGAAACTTATTCCGTGTAGAAGCATCTTACGTTAACTCTTTGGCAGTATTATCACTTATGTAGCTCCACAGATATTATACAGGAGCATTTTCTCCGTGCATGATAGAAATCTCTTGGCTTTTCTCTACCGATACACAAATGGGGGATTTTCTCGGGGGTATTTTTTCGGGGAAGTTTCTCCGGAATTCCTTAGATGATGCAGTATAACACTACTAACAACAATAACACTAACACTTTGCTTTGCTTTGTCGCTTAATTTTTATGATAGTTAAGCTCCTCACAGGGATTGATCATGCTGTGCATTGGTTGTTTGTGGGTGGGGGTGGGGAGGGGAAAGTTGACGGCAGTATGTAGTATGTGAGGAGTTACAGTCGACAGAAACATATACTATGAGCGACACTACTTGCCATGCATAAACATGGAGAAGGAGCTATTGCAGCTCAGCATCTGTAGCGATTACAATCACGTCCGGTGGGTAAAAGTCCCCATCCCCAACGCCCCAAAAGCATACATCTGTGGTGTGTGCCAGCACGTCCGATTGCTACACATCCCCACCCCACCTCACACACTCTCACACAAAACACTTGTAATTTGCATACCTTCGGAATAACGGACACCGAGCTCAGCTGGTTTGGTTCATACCTGGAGGATAGGTATCTCTGTGTTGCGATTGCGGGTGAAGAATCAGACACCCTGGCCCTGGACTGTTCTCTCCCCCAGGATTCAATACTTGGCCAACGTCTCTACTCAGATCATACACAGCCTCTAGGAGAACTGCTGCGACAGTTGATATTGCTATATCACTGCTACGCAGACGATACTGGAAACAATAAGTCAATGTCCCTTGAATCAAGTGATGTACTATATCTCGCGGCGAGAAAAATGGCGGATAAAATCGTGCAAATTCAATACAAAATAGGCTGAAATTGAATCCAAACCAAACTCAGTTTGCAGTCCTATGCAGCGCCAATAATCGCCATAAGGTAAAAATATCTACCCTCGATCACCCGGCAGGTGCAATTGTAGCTTCTAGCTCTGTGAAAAGTTTAGGCACAACACTGGATACACACCTGGCTATGGAAATGCAAGTTAAGCAGTTTTGCAAGACGTGCTATTTCTGCATGAAATGGATAAGAAGCATCAAGCATCTTTTAAATGTGGAACAAACCAAGTCCATTGTGCAGTCGTTTGTATTATCCAGAATCGATACTATAATAGTCTCCTTATAAGGATACCTAAGAACTTGATATGATCGACTTCAGCGCGTCATGAAGAAGATGGATATTCGGGAGGTCTCTCGTTTAAAGTGTTACTGACCCCCTAATATCTTTACATTGGCTAAAGGTCGATGACAGTATCCAGTTCAAAAAATTAACTTTGACGTAGAAGGCTCTGCATGGCGAGGCCCCAAAGTACATCTCCGATTTACTCCGATCTTATAACCCGACAAGAACACTTCGATCCTCTGCTGGAAACAGTCTGTGCATCCCAAAGAGTAGGACTCGTTACCGGGATCCTTGGTTTAGTCATGCCGCACCGGTGTTATGGAGCAATCTCTCTACTGGCCTAAAGTAAAAGAACTCTCTGGCGTTCTTTAAAAGAGCTCTGAAAACTCATCTCTTCAAGAAACATACCATTTAATTAGGCAAATGACTAGCTTATTTTAGTAATAGTTTTAACTTAATATTTTTATTGCAATTGTTCGCTTTGTGATTTATGAAAGTGTGTTACAAAAGTCTCTTATAATAATATAATAAGATATTTGTGGTCACTGCCACACACAAAATACGCTGCTATTAGGTTCGTGGTGTATTCTGGTGAAAACTATCAAACACGATGGAAAGGCTGTAAAACTACCCGGAGGAGCATCTACAATTAGAATCAATTCAAATAAACTTGATAAAACGTAAATGCAGTCACAGTATCATGCAATAATAAGCACTTTCGCAACTGCTACAATAAATATCTCACACTTTTTAATGTAACCAACTTTAAAGGCACTATTTAGTAATCTGTATAAGTGAATATCCTTTAAAATAAAATAACTGAGCTAAATAGAAATGCCAGGCTAGTTAGTTACAGATGTCCATCAAGAGTTTGCTATTCGCTGTAAGTTTTGTGTCAATGGGTATGTAAAGCTAAACAAAAATTGCAAGAGATAAAGGAACCCTTCAAGACATTACGTTCTAAAAGTAAAACGGACGAGTTAAAACAGACATAATATAAAATACTGACCGTTATTTATAAACGAACGAATTAGTGTCTAAAATAAAATAATAAAAGGAGTAACAGATTATCATAATACATATCGACATGTTAAAGATATTGTTGCTCATTACTTGAATATTTGTACTTACAGTGCTCTTTCTAACCAGTATTGCAAAATAAGAATTTAAAGAAACAGAGTTCGTCTTCCGTGGTGTTATTGTACTTGGGAATTTTCAATCCGCACAGTTTATTCAATTCGTATGATGCGGTGAGATTATTCCTTTTCACTGACATAATCTTATCAGACGGACGACTCTGGGACGGTTGGGACCAAGACGGCCGAATTTGGCTGAGAGATATTGTAACTTGGTTAGAAATTTATTTTATATGCGAAAACGAACATTGACATTTTGCCATTGAAGCTCCTCCTATATTAGCTGTGAAAACTTACAGTAGGACCAATTGACCCCTGCATTGTCGTCAAAGAATGAGCAAATATTGCGTTTGTGTAATGTGCTGAATCTCTATCGGAACAGCCAATATTTTAGAGGGGGTGCTTTCCTCTCACTTGATTCCTCACATGATAAATAAGTAGAGGCTTCCAATAACTGGCTTGCCAACTTTCTCCATTGCATCCTATATTTACTATTTCTCATTTATTATTACTTTAATTATTCTCTGCCTTTATTTTCAAAAGATCTTAAGTGTATTTCTGAATGCTATTTTTATACTTTCTGTTGTTTCTTTCATTTCGTCATTTCGAGTTTCCATAAATGTCAAAAAATCACTCAAAACAAATGTTTCTGCAAGCGAAGAGAGATTAGTCCATTTGTGGAAAGATTATGATATGATGTCACATTAATGCTTATGACGTTTTAAGACATTTTGATGTTTTATTAATGTCAGGTTTTTGTTCAATATAGAAGTCTATAAGGACACAGTACAATACTCCAGGTTTGGTAAAAACTGGTGGTTTAGGTGGGGGTTTGGCAGGATGGGGGGGGGGGGGGGTTGTGTGGCAGTTGCCAGAATGGTGAGAGAGGATTTTGCCCGCCACCTTCACAGCTTCTACCTACCAACGTTATTTAGATGTCAGGAGAGTGACATAATCACGTCGTTCCTTGAGCCATCCAGTAACAAAGCATATGCGTGAAGTCAATTTTCATAAATATTACGCAAAAGGAGATAAGTAAAGTAAGAAGCAACGTGTTTCTAAATGTCCCTTACTTTATGTCCTGATCATCGTCACGTTTGAAAACGACCAGTCATCGACTTTAAAATTACAAGGCTTATACTCCTATGAGCACTAACATGACTAGTTTTTTTGGTGTGACTCGGACATCTCTGCGACGAGATTTTTTTAACTAAGCCTAGATAAAAGTTCAGTTTCGGCAACGAAAAGCACCGTCACGTCTAAGGAATGTTTAAATCTATGTCTCAGCAATTGTTGCTAAAGACGCTGATTTAGTCAAAGTCTTAACATCTTGGCTTATCCAGTCTGTTCAGCGTTGTGCCGAAGACCAATCCATACCCAATTATAACTAGATTTAATGTTGCGATTTGGCCGGGTTACTGTCACAACCTCAAATCGCCGTTCAGTCTCTGCCGTATATCTCAACCGTCGATTTGAGGCATGTCAAAATCTGTGTTACGTCCGTTTGATAAATCTGCGTTTGGATGCAAACTGACGACTTGGCATAACTCTTACCAAAAAGTTTTAATGATTCCTGGATTTGTAAACATTCAGTATAGTACTGTTGTAAGTTATGGTGTTCGGTAGCGAAAACGGTCTAGTTTTCAACTGTTATTGCTACTGTTTACTTCAGATAAAATTTACATATTTTGCTCAAGCCACTGGGAGCGGAACATGATAAAGCGTATGATAATATGACAGTTACTTAATTCCTTCATCGTTTCCTGGGCTATTTTGCAACATTTTGGTCTTATATATATATCAATTATGTTGGAACATGAAAGCACAAAAGATAACAGCACTCAATAACTATCTCTTCTGAGTGGTCAGTTTATGATAATCTTAACTAGAATATCTCACAACATGTAAGCTGACCGTTACTTGGACCAGTTAGTGATAAGAAACAAATATAAAAGAAAGGAAATTCATGCTTGAACACCAAGAAAAAAACCGAATTGAATAAATTAGTCATTACAATGAAGGCATTCATATCTCTAATATTTTTGTTACACGCGGTGTCGGCACAACAACGCTACAGGTACGTGGCATAGGATCCTACATTCATCTTTCAATTCACGGCAGGAATTAGAAATCAAATCTTGACAAATTGTGAATTTCTTTTGGTCTGTATTATACGGGACGTATTCTACGCTTCGTGTAAGTGAAAGCCTTACTTTAAAACTATTATTATAATTACTATAATATAGCTATAATTGGTATGCTTATTACATTTCAGTCTATGTTTCATAAACGACAAGTCTTAAAACAAGTCATTGATACTATAATAGTATACAGCTTCAGCGGTACGTTAATAAGAACATACCACGGTACGTATTCGAGGCCTTCAACAAGAAGTTTATCGTTAACAAGAATATAATTTAACTGAGGAGAAGTTTTGCATTACATTATTATTAAAATTAATGTCATGCGGGACAAGATCTCCTTTTCATATCGTGGGCATGAGTTGTACCTAAAACAAATCGAGATAGAATCTGTGGTGTTTGAAATGCTTAATCTAAAGGAAGATGACTGCAAGAAATAAAAGGGATTAATTGTTTAAACTCTCTGAGCCCGATGGAAAGACATAATAAAGTTCTTAATTGCCTCTAACTCTAAATACTGTAGTTGATGGTAAATATTAATACTTTAAATGAAAACCGTACAAGATGTATAATGGAAGGAAAACAGACAAGCACTTAAATTAAAAAAATAAGATTACTTTTCTCTCTGATTTTCTGTTGTTTGAGGAGCAACATTTTTTACGTTATCAGGCAGAGTTCTGAATTAATCATCAGAGTTCTTTTTTAATTCAAATGCTGTGTTTAAAGGCATTTTCGTAATTTATAACTGCTTAGTAATGTAATTTATACATTTCACGAATTTTACGAATTTGTAGGAAGATGCAGTGCTTAAGAAAAACACTGTTTTACCGTTGCATATTTCAAGTTGCCAGGTTTAATACCATGTCAGGAAAGGTTGTTTATTAATATTCACTGGCCTGTCAATTGAAATCTGGAAAAGAGCTGATGCCAGACCAGCATAATAAAATTAAGTAAACTACATATAACAGTACAAGAAGATAATTGTAACTTCATAAATATGTCCTGTATGCTAAATAATCTCACATAAAAACAGAAATATTTGATAAAAAACATTAAAACAAGTTCATTTCGTCATATGTCAATATTTTAGCACTGTAATGGATATCCTTCTCATAAAGGCAACTGGTGGCATTGTCGTATTCAAAAACAATTCAAAAAGTAAACCTGTGTCAGTATTCTTAACATCAGTGGCCGTATTCATAAAAGTTAACTGTGCAGTTAACTGGTTCTGTTTACTGCTCTCTTAGCAACTAGTGGCCGTATTCATAAAAGTAAACGGTACAATTATTTGGTTCTGTTTACTGCTCTCTTAGCAACTAGTGGCCTTATTCACAAAAGTTAACTGTGCAGTTAACCGGTTCTGTTTACTGCTCTCTTAGTAGCTAGTGGTCTTATTCACAAAAGTTAACTGTACAATTAACTGGTTCTGTTTACTGCTCTCTTAGTAACTAGTGGTCTTATTCACAAAAGTTAACTGTACAGTTAAGTGATTTCATTAACTATTCCGTCAGTAACCAGAATTTCCGAAAGTAAACATTTACCCTGTTTAATAAACATTTACCCTGTTTAATAAACACAACTCCACCTAATAATGTCTGCGTGATACAGCTAGATTAACAAACTGTCGCTTCTACCCGGGTCAGGAAATTAAACCAGAATTAACAAGAATCGTTTACAAGTGCTGTTACTACATTATGCCTGGGTTGTAGTAATGGTTTAGTATTATGCTTATCTGACTGTGTGGGTTCTGTGTGCGAATGAAGCTGTTGGTAGTTGCGTGTGTGAATGAAGCGCGCGCGCACGCGCGCGCGCGCGCGTGTGTGTGTGTGTAAATGAAGCTGTGGGTAGTTGTGTGTGTGTTTGTAAATGAACCAGTTTTTCCTAAAAAAATGGCAGTTATGGTCTATTTGCATATGTCCCACGGATAATAGAATTCTTGATATTTGCCTTACTATGATGGACTTAAATTGCATTTACATTTTTTTTGCTTTAGGTGTGAATGCGGACTCTTCACAGATTTACAAATTGAAGAAGATGATGAGCCTATCCCATTAGCATTTTCAATTACCTATGAAGTAGACCCTAGAACCTGTGATCGTGAGGAAGGACGCAGCCACCCATGTGCAAGATACTGTAACCAATATGCCAGGAGAGAAACGGTTGATAACTTGGGACTATGTGGGACTACTGGTGATGTAGGTATCCTTCTTCGTTCACAGCAAAACTGGACTTGTTAATTTGAGAGAGAGAGGTTGATGTAATTAGAAATTACATGTGCTCGATACGTAATCAAAGACGTTTTCACATGAAATTGACACAGAAATTAAGTATTATACGAGTTTCTAAATTAGAAAGAAAAAACACAAACCCCACACATCACCTTACACACTATACGACACGTCATCCCACACATTACTCCACACATTATGCCACATGTCACCTCACACAACACCCCACACACTATGCCACAAGTCTCCCCCCCCCCCACACATCACTCCGCACATTACGTCACACGTCACCCCACACATCACTCCACACACCATGCCACACGTCACCCATCACAAATCACCCATCACAAAAATTTACACGATCAATACATGAATGCATCATAAACAGATATATTTCATGTGCCGCGACTATATATTTTGACGTTATTACATCAGAATGTTTGAGCTGATATAATTTTATAATTCAAACATTAAGAAATTTTCTTTACAATTAATAAGTATATTGCCATGTATTTTAAGCAAATCAACAAGCAAGCGAGGTAATATTTGTAAATGACCCTAAACAAGAAATAAATTACTTCCATACTGAATGGATGTATTATCCAACGTTCCAATCTAAAACATTACCAAAGAACCTTGTTGTAGAAGAAGTTTTATTACGTGAACATTCAAAACTATAACATATATTAAAATAAAACAACATTTTGGAATCTCAGAAAGTGGGTTAAAAGTATTCTGATTTTTATCAAACGCAAATTACGAATTTGCAAGTCACGACACTATACGACACTATACGACACTATACGACACTATACGACAATATACGACACTATACGACACTATACGACAATATACGATACTATACGACAATATACGACACTATACGACACTTTTTTTTATTTTCAACATTTGTAATTTTTGCCAAAACTCTTTCGAGTAAAGGTTCTGAAAAGTGCAATTTAGCGTCCTCGGTACTACCACAGCTACTAACCAATTTAGCAAACAATGTCTCAGGTTAATTGTATAATATTCTTCGATGTTATATTGTGGCTGTTATGTGCTTGAAAATGCCTTATTTCCTGTAATGCCTTAATGAATCATCGACTAAAATTTGTCCTTTTAATACACATTTAAATTAAATATTTTATTGGAGCAAACCGTAACTGAATATAAATATGCCTTATTAAAACAGTACAATGATCGCTGCATGGGTGGATTGATGTGTGAGATTATGTATGCATCAGAGCACGACGAAGTAGGAATATTTTTACTTATTAAAAGTACTCTTTCTAAACATGTTCTATAAATATAAACTACTTTATGTAATTAATCGACTGTGTTAAAACGTTATAAAGAATCGATTTTAGACGTTTATAAAATTATTGGAATAGCAATTTAGCGACGCTTGGCAGTATTCTATCTAAATGTTACCTATAAAATACTTTCACGATACTGATAATATATAAAAAATTAACATAAAGAATAAAGTAAGGAGAAAACAGAGAAGGGAATACTGCATTTTCTTATGACTCGACATAAATAAAAAAACAAGCAATGTTGTAACGTTTTTTTGTGGTAAATATTTTACTTTTAGGTGGAAGATGAGCGTCTCAGAATGTATTACCGCGTCCCAGATTGCCCAAAAGACAACGATAAGTGGACACGATCCGGGTTTGAACTGGATGAAAGACTTTGCTGTGATGATGGCATTTACGAACCTTGTTCTGGACCTGAATGTAGTAGCTGCTATCCTCATGACTATGGATAGTAAGGTTACATTCAAAATATCTTAGAAAACAAATTACTCGAGAAAGATAATTCAACGAAAAATGTTATTTTCTCCTTACTTATAGGGTAATTTAAGACAAGTATTCGTTAATCTTAATTATTTCTCAAATTTATATTTTCAGCTGTGAATGCGGAATCTTCGTTCCTGAGCAATTTGAAGAAATTGATTCTGATGATGGTAAATCAGAAACTATCATACATTTACTACGTTTAATAGTGTTGATGTGTTAATAACAGTAAACAAAACTACTTTTCGAGGTCAAAATCAATTTTTTATTGAATGAATAGCTTTTGAATCTGTTCAGTTTCCCCCACAGACTACCGAAAGCATCAACAACTTTGTAGATCTCACCATTTTTATACGTATGTAAAAGTGTTCACATTTGAATAAAACTAATGCTTTATTTACTTTAGATGAGATTGTTCTTCCCTTGACAATGATAGGAACTAACAGTACAGGTGAGTATATCCAACTGTTTTTACTACATTGAAATTCAATGACTAAACAACTATCCATTGCGTTTTCTTGTTTTTAAACATATCTGAGTGTTTTTTATAAACATGAATACGTTTTGTGTGTAATATGTATAGGGTGCAAATGCTTGATAAAACTGCGTTTGCTATATTGGCCTATGCCTATCAGATATAAGACAATTGGTACTTTTCGACCTTTCGGATGGAGATATGGTTCCGACTGTTAAATTTATTGAGATAAATTATAAAGCATTGATAAAGAAACAGCATTAAAATTCCATATATCTGTCAACATATGCATTTGTGCCATTTGCCTCTGTGTGAGCTTTACCTCTGTGTAAGCTTTGCCTCTGTGTGAGCTTTGCTTGTGTTTGAGTTTTACCTCTATGTGAGCTTTGCCTATGTTTGAGCTTTGCGTATGTGTGAGCTTTATAAACTCTTTTACATATAAGTATGCCTCTTTAATAGCTCCCTTCTAAGATGTTTCTAGTAAAATATTACTTTGTTATTTTTCATTGTTTTTCTCTATTGATTCTCTGTGTGTTTATCTCAAACAATATGGTTGAAACGCGAACACCTTCTGGAAGCAAGTCAAAGTACGATTCCTCCTTTTTATTTGTACTTTCAGAGCAAGTGCAGCTTAAAGAATTTTGTGATACTGTTGGGACGGTTATGGACCCGTGCCTACAACTGTGTGCAGTTCAAGGAAGCAGTGCGTTTGCTTCGTTCAGACTAAATGACTACATAGCTGTAAGTGCAATAAATGAAATATTGATATTTTCTATTTTGGTGTAAATTCAACAGTTTCTATTGTGCTGTTTATATTTCAACTGAGCTTTAGACAAGGCCAAGGTTTTCTCATATGCCATTACTGGTTTGCTTTTAATGCGTAAACGGTAGTTTCTTCTTTGAGATACGTTTTTTATGGTAGATTCTTCTGTTCAACGTCCCATTTGTATTCTACTCTTAAAAATCTAATTTTGGATTATTTTGCTGTAAAATCATTAGATTCTAATAATTTATTTATGTTTTGCTGAGTTTTATCACAAGACTTAAGTTTCCTCATATGATAATATATGCTACTTTTGTTTTTTTTCTGTTTAATGTCCGATTTGGTTTTACTCTTTAAATTCTAATTTTGTTTTTTTTTTCTGAATGGCTCATAGCTGAGAATAAGAAGTTGCATCTACAATTTCTGTAGACAATTATATTTAGAGTTCTCATTAACAAAATTTTGCAACAGAAAAGAACAAACATAACATTGCAGACATTGGCAATTTCTTATTGTTAAATTTAAAGCTCTCATTTGAAACTTACGTCATCACTCGTGGCAACTTGTTTCATTTATAAATGGGTGTGTCACAGCCCATGAAAAAAACAATCTCTTATTTGAACGAAAATCGTCTGTATGTTCTTGTGGGTTAAACAAAGTTCTGTAATAAATTAATCCACTTTAGGTATGTGTGAACCGCTTTGAGCCAAAAGGGGTTAAAGTGATTTCATTATTATTATTATTATTATTATTATTATTATTATTATTATTATTATTATTATTATTATTATTATTACTACTACTACTACTACTATTGATGGTGCTATGCTAATATAAAGACAAGTTTAATTTTGTAAACCATTTATAATGTTTAACTATTGCTTAAAAACACTGTGGGATCTGCGAAACAAATTATATTGTAAAAGAAACGATGAAAATCGTATCGGTTCGTCATACTCAATACCATTTTAAATATTATAGAATGGAATGTAAGCATAGAATGAAAAAGTATCATCGAAGAGATGTATAATAAAGCCAGTTGTTTTAGGATTGCAATAAGTTAGAGATCGATGCCCCAACAGAAAACACAGATTCTCTCCACCACACTACACGAATCGCTTCTGCTAGAGTTTCAAGTCTTGTGGAATGTGATTTAAATTACGAACCTTCGTAAACACTTCCGATAACTTCCACTGCCCTCTAATAAAATGTTTCATTGTTTCAGACTTCAAAAGTGACTTATGGGGATATGTACTGTAAAGCTCTTTATGCAATTGACGATGATTTTGACGATTTGGAAACTGAACTTGGAATATGGATTCGTGCTCCAAATTGCGACTTTGTAAGTGACCGATTTCAAATGTCCTGCTTTGGACGTAGTTTTTAAATAATGGCGTGTCTTAAACACTTTAAGGGTGTATTTTTTTCATAAAATCCACCTTTAAAGTAGATTTTTATTCACTTATTTAATGGAAAATATTTACTGCAAGACTGAAGTTCCTGACGTTATCCCAGTATATAGCAGGTTTTAATACCGGTTAATTATAACACAAACAGGAGAAATTTCACTTTGGTATAGCAAAATAACATTTCTCTACATCGCAGGTACAAAATTAAATTAACAAAACTACAACCAAGCTTTTATTAAAACAACCTTTTGGTTTACTTAAAAATGCCTCACGTTAACCCTGATCTCCCCCCTCCCCAAAAAATCCACAGGTTTACTGATAATATGATTTTATTTTTTGGTTTCCAAAAATAAAGATAACTTAAACTTTATGCACATTTAAGTGACGCTTATCTTTAACCAACGAGTATTGAACTGAAGAATATTCACATAGCTTTTCTGTCATTATTTTGAATAATCAGGTTGAGCATAATGCTCATTTGAATACCACTATGCACTTATAATCATTGGTTGTTAAACTATAAAGAACTTTATGAAGAAATATCTGATATAGCATTAAATTGGAAACAAATGTAACACTTGGAAATGCATATCATGACTTTGAGTCCAAAACTGAGGCGTTTCAAACGGCGCCGTATGACTTACATAATTCATTTTAAAATACAGATGGCTCTTATTATAACAAGTATTTATTGCATACAGAAGCGATTGCTTTGAACTATACAATTTGAACATTCACTAACTATATTGTTATTAACTACAAACTATAAGCAAACGGTTCTGTTGTAAACCGCACGAACCAGTGCGCGTACAAAGGAAACACTAGTACTTTGACCAGTAGATGCACCCGGTATAGGTACGCACAACAGTACTCACCGCTCTTCCAGTATCGAAAACGTCGGGGTGCGTTTAACAACGCCATAACAACGTAATTGCGCTACAGAAAGCAAAAATGTGTAAATTTGTCTTTGAATTGATTAAAAAAAACCCCCTTAGCCTTGTGCTACCAGTGGTACAGGTTGTGGGAGGGTTTTTTAATCACTCACATGATTTTATCATTTGTCAAGTACAGTTTATCATTTAAGTAAGTACACACTTTAAATAGCGCGTAGTGTGACGTATCTACTGGAAAATATGTGAATACCGAACATGTTTACCAGTCAAAATACTACTGTTTCCTTTGTACACGTATGGGCAACAACTATATAAAACCAGATGTTTTAATATATCCAAGTTTTAATACATGTCCCAAATGCTGCTTCTATAGACAATTATTTTGTTTGCTGATTTACCTGTTTCTGTTTTTTAAGCGTAAATGGCACGAGATATACCAAGTGAAGCATCCAGAAACGCTGTGCTGCGACGATAGCGAGCATGAATACCCGTGTTCTAAGCGTGCCGTCAGTGATGATTTGTTATGGTAGAGCATAAAATATTTCATTGAAATCAATGGTGGTGTAGTAAATAAAACAGTGAATTACTGAAAAAAATAACTTGGTTTTCTTGTTTCATTGTTAATACACGAACGACTGCCAAGCTCCAGGTATGGGAGAGGGACTATAGGTTTGGGTATTGTTCGTCTGTCTATTCGTCTCTCCGTCTGTCTGTATGCTTGTCAAGAATAATGTGAGCAAACCCTCTTCCCCCGCCTCGGTGAGCAAGAACAGGTATTTGAGAATAAGGTGCGACCTGTTCTTCATTCTTAACCGCCACCCCCTCCTCTCAGTGATCTAGAACAGGCGCTCAAGAATAAGGTACGCCCCCAACACCAAACCCTTCCCCTCCCCATGGGCGATCCACAGCAGGAATTCATGAAAAACGAGCCCCCCCCCCCCTACCAAAAAAACCCTTTCCTCACCCATATATATAGGCGAGCTACGTCAGACATTCAAGAATAAGGTACATACCCACCACAGGCTCCCTCCCCGCCTCAACAAGTTAGAGCGGGCGTTCAAGAATAATGTACGACCCACCCATACCCCTGACCTCCCCCCACGTCAAGCTAGAGGTCGCATTCAAGGATAAGGAACCACCCCCCATCAATCACCCAACCCGACCCCCATCCATCACCCAACCCGACCCCCATCCATCGCCCAACCCGATCCCCATCCATCACCCAACCCGATCCCCATCCATCACCCAACCCGACCCCCACCCATCGCCCAACCCGAGCTAGAGCGGAGTTTCAAAAGTAATCTTCACCTCTCTCACCCTTAACCCCCTCCCACCCCACCCTCCGCCTCGGGA
This sequence comes from Protula sp. h YS-2021, assembly GCA_949752745.1. Classification (NCBI taxonomy): domain Eukaryota; kingdom Metazoa; phylum Annelida; class Polychaeta; order Sabellida; family Serpulidae; genus Protula; species Protula sp. h YS-2021. The sequence goes on from OX457033.1 coordinate 35,064,282, forward strand.
AGTTAGAACTGGGGTTCTAGAATAAAGTACGCCCCATCCCCGCCACGTGCATAGCACAATACGTAAGTATATTCCCCACAGCTGCACAAATAGGGGGATTTTCTCCGGGGTCGTTTTTTCCGGATAGGGTTTCTCTGGGTTTTCTAAACCGCTGCAGTGCTACACTAATAATAATCCTCGGCTTGGGCGGGGAAGGCCAGGAGCGGTCTCCCGAAGACCGCCAATTTTCGTTTAGAAAAGGACCGGGGTAGTTTTCATTCAGTACTCCGCATTTCTCATAGAAAGGGGATTCTTTTGAACCAACTTAATACTTCGTGTTTAGGGGTCGTTTCAAACAGTCATGGGCACGCACTGTCACCAAATGGGACAGGAGTGCGACCCCCTCCCCCTTCCTTCGGGATCGCACAGTACATAGAAAGAAAGAACAGAGATGTAGATTCATCAATACTGAAGACAAGATAATTCATTAATCGTCATATCAATTGCAGCTTTCAGCTCTGCCAGAACAAGTGCCTGATATGAAGTAATCACTGGTAAGAAAAACAAGCAATGCGAGCAAGAACACACCGATGCTCTGGGTAACGTCGTGAGTGAGCAGGCAACCCGAATGGTATGTATAATTTCGTATGTGGATAGACACACCCCGCAGCTCTGATGGTGGAGGCACCTGGTATCATATGCGTTATCGTCATGTCCAAAAGAGGCTAGACGCTAGATCTGCTCCCCTAGTCATTTTGAGGCTGGACGCGGAGTGCCAAATTCGTTAAGGTGGTGAGGTTTTAGGGATAATTTTTATTCAGTACTCAGCGTTTTCCGCAGTGTTCTTTGAAAACAATACTCCTCGTTTAGGGGTCGCTTAAAGTCATGCACGGTAACCCATGTGTACGCGAGCACCTGCCTATCCCCCACCCCCTTACCCCCGGGACATTGGTTATAGGTCAGGGGTGGTATTCCTGATGCAGAAAAATAACAACAGTCTTAAGATTTTCCTCAAGTAAGGAAGGAAGCATTAGAGACCTTTTGCAAGAAGTTAACTTTCCATTTTTTACGCATGAGAAGACTTTTGGCAAAAAGTGTTTTGCAAGAAGTAAAATTAATTTTAAATGAGTTAAAATATCTTTTTGAAAAGAAGCATGAATTAGCATATGTTATGTTTCTTTGAAACAATTTGAGTCAGTTACCCAAAGCTTGAACATGAATAGGAGCTGTATTTTGATCAGTCGGCCGAAAGTAAACTATCCAAATTCGCGATTTAGTTTATGTTGCATTTTAGAGCTAAACTGTCTAATCCAAATATGAGTTATATTATATTGTAATATTAAGATGTTATACGATTGTGATTTGTATATTTTTAATTTTTGTAATGCGCTATGAGCTTTAATTAAGTAAAGCGCAATAGATAATAATAATAATAATAATAATAATAATAATAATAATAATAATAATAATAATAATAATAATAATAATAATAATAAACATAGTACTCATAATAATCATAATCATAATAAAATATATTTAACATGTTCGCAAAGGATTCGGGAACATGATTAACTACATGAATGGACTAAATTTGAAGTTGAAAAAAACACACACACACACACACACACACACACACACACACACACACACACACACACACACACACACACACACACACACACACACACACACACACACACACACACACACACACACACACACACACACACACACACACACACACACACACACACACACACACACACACACACACACACACACACACACACACACACACACACACACACACACACACACACACACACACACACACACACACACACACACACACACACACACACACACACACACACACACACACACACACACACACACACACACACACACACACACACACACACACACACACACACACACACACACACACACACACACACACACACACACACACACACACACACACACACACACACACACACACACACACACACACACACACACACACACACACACACACACACACACACACACACATTTCGAGAAGTCTTGTTTACGTCTGAATCGTCTTTTCAAAGTCAAGCACAAGAAGTAGAATGGCAATTAAAATAAGAAATTTTTACTTCTTTCAAAATGTCTCTGATATTCTTTGACACCTCTGGTCTTGGGGAAGGAAATCGCTTGTTTAGAGCATTTTGATTGGTCAGTTTACTAGGAGAAAGGATTTTACTAAAAATTGAGGAGTTCCTTGACAGGAAAATTGGCTTTTCTGTTGAAGGTAAATGCAAAACGAACAAATACAGAATTTTGTTAAGCCAAACTCCGAAAGGTGTTCGATTGTTGATTAAGCAGAATACCTTAGAAACATAAACATAAATAAACATAAAGACCACACAGATCTGTACTACACAAAGGAATATTTTAAGGACCCTCCCCCACCGCTCCCCTAAGTGCCATTGTAAATTCGTCCTCACATTTTAAGGAAATGTATAGTAAATTTCTAAATTAAAAAAAAAACAACATACACGTGACTTTGATTTAACTGTTTTCTTTGTGGTCAAAGGTCAAACAAAAACAACCTGTCCCTACCCACAATGACAAGTCATCTATATACCAAATATCAAAGGAAACGGATTATCAGGATGTGAGTAACAAAAGAATCGATGGACGGACAGACGGTGAACACCGAAACCTATACCCCCCCCCCCTCCCCGAGGGCTAAATTCCCAGTTAGGGGCTAATAAAGACAACCATGATTTTTTTTAAAAATTTTATTCCTTTATTAATCACTGTACGTCTTCAGCGAATACAAAGTGTAAACATTAGTGTAAACATTAGCAATTACTGTACATAAACTGATTGTTGAAATGAACGTTCCTTTGAAGTGATTTCATAAATCTACAGATCAAGCGCGTAACAGAACAAAACAAGACCCCACGCACATTTCGTAGTGGGTGCAGCAAAAGCGTACTGTTTTATACATTTATATATTGTTTTATACGTGCAGCAAACGTTTAATTTTATAAATAAGCAAAGTAGCTACAAAGATTACGAGTGTTCAATAACAAATAATTAACTGCTTATTCTATATACTGGCATCTAAATCGCAAGATTGAAACATCCCCAACAACCAAACAAAAAAAAAAAAAAGTTATAACAGAACTGTCGACAGACCTAACGCGTAGGAAATGTGACGTCAAATATCAAAGAGCCATAACAAATGACGTCACGGAGGGCTTAAAATAACCTGGGCAAGCGACCCACAGGAAAGTGGTCACAGATAGGAAACCTACAGAATCGATCCCGTAAGGGGCACAAGGGTTGTATCACTGACGTCGATACGTGCTACGTCACTGGCATTGCAGGTACGGAAAACTGCACAGAAGGCAGGGGCAATGCAAAACGGGACCCATCCAGTAGTAACTCAGGCATAAATGGCAAGTTTAGATCGTTTCTTTTCCCATTAAACGTTTTAATTGGCGAAAAATTTGAGTCTCATAAAAAAGGGGGAGGCATGGGTGGGGTGGGGGGTGGAGGGGGGAGTGTTCTGCCTCTTGCCTTTGTAATTCATAACAAAAAGGGTAGTATCCAAGTAGTGCCATTCAGTGACATCTAAGAGGATGGGTGGGGGAGGGGGTGGGGGGTTACTTCGAGACAGCTTGTTTTTGACGTGACGTGAAGTTTTTGCCAGTCATATCGGGTCAGATGGATTGCAGACCCTCCGAAAAAAAAAAAGAAAACAAAATATGACGTACTGTGTATGCCGAGAGCGTGTTGGATCTGTGAATTAAAACACTTGTGTTTGTTTCTTTTCTATTTTATTCGTCGTGGAATTTTTTTTCCCACATTTTGATTCGTATAAAATTAAAATCTGCTGCACTTTATTTAGCATCACGATATACAAATTTACAATCAATGGTTTATTTATTTATGTGTTTATTTATAACAATGCAAATTCTTCTCCTACATAACACATGAATAAAAACATGATTTCTAGTAGTCTATAACGATAACGCTTTCGAACAAAAAGAAATGTGAACTGCTTTCAACACCACAAAAAAAGAAAAAGATATTCCATTTATATATGATTATTTTGGTTTATTTTTTATTTTTTACCGACAACAGAATTCTTGATATCCTCAATATTAGTCTTGATAAATAAACAAAAGTAATGTCCAGGGACAGTGTAACCAGCCAAAACGAGTTAAGTTTAATCAACATCCCTATCGCTTCGATCGATCGGTGAGATCTATCAGTGAGCTCTACGAGCCAAAACGAATTAAGTTGATTCAGTATCCCTATCGTTGCTATCGATTACTGAACTCTATCGCTCTTGACTGCCAACGCGAAGGGGGGAACGTCACGCTTCTTGTCAAGTTTTCTATTAATTTTCATTCTAATAAATGAACAAACTCGCATAAACTCTTTGCAGTTTCAAAAGTTAAAAACCCTAATTAGAGAGCCTAAATACAGACTAAAATTTCGAAAATGTTGATGCCGCATGGATGGATGCCGATGAATGCCCAGTCTAGTCTGGTTACACTGTCCGGTAGAGTCTGGCTACACTCTCCGGTCCAGTCTGGCTACACTGTCCGGACTAGCCTGGCTACACTGTTCGGTCCAGTCTGGCTACACTGTCCGGACTAGTCTGGCTATACTGTCCGGACTAGTCTGGCTACACTGTCCGGTCAAGTCTGGCTACACTGTCCGGACTAGTCTGGCTATACTGTCTGGTCTAGTCATTATTTCTGCATTTGTCTTCACCTACACTTCGCATTTCAAACGTTTATTTTTAAACGTATAAATCAATTTTACTCCAATTTCAAGCAAAAAAGGTTGAAATTATTGACACTATAAAATATAGCGCATCGCCATTCTGTCCCCCCCCCACCCCTCCCCCAAAAAAGAAAAAAAAAAAAGTACTGTTCAACACGTAGTGGTATTGCAGATTTTTGAAGTTTCAAGTAAATGTTTCTCTCTCTCTTAAATGCGGGACCTGTGAAGTCGAGTAAACAGAAACGACAACCCATACCCACGTCCCCTCCCCTCCCCCCCTCTCCCCGCTCCCTTCCTCCTCCTCCTCCCTGAAAACCCCGGAAGTACGTGAACAACTCGTAGTGTTGCGATGCCTCACTCAGCTGGGCTTAAAACGTTAGGCATGAAATATGACCTCCACGCCGCCGTGATGAACAGATCAACAGTTCCTGTTTTATCGCTCAGCGCCGCCTCTTCCGCAGCACAGCAATTTGAGTGTGGCATCACATGGACAGCATCAAATTCCTCCCGCAGTTTTTTTTTCTTCTTCTTCCTCTTTTTATTCATTTTTTTGTGTTTATTTATTTATTTTTTTTCTTGAAGACGTCCATCCCTGCTAGGTGCGTCATATCGCGCTGATTAAGCCCCGCTTGACGACGCGATCACAGAGATAGCAACAGTTTTCAGTGGCTTTTTTTTCTTTACTAAACTTGTGGATGAATCTAACTGTGTTTTATCAGAATAGCTGGACCTCATATCCTTCTGTGACGAACACTACGGTATAAAACCGGTTCGGGCAGCTCATGGCGGGGTACAGCTGGGCCACATATCCTCCGATGACGAACACTACGGTATGCAGCCGGTTCGGGCAGCTCATGGCGGGGTACAGCTGGGCCACATATCCTCCGATGGCGAATACTATGGTAGAAAGCCCCGCTCGGCAGCTGACGGGGGGGGGGGGGGGCACAGCTGGGCCGGCGTACGACGGACGATGCTACCTGTGGAAGCCGCGATCCCCGCCGTGATAGTGTCGGACATGCATGCGTGGTCCTGAACCTGTACCAAAAAAAAAATCACGTCAAAAAAAAAAAAAATCACGTCCAAAAAAAATTCACATCAAACATAACAAAAAAAATCAAGTAAAAAAAAAAAAAAAAACAAAAAAACGCAAAAAAAAAAAAAAAAAAAAAAAAAAAAAAAAAAGAAACCTGTAACTAACAATGAATGCCTTCACTGATCTTAGCACTCTAGAACCGGGTTACAACTCACTAAACTTAACTGTGCATAAGATTCCTTTTCCCGTGTTTTCAAATCGTTACGATAACTATAAATGTAAGAGAAAAGGGGTACGGCGGGGGGTACTTACGGGGTCCGCGCGGCCCACGAGGACCTCTCATTGGCATGGGACCCCGCATGGGACCTGGTCCTAGGAGGGAGCCTCTTGGTCCGCCGCGTCTGTACATGCCCCGGCCGGGCGGTCCTGCAAGGCGAAAAGACAGAGAGGGGATGAATGTATATGACGTACACATGACGTCACAATGTGAATGACGTCACAGTGGGGGACGAGAACTATCCTTGAAGCTAACAAGGGCTAGGTTACCAGCACAACACGACTCCACAAAATGACATCTGGCAGAAGTTTGCCAAGGTTAATTACCCGCGTGGCACAAGCTGCGTCTACCAACTCCACAGAGGGTTTCCGCGCTTTTCTCTCAAAATTCCATGACTTTTTGTTGTAATTGTCCAAGACTTTCCGGCACTCTCACCAAATTCCATGGTTTTTCCAGGGCCGCGGGAACTTTGGAGGGAGTCAGGGCGCACAAGGGAGGCGGCCCAGCTATGAGGCGGGGAGAGGAGGGAGAGAGAGAGAGAGAGAGAGAGAGAGAGAGACAGAGAGAGCGCACGGCCGACGTTGACCTGGAAGGGCATGTGTAGGTTAGCTGTGAAGTGAGGCGGGGGGGGGGGGGGGGGGGCAACCACCACAGCCGTCCTTGGAAGGGCATGGGTGGGGCAGCGATGCGGCGCGGGAACAGCGGGGAGGGGGAGGGCGTGGGTGTGAGCGCAATGGTAACGTTACCTTGGTAGGGCATGGGTGGACCAGCCATACGGTGCCCCAAGGGCGGCACGCCGTACATCAGGTTGGGCGGGTACATGACCGGCGGTGGTGTGGGCAGCAGCGACTGCTGGCCGGGTACTGGGTACTGCCCGAAGCCGCCGGTTGGGTACTGAGGAGTACCTATAACACACCACAGAAGTATATATATTTTAACATTATAAAATGATTATGAACCCACAAAACTAATGTGCAGATCTTGATGGCATATGTTTCGTGACGCTTATGAAGGAATAGCACCTTGTTTTTTAGTACTCTCTTGCAGTGTTTATGCAAAACTAGTTGTGCTAACATCCGTTCTTAAAAAAAAATTGTTATCATTTGGTTTCATTCTGATGCCTTTCGTACATATTCGCCATGTCCTGCATGGGCGATAATGTGACAGCTTGGATTATTTTATTTGTGACATTCATTTGTCTGTTACTTGCCAATGAACATCGCCACGATTGAAAGTCGGTATCTTTTACTGCATAAATGTTACCCGAAATCTTACTTGGCAAGTTCATGGCTTGACCTATTTTAATTCACATTTTGAGTGGTTGAAAGTTTCTGACCTCACTGACTCTAATTCGTGCTTTGATTGGTTGATATTTCCTCTCCTGACCTACTTTAATTCGTGCTCTGATTGGTTGAGACTTCCTGACCGACTTTAATTGGATTGGTCGACACCGACGAGACTATCGAGAAGCACGAGACTGTGACTAGGCTTATAAAGAGAGCGTCACTTTCGCGTGGACCTTACCTTGTACTTGGTTATTGAACGGTTCGAGTATTGTCTTCAGTTTGTTGATCAGTTCATTACTGGACTGGTCTTTATTCCCCTGAAATAAAACAGAGGGATTTTGTATTCTCCCCTCAAAATAACGAAATTGCTAAATCAACTTCCAGATATACTTCAAGAACACGTAAACCGGCCAAAGACAATGAGTAGGGGCAAACGGTCGTTACTGATCTGCAAGGCCCTTCCAAAAGGCCTGCTATTTTCACAAGCCATTTAGAAAAAAAAAAAAAAAAAAAAACACAAAGTGAGTCTCATGCTAACTTTTTGTATTTCCGTTTTTTTCTTTATACAAATGAATTTACAAGTAAGATCCAATATCTCGTTATATCACTTAGTTGTTCTCAAACTACATAAATTAAGCTGCAAAGCTAAACTTACAATAATAACTACTATTCAGTAGTGCTCACAGTACTACTGTAAAACTGCCTCGAAGCCTTGGATTTTCACGAACTCTCGTTTATGGAACAGAGAAGGTGTCTGCATGACTCACCATGAACGACTACAGCAGACCTCATGACTCACCATGAACAACTACAGCAGACCATGAATGACTACAGCAGACTGCATGACTCACCATGAATGACTGATTCACCATGAATGACTGCATGACACACCATGAATGACTACATGACTCACCATGAATAACTGCCTGACTCACCATGAATGACTGCATGACTCACCATGAATGACTGCATGACTCACCATGAATGACTGACTGACTCATCTTGAATGACTGCATGACTCACCATGAATGACTGCATGACACACCATGAATGACTACATGACTCACCATGAATAACTGCCTGACTCACCATGAATGACTGCATGACTCACCATGAATGACTGACCGACTCACCATGAACGACTACAGCAGACTGCCTGACTCACCATGAACGACTGCCTGACTCACCATGAACGACTGCAGCATGGATTGCATATCTGGCGGCAGGTTCGCCAGCTCCTCGGCGCTCGGCATCAGAGCCGCCGCGTTGCCGTTCTCGCCCGTTTGACTCGCCAGGCATTTTGATTCGTCCGCCTGCTGCGCCATGTTCTGCAGCATCCGAGCCACTTCCGGCGACAGCGAGAACGGCTGCGAGTCCGCGGGGGCAGGCTCCTCCGCGTTTGTATGGTCGATCACTGACTCTCCACTCTCCTGAAATTCAACAAAATTGGCGCATGAATACATCTAACAGTAATAATACTAATACAGCTGTACTACTACTACTACTACTACTACTACTACTACTACTACTACTACTACTACTACTAATAATAATAATAATAATAATAACAAGCATGTCCAAGGACATGAACCAGCCGAATTACCAAACAAGGAAAATAAGAAAATCTTTAAAAACGAATACTGTTAGGTCAAAAAAGTATGTAAAATGGATTTAATTCGAATTTGGAAGCTACCCGAAAAGGGATGTGGAAGAGGTTGGGCTTTGATGATTCACGTATTTACCGACATTTACACAATTTTATAAAATTTAAAAAATTCCACCATTTCGGCATATTTTTTTGTCATTTGCGAAAAAAAGCAAAGTCCAGGTGGAGGAGCACCTAAGAAACTTTCGATTAAAATTTTATAACAATCTGAAAAAGACAGAAAAATGAATGGTTTGACAATTCAGTTATTTACTACCATTTATTAAAGTTTGTGCCAAACTTCAAAGTTCCGCCATTTCGACAGTTTTTGGCGAACCGCGAAAAAAAATAATAGCCTGGTAGGCGAACCCCTGAGGAACATTTCTGCGTAACATGTACACAATCATCTAAGCGATTGGTGTAAAACTGTAGGAGGAGTAGCTTTTTAAAAATGTTTCGGGCACAAAAAGTGCCGCCATTTTGTCGGTTTTCCATCAATCGTCGAAACAAAAAGTAATAGCCAGGTGGGGGACCACCCAGGGAACATTCCTGCGTAATATCAAAACGATTGGAGCAAAACTGTAGGAGGCGTAGCATTTAAAAAAAAAAGTTTACGTGCTCACATTCAAGCCCCCTATAGTGATATGACTAACCCAGTCCGACAAAATCGGCTGGGTTGATAAAACGGCTCATTATCTCTCCCGTTAGTTTTCCGAGTTTTTTTTTCTCATTATTATTATTATTATTATTATTATTGAAGTCTTAAAGCGCTTAATCAATTAGCTGTGAGCGCTTAACAACAAATTTTTAAATTTATACAAAATTCAAGTAAAACTACATACAAAGCTGCAACATTTCGCCTCTACCACTATCCCCCAATTTAAGCATTATTTCTGTTTTAAACAGGACACGACGGTACTTAAATAGCCCGTGGAAACAGACTGATTTTAATTGCAATGCGTTGTTACTCATCGGGAAGGGGGTAGCTGATTTGTGACTTGGCTAATTTTAGGACTGCTATTCAGCGGACAGCGGGAAGGGGAGAGGAGGGGGGGGGGGGCGGGGGGCGGACGTACGTCATCTAGCGGCATGACGGTCGGCTCCTCGTACGCCACGTCCTCGGGGTCCGCCTCGGTCGGTGTCGCCGGACTTCTGTAACACAAACCCTACCACTCGTCACTGTCTGTGCGACAGGTTCGTTTTCCCTTTTCTTCACCTCTTCCTTTTTTTTCTCTCGCACAAAATTTTGTACACTATACAAACATATACACATTGCTGTGACTCACTGATTTAAAATTTTAGCGACTCTGTAAAATCACTAGTTCACTCAGTGACACCGTAAAGTCACTAAAAATTTTTACTGACTCCTTAAAGTTAGTGGTTTTTAGACTTCAAAATTGACAGATTCACTGACGGCATAAGACGGAAATAGATTACCCTGGATTTTTTCTTTATTTTGCAATTTTACCCTGGATTTTTTCTTTATTTTGCAATTGCTTATTTCCTTTTTTTTTTGTCGCCATTTGATGACGTATCACACTTCTCCGTACTGATTCTTTATTCAGTAGGTATACATAATTTTATATTATATATTTTATATTATATATTTATATATATATATATTGTCAATTTTATGTTGCATGCAAATATTAAACTGCATGTGTTATTCCAAAACACTAAAATCTCAGCGCCAACAGAAATCATTTCCCTGTCCCAACCCCGGAGGGGGGGGGGGGGGGGGGTGGGTGGCGGAGGGGGCAATGGCCAACACCACTTTTAAATCGTTACTTCTGATCCTGTACTCACGCATGCTTGCTGAAGAAGATGACCTGGAGCACGGACTCCTCACGTAGCTTCTGCGTCTCTCGCTCTGTGCTGTTACATCCGGGCACAGCTAACGCCTCGGGCAGGTCGCTGATGGGCGTCGGCGTCCTCCACTAAAACAATACGAGCACACCTCCTCATTTCCCTATTTTTTTATTAATTTTTTTATATTTCTTAATGGCCCAGCAAATCTACTGTAGTAGTCTAGATTTTACGTGTGCAGTTCATTTAAAGCAACATGATTCGATTCTCAGTCTGTGCATGCACACAACTGAAAGCAGTCTCGCAATAAATTGCTATCCTTTTAAAAAAAAAGTGGACACAGTTTTCATTGTTGTTCCTCCGCCGTGCTAAATACAGGGACCAGAGATAGAACTAGCCGGGATGATTGACAGGTAATGGGGCGTGTACGCATGGTGGGATGATTGACAGGTAGGTGGGGCGTGTACGTACGGTTGATTGATTGACAGGTAGTGGGCGTGTACGTACGGTGGGATTACTGGCAGGTAATGGGGCGTGTACGCATGGTGGGATGACTGGCAGGTGGTGGGCGTATACGTGCGGTGGAATGATTGACGGGTAATGCGGCGTGTACGTACGATGGAATGACTGACAGGTAATGGGGCGTGTGTGTACAGTCGATGATTGACAGGTAGGTGGAGCGTGTACGTGCGGTGGAATGATTGACAGGTAGGTGGGGCGTGTCCGTACGGTGGCATGATTGACAGGTGGGCGGGGCGTGTGCGTACGGTGGGATGATTGACAGGTAGGAGGGGCGTGTACGTACGATGGAATGATAGACAGGTAGGTGGGGCGTGTACGTACGGTGGCATGATTGACAGGTAGGTGGGGCGTGTACGTACGGTGGCATGATTGACAGGTGGGCGGGGCGTGTGCGTACGGTGGGATGATTGACAGGTAGGAGGGGCGTGTACGTACGGTGGGATGATTGACAGGTAGGTGGGGCGTGTACGTACGGTGGGATGATTGACAGGTAGATGGGGCGTGTACGTACGGGTATGGAGCCGGCGTTCTCCTCCGCCGACATCTTCTTGATGTTCTCCAGGCGCATGCGCTCCATGGCCATCTCCTGCTTCTTGATCTCCTCGAAATTCTTCACCTTGTTTACATTTACTACAAGGGAGACAAAAAAAACAAAACAAAACAAACATATTTAAAAGTTCTTTTATTAAAGCAGCGAAGATGATCTCCCAGTAAACTCTTCTGTACACCAAAAAGTACTCAGTATAATGGAAACAAAAAGATTAGTAACTTATAGTTCAATCAGCTTCAGATCCATTTTGAATTCAAACTTCACCATATTTTACATTCTTTTATTTTCTTTCTTTTTTTTTTTTTACTTTCTTCTAAGACACCCTTCAAGTTCTTGCACGGAATATATTAATTTAACAGAATGAAGTAATCTATGTTTTTTTCCCTCTTTCCACTTCTAAAGAGAAGACTTGGACGATTATTGTTTTGTCTTTTTTTTCTCACCCCGTTCCGTCTCGTCCAGCTCGAAGTAATGATAGCTTCGGAGCTCCTTCTCGGCTGCCCACGTCACCTTCTTCTTCTTCTTGGCGTCCTTGACCGACGACTGCGTGGAGAGGTCACTCTCGGCCACCGACGCCGCGTCCTCCTCCTTGTTCTCCTTGTTCTCTGTAACCAGCACAACTGCCTTCTTTATTTATTTATTTTATCGTATTGGTATTATTTATCTGACTTGATTTATTATGGCTTTTATCTTTTTACACCATTTAATGTTTCTTCTTCTTTTTCTTCTTCTTATCATTATTATTGATTAATTTCGAAAGCCCAGACATCACGTGACTCACATGCAGCAACGCCTAGTCATAACAAAATGGCTGCCAGCGAATAAAATGCGTAGGCTTAGCAATCTGTTGTCTTACCTTCTGTAAAGCTATTTTAGATTAAACGCAATATAATCGTATTAAATAGTGATACCTCCAAACACACAAGAATCCCCCCCCCCCAATCCCCCACCTAGAAAAAAAAGTGATACGTCGTTCCAACCACGGTTTATACACTAGACGAGGGTGCATTTATATACACAACGGTTCACAACCCATCTCATACGTCATACCTTCTTTGACGTCACCGTCGGCAGGTGGCGCTGGCGTCTCGCCACCGTTTTTGCTGTCATCTAGCTTGGCAGATTTCTCTGTGGGTGACGCCAGCGTGTCCTTATAAAACTGAAAAATTTTATGAAATTTTAAATTTCCTTGAGAAGTTTAGTCTGCCTGGCCATAGTTAATCAAGCCAACTCAATCATTTACTCATACCCAATTTTAGCAGAATTTACAAATAAATATAAACTTTTGTCAAAATACACATTATAATACTATTGTACCATATTATTTAAAATAAGAATTCTGAAGCAAATAAGAAACCAGATATTTTTTTGGTAGGCTATTCTACTGCTTCAGAATTTTTATTTTACATAATAATATATATATATATTTAATTATTATTTATTTTTTTCATATTCTTAAACACAATTTTATTACGGTCACGGTGACATTGCCCCCCCCCCCCCCCCCTCCCTGATTTCTATCAAAAATAGGCACGTTTTTATTTGTCTCTTTACAGCTACAGCTTTGAGCATTTCGACTTTAAACGAGAATTCCGTAAAAAAAACTTGAACATACCGATGGAAGATTTGGTTTGGGGGAGGTGGGGGACGAAGCCCCTGCCGTGTGCGGCGGGGAGGTGGCGGTGTTTGAGGTACTGGCCGTGCTGGTTGTCACGCCTAGCTTGGCTGCTGATGCACTGTTGCTGGCTTTCTTTCGTTTTAACTTCACCGAGGGGACATTGATAGCTGTGATGGCGTCCATAAAACCACTGCTCTCAAACACCTCCACCGCTGTGAAATACGAAATACAGACATGCATCTTATTTTCCTTTTTCTTTCTTATGTCTACGTATTTCAATGACAATCTAGACAACTTCAAGCAAATACTCTATCAATCAGACCATTTCAATCAATTACAGGAATATTTTTTACTTGACTTTACGAGTCCATTTGCAAATGAACAAGATTATTTAAAATTTCACGATGACAACCATGAAAGCTACGTACGTTTGGGCTTGGGTGGTATGAGTTTGATCTTGCCATGGATCTCCTCCTGCGTCACCATGGAGATCTTCTCCTTACCGGAAGGAGACGACTTGGGCTTTTTCTCCGGGGGTTCACTCGGTGGTTTTGGTAGTGGGCTGAAACATACAGAAAAAAAAAAATGGTTAATGAACCTTGCCTTGAGTAAAGAGAAGAAAATTTATTAGAGCTCAACCTGAATCAGGAAATCGCACGTACAGAAATAATAAATTAAACGCTATAACCGCATTTGACATTAAAAAAAAAAAAAAAAAAAGGTGGTGTCTGTTGAGTGCATAACATACAGAATGTGCAATTTTTGGTGTTATTTTTGTTATTGTGACGTCATATATTGAAAATTTAGGGTTGGCAGTCATCAAACAAGGCAAGTCTGCAACAATGACAGCACGTATGCCCGATTGGGACAGTGCACTCTGTGCTTTTGACGCCAAGCGGTGTACGGTGGGGAGGAAGTCGAGAGGGGAGGGAGGGGTGGGGGTGTAATGTGGTAATGTTGCTGCAGACCTCTTAATTTTGTTCGTCTGATTATTGTGCGTGTCTAATAATATATATTTATGTAAAATAAAATAAAATTCACTGCAGATTCAAATAACCATAGAATGTCTCAATGTGTAGATTGATAAGTACGTTTCAGTAGCCTCGTGTTATTTTTCAGTATTTTTATCTGGTTAGTTTGATTAGAATGTTTCAGTGGAAGTTAGTGATTTTTATGGCAATTACGTGTGCGCAATTTGTAACTAGGCTGTTCTCCGGGAAATAATCGAAAGAAAAAAGTGACATGGTCTAATACTTTACAGCTTTCAAATAACTTTTTGTTGGAAAATTTCTATACAATATCGAAAGTGAATATTGCTTCACGCAGTTACTCCATGCGGGAGAGAGAGAGAGAGAGAGAGAGAGAGAGAGCAGTCTGTGCTAATGACGCTCTCACAAGCATCAACAGCTGAACCATTGGGCAACAGGGGCGATGCAAGTAAAAATACATGTCTGTGACGTCATGTGTTTGCGTGTATGTCTGTATTGGAACCTGTGGTTTTTCTATTTAGGAAATACTCAGCCCCCCCCCCCCCCCCCCCCTGTATCGTCTCTGTCTTTGCTTTTTTATACACAAATGCTACCTTTTCTTCAGTAAAACTTTATTGATTTATGTTGAATTGTAGTGTATATCCCAATTTCAGCTGAAAGTGTAACCTTTCGTTGTATGTTATATAATTCAGCACAAACTGATTTCGAAATCAGAACCCATTACAAAAATAAAAAAAAAAAAAAAAAAAAAAAACAAAACAAAAAACAAACAAACACACACACACAAAATAGCACGTCACCGAATGCTAAGGAGGGTTAACGAGTAAACCATAAGCTTATCCCTAGTGATGTCATTCAGGGAAGGCATGGCGGGGACGGAGCTAATTTTCTAGGGGGGGGGGGGGCTGAAGGGGGGGGGGGCGGTGCTTTTACTGGTCGCTGCCAGTCGCGACCAGTAAAAGTGTACTTGCTTATCAGCTTCCCCCCCCCCCCCCAGGAAGTGAATGAGCCGTCAACTAAACGGAAATGGTCATAGGGCCGGCAGCGATCGACGCCAACCCTCCCCGCCCCCCGCCACCCCCTCTCCAACCGCTACTGGCTGGCCACGCCGAACGGTTCTGCAAAATCGACAGATGTATTTACACGTATCTCTTCAATATGGAGACGCACAGAAAGTGCATACTGCTGTCGCAAATAATTGATCGTGAGGTGCCGTGAGGGGCGGAAACATTAGCAGCACATACACACACTACAAGGCCTCTGATGTGCAGTAGACGCCATACACACACAGCAAAGGCGAGGGTTACCACAGACTAAAAGTACAAAAATAGATAGTTTGCCATTCAATACGGTTTACTTGAGATTGTGTTAGCACCTTAGTGACTGTTCTTGCGCCATTTGGGACTGGTTAACTTCGCGCCCTGAACTGATACCGTGTCAGTTACCGTGTATAAAAAAAAAAAAAAAAGAGTGAAGTGCTGGCCCGACGCCAAGATCACCACACTGCTTGATTTCATTGTGACACCATTATTATACTACTGCGTATGTTCAAAGAGAGGCAGATCTGTGGCCTTCCCCCTCCCCCAATGTTAAGGCTGATCTTGAGCCTACAGGGGGAGCACTGCCCAATTTCAGGGCTAATGGACTGCGCTGGGTGCGTGCCAAAGAATGGTATGTGCTGGTGGTGGCACCTAGCCAAGAAAAAAATAATAGGGTACTACATTTTCACACCCCTCCTCCCAAGCCTCCCCTCGTCAGAAAATCTCGTCTTACGTAATCAAAAGTAAAACGATGAATAATACTAGTGACAAGTCCTTCTAAGGTCCGAATGTTTTGTTACAGAACCAAACCAGTCCAAATCAAAACAAACTAGAATGGCAAGATCAGCAGGACATCATGTCCACCAACCAGATTTCTAAAAATATAATCTTGGTCATTTCAAATTAAAACAAAGAACATAAACACAGGAGATCTTTCATTCAGATCTTCTAAAGTAGCATTCGGCCAGTTACTGACCAAATTTGACAAAATTACACCGTCGTTGCACATCTGCATTATAAACATTTTCTGCGCATTTAGGAAAAAATTGTTCCACTTTCCTAATGTCTGTTTTGTTTTCCTTTTCTTTCTTTTGGGATTTTTTTTTTTATTTTACTCATTTGGTCACTTTCGAAACTGCATATCTAGAACATTTCTAGTCCATCAACTGTCAATCCAAACAATGGGTTGGATGTTTCTCGAGAACTGGTCACTGTAAACTCTAGATTGGATTGTACCGATTCAAATTTTTGCAAAATTTCACACACACATACGCACAAATGGAAGATTATAAGTCTCCTGACAGAGGTGAGCATTATTATCATATTTAAGTGCTACGTCATTATTTATCGCTTTCGCATTAGCTAATAATGTACATAGATTTTTTAAGTGTTATTCAATGGTTCTTGTTATTTTGGAGAATTTTTTTTTTTGGGATGGGCGGGGAGGGGGGTTGTGAAAAATGTCGCTTTTTACGTTTATGTTTTTCTGGTATTCTGTCAATTTCTCCACGTTTACTTTAACACATCGTTTCTTTTTTGTTATTTGTTGATAGCAGTATTTTTGTCAGCATGTTTCCTTCGTTTTAGTGGGAAGTCCTGTTGCAGTGTACAGCAGTGTACAAAGAAAATTGTTCATATGTCACAGGTTACCCCGACACTGAAGAACAGAAGAACGCGAATTATTTTGTATCTTACTGTTTCAACTTTTGATACGGTCACTGAACTTCTCAAGACAAAAACCCGATTCCGCAAGTTCCATGTGTAATGTAGGTGTTGGTGACTAATGTTTTCCTTTTTTATGAGTGTTTTTTTTTTTCTGATAAAGTAGGAGATAAAAAGATAACTTCGTGTGAATTACATTATTTGCCATTTAAACATTCTCAGCTCTTGAGTTCCCATATGTTAAAGACAAATGTGCTTTATATTGCTGTTAATTGCGATCCACATCTTACCTTTTTAATACTATTCATACACAAAACAGAAAAGTTTCTGCAAAGTTTCACGCTCCTTTGTTCTTTCTTTCTTTCTTTTTCTTTTTTTATCTTCTTTTTTTTTTTTTTTTTTAATTAAGTCAAATTTAAGCGGGAGCTGTTAAGATCAGTTGGTCTGTAACGTGAAAACCTACCTTGGTCTTTTTACAGGTAATTTGTTTTCATGGGGTTTCTTCTTTTTAGAGGGGGGTAAAACAACCTCTTGTTCGAGTCCTTCAAAATAATATAAGCAAGTCAAAATGTGATCATAAAACACAACATAGAAATATATTCTCAACACATGTATACCTTAAAAAAAAAAAAAAAGAAAATATCACAGAATAAATATCGCAAATACAGAACTATAGCGGTAATACACAGTAAATAAATTCTCTCTTGAAATGCATCATGACTTAACCAACTCGTTTGCCGTCTTCTGTACTCTTAGGTTGTTTCACAAAAGGGGATGCCCGTCAAGAGGGGGGGGGGGGGGGAGGGTGAGGGGGAGCGTTCTAGAGCAAGGACGGGGGGGGGGGAGAGGGGGGTGGTATTGAGCAAGGGTAGGGGGATGGTCTTCAACTGTAGTCGAGACAAGATCTGAAGTTGCCTCCAAACACATTAAAAGTTTTCGTTTGCAGCAGAGAGTTCTGTGGGTGTTCGGGGGGGGGGGGGAGCATTGGGGGGGGGGGGTTGTGAATGGAAGGAGAGGGTGCGCTGGTCGCAGGGTTGAAGCCGAATCTTCAGCGACATTAACCCCCCCCCCCCCCTAGACAATTTGACAATTTCAGAAACAACCATAGGTACCACTACTAAACAACAAATGCTGATTATTGGCGAACTTCACAACTAAATCGAAACACTGCACAAAACCCTCAGCAACCCTTTAACAGATCTTAATTCCGTTTTTTTTTTGTTTAACGTTTTTTTCACATTCACTGGTTCCCTGTTTTTGCCGCTTTTAGCAAGTTACAAGGTACTTTTCTCTTATATATTCTATTTCAACATCCAATATAAACTGAAATGTAATCGAAGCATGTTTGGCTGTTCTTCAATAAATGGGTTATTTTGGAAAATATTTATTGTAATGTAAACCGGAGGTGCTTGTGATTGTAATTTGTAGCTGGTAGAAATGTGTGTCTGTTTTTCCTATTGTTAAATATCAAGTTTTTGAGAACGATTTTCTACATTAGCACTTTTAAATGACGCTTTGACCTTTATATCAAGGTCACGGTTATGTTTTCGCTGATGTGATATTCAACAGCAAGTTGTCTCTCAAGCTTAACATTACACACTTGCCAGATGCACTGATCGGCATCATGAGCTTACAACTACAAGCACTGATCGGCCTCACGAGCTTACAACTACAAGCACTGATCGGCCTCATGATCTAACAGACACATGCACTGATCGGCATCATGAGCTAACAGCCACATGCACTGATCGGCCTCATGAACTAACAGCCACAAGCACTGATCGGCCTCATGAGCTAACAGCCACATGCACTGATCGGCATCATGAGCTTAAAGCCACATGCACTGATCGGCCTTATGAGCTTACAGCCACATGCACTGATCGGCCTCATGAGCCAACAGCCACATGCACTGATCGGCCTCATCAGCTTACAGCCACATGCACTGATCGGCCTTATGAGC
This sequence comes from Protula sp. h YS-2021, assembly GCA_949752745.1. Lineage (NCBI taxonomy): Eukaryota > Metazoa > Annelida > Polychaeta > Sabellida > Serpulidae > Protula > Protula sp. h YS-2021. The sequence continues at coordinate 35,083,443 of OX457033.1, forward strand.
TTACAGCCACATGCACTGATCGGCCTCATGAGCTAACAGCCACATGCACTATCGGCCTCATGAGCTTACAGCCACATGCACTGATCGACCTTATGAGCTTACAGCCACATGCACTGATCGGCCTTATGAGCTTACAGCCACATGCACTGATCGGCCTCATGAGCTAACAGCCACATGTACTGATCGGCCTCATGAGCTTACAGCCACAAGTGCTGATCGGCCTCATAAGCGTACAGCCACAAGCACTGATCGGCCTCATGAACTTACAGCCACAAGTGTTGATCGGCCTGGAGCTAACACCCACATGCACTGATCACCCAAATGTATTGCCCAAGTGTCGAGCAACGGCAGTTTAATCGATCGTGTTTTGCATATTAAATATATGGTAGTCAAATGAGTGTGGGAACACAGACTATCTTTGAACCAGCGATAGCCTTTTCGTTTTGTCGTTATGAAGCACACAGTTAGTTTATGTTATGAGGCCCCTTCACTGGCGTGCATGCCATCGGGCTCCTCCGTGTCACTTTTTGATGTAATCATGCGCTAATTGACTTGTGTTATCAGGTATTATTATTAATTTGCATATTCATAGACATCGCTAGGAACACGTGGCGTTCACTAAGCGCTGTCAACAAAAACATTTGCTGGCGCATGCTGTTTTTACTTGCACACACTTCGATTTGCATTGTTTACAAAGTCCTTGACAGCTGTGCCTGCAAACTAGAGCGTAATGTAGCGCAAACCAAGAAATCCAGGGTTCATAATTTGCCCCGTGTGTGAATGCAGAAACGGCAGGTTGCCTGCACCTCTTTATGAAAACACTAATTCTATCGATATGCTTAGATAATCGGCCAAAACCATAATGCAAAGAAGCGCATCAGTTGACAAAAAAAAAATTAGAGTGAAATGAAACGACTGTGTGTTTATACCAGCAGCTCTTGGTGAGCGAGTTCAGTGACGTGTCAGATGTCTAATTGGCCAGAATATTTTCAAACGTAACTAAATCACTATAGAGTTTATGGAGTGATCGACTGTACACATTTCAGCCGTCTTTGCGAGGTAGTGTATGTAGCAGAATGTCGAATTGGGTAAAATTCAGACAAGCCATAAAAAGAAAAAAAAAACACATCCGGTTGGATCCGGAATTATGCAAGCGTAAAACACGCTTCGCAGGTAATAACCAAAATATCAACAATAACAAGGGTTTAACTTGGATTTTACAACATAAAAAAAAAAAGAATAACCTTTGCTCTGGAATCGGGGTTAAAACTTTTGAAGAAAATATACTAATCTTAAGCTAGGCAATACTTTGTCTCCGATTCTCATAGAATGTTCATGGAGAAACGTGGGCATTTCTATGCTAACACTAAAAGAAAACTCTTCAGGGCATTTTTTCCGCTTTAAGTGCTTTAATCCAGAATTATTTTTCAGCGATGTAGCAAGTCAAAGTAGAAGCAGGTTAGTACAGACCAGACGATCTGCAAATTAGTTGAATTTTAGAAATTCGTATGCTAGACGTATTTGCTCAAAAAGAAACAAATCTGAAACAGTTCGGCTCTTCCAATATTTTTTTTGTTAAAAGGAATCGAGTAGATTTATTTACATGTGGTTTGTTTTTAAATCATGAAATTCAGCGAGACTGAACTGCTCTCCCGGTTATGAAGATAAAAAAATTGTCCAAAATTGAAGAAAAAAAAATATTATTTAAAAAAAATATCACAGGCTTTTGTTTCCGGTACTTCAAGTTTCATAACACTCAGACAAAAAAAAAAATAAAATAATAAACAAATAAATAAATACCATGTAGGACCCAGTTTCAACTCTCCACCAAAGACATCTGGTCTTCCGACTGGCTCTTACTGTCGACTTGCACTTCAGTATCCGAATGTTGTTCAAATAACGATACAAAAACTTCCGCGGTCGGAATGTTCCGCCCCCACCCCCCTCAAGAAAAGAAAAACTCTCGGTCTTGTCAAATCAACTAAAAAACCTGCTTCCGAGTCGCGCCTAAATTTATTCCGGGAGAGGTCTGACTGTAAATAACCGCGTGTAAAATTCTAATATATGTTAAGCTTCTCCAAAAATTTGCCTTTCAAATGAAGAAAACTTGTATGAAAATATGTATGATTCGATTGGAAAGAAGTAAGTGTTTGTTGTAATTGTCTTGTTCGTGTTGTATTTTTGACCTCATTTTGGTGTTTATTGACGAACAGCCAATCACGTTCGATCTTGGAAGTTATTTCTTGTGCAGCATCAAATAAACTTTTTTTCATGTTTCTTAAATACAAGTTTTAATGAACACAAGAGCTATGTTTTGTGCTTCTCAAGCACTTTATTCTTGTATGGCAAAAGCATGTTTTACTCAACAAGAAGATGAAAATGAACACATTTGAAGTAGTAAACAAAAGAAAGAAAATATCGAGCCAGATCCTTCAGCGACATTTGTGTTGTTAAAAGCTAGAAGCAAATCCAGTAACAACAAAGTCAATGCTGAATTTTCTGACCACCCATCATTACCTGTCGATCTGAATTTCGTGGGCGCTGTTTTTGACGTTTTCACTTTATTGGCGTTATCTAGCGTTACTTTCTTATTCTTATCACTGACACTAGAACTAGATAACACAGATGATGCTTTAACGGGGCCGGATTTCTGTTTTTCGCTTTTAGATGACGTCGGCAGTGACGAGGAAGAGGACTGTGACGTCACGCTGCTGCTATCGCTACTTCGTCTGCTATCCACCGACTTAGCACTACTGCCTTTTAACCTATCCACTGCGGTCTCTGATTTAGAGCTTTCCTTTGATGAGCTATTTTTGACTTTTTCTGAAGATGTGCTCTTCGACTTTTCCGACCTGGAATCACTGTTTCTGGAGGATTTTTCTCCACGTTCTGGTTTCTCACTCTTGGAAGATAACTGTTTATGTTTCTTATCCGACGAACTCTTGTGTTTGTGTTTCTTGATATCTGAAAATGAAACCCACTTTGCTACTTTTTTTAGCATAAATTGCTTTCATTTTTAAAGCAAATTTGGTCAAAAAAATTAAAGTTGAGGAAGCCTAAAACCTTCCAAAAGAAATTTAGAATGGCCAGAGTATTTTTTTATTATACTGTAATTACTTTAACCATTTGTCGGTTTTGTTAAGCACAGTCAGAGCTTTGATACTTTTCGAAAACATTAAATTTCAGTGTGAAAAGTAGCATTCTTTAGAAAATACATACATACATTAACTTTTATAATTTTTTCAGCATTTGCCTCGGCTGATTTCAGTTTTTCTTGCATTTCTTTACTTAAGCTGGTCTTTAAACCAAACCATATGTTTATATGAGACACAAGGAGCCGAGGACATAGAAACGGTATAAATGGAAGGATATGACCAAATTAGAAATACAGCAATAACAACAATAATAATTAAAAAGAAGAAAAAAAAAAAAAAAGGGTCGTCAATGACGGCGCCGTCGCTGCTCTCTTGCTCGCCACAAACATACCACTCGATTTCTGCTTTGGCACTGGTTGTGACTTGATGGTTTCCATCCATCGGTCAACCAACTCGCCACACGGTTTCATCAAACCTGTGAAACACAAAAGACAGAACACGAACATTGACTTTGATTTATTAACTAAATGCACAACTTATCTCTTTTGGTATTTTTTTTCTCAATGGATGTTAATTTATTGGTAATTCTTCGAATTAGTATCACTTTATTTTACTGTTCTTCATTTATATATTAATACTTCATTATTATTATTATTATTATTTTTTTCGGGGGGGGGGGGGGGGGGGTACGCTGAATTTCTTCACTTTTAACCAACTCCGGCAGCATCGTGCTGTAATTTTAGAACGACGTGCGAACTAAAACATCGACCCCTGACCAGGCTGCGACGACAATCTGTCAGTTAAAGTTTGTCTAACGACCCGGTTGAACCCTTGCGGCAGAGTATGACTGTACTTAATTCGTCCAACGACACGGCTGAACCCTTGCGGTCGAGTGACTTTACTTAATTCGTCCAACGACACGGCTAAACCCTTGCGGTCGAATGCCTGTACTTAATTCGTCCAACGACACGGCTAAACCCTTGCGGCAGAGTGTGCCATTAGTTTGTCCAATGACACCCCCGAACCCTTTCCGCTGAGTGTGTAATTTTTTGGGTAGTGGCCATAACAGAACACGAAATCACAGCGAAATTTCGGCGTTAATCACATATAGTCGAAAAAAATTTAGATTCTAGAAATTTTAAAATTGATTTTTTTTTCTTTTTTTTTTTTTTACTGTACTTATACTTGTACTAATTTCTCGACATGAAGGCGCGTAAAATTTGACTTGAATAATGCTCATATTTAGGACCACATGAGCATTTATTTGACTCTGGATCACGGGTTTTCATTTCTGAGACACTAAGGGTGAATTTCTCCACCCTATGTCTAAAGCACAAACACCCCCACAATTCCTCAAGCAGTCCAAAGAATTTATCCAGATTAATTAAGCAGAAGGGAAATTGAAAGTGAAAGCATAGTTTTCCTTCGAAAGGGCACCAAAGCCAAACTTTTAACATGAAAACTTTTGGGACAGTGGACTAAGACGGCCCAAAGATTTTTTTTCTTGACTCCGCCCCCGCCCCCGCCCCCTCCACTCCCCGGGAAAAAAAACCGTGTCTGCCTGGGAAACTGGTCCAGAAACAGATCAGATACGACCTAACACGACATTGAATTTGTCAAATTTTCAGGCCTGATCTCGTCACTTTTTAACATGAGCGACTTTAGTGACCCGGCTGGGGGAAGAGAAACAAGGTTTCTTTTGTCACGTACTTAATGCATGGAAATGACGTACTGATAGTCAATGTCTTTTTCATAAACGCTTAAAATCGACACATTTTAACACATTCATCATCTGCTTAAGCTGTGCCAGCTTAATTTGCGATCAATTTTCTCACAGATTCAATTAACAAATTTAAGATAAATGTGAACTAAATTAGTGCCTTGAAGCCTCGAAGCCAATGAACCTGCTGCTGTTAAAATCTCAAGCTATTCAAGAAAGTTTTATTACTACTTTCAGTCTATCCCCTAACGAACTTTAGGCCTGTCTTGAAATCGTCTTATTTCAATGGTATACTGTTAACAATCTAGACTAATGGTGTTAGTTTATGTTTGCTGGTTGTGAATTTGAGGTATGCATTTTTTTTTTTAGGAACCCTGTATCACAGAAGAAGCAGCCGGTGTGTAAACCGTACATAGTGCAGACACTGTCCGTCAACTTACTCTCATCACCCGACTTAGACATTTGTTTGATAGTCTTAGCACAATTGTTCTGCTTAAGTAGTTCTATGGTGACGGGAACATTTTGATAGACGTGCAGCAGCTCCTCGATGAATGGCACGTTGCCTATGGCCTTGGCATCCTGCAGCCATATATTCAGTGTCTCCCAGCCTCCCACCTGCACAAACCTGAAACGCCAATCCAGTGTGTCGGGATAAATCTTTTTTTCTTCGTTCTTTTTTTTTTTTTTTTTTGACTTTCAGAGATTCCTTTATTTTCGCGACTAGAGTAAATCGGTCGTTTTTTTTTTTTTCGAAACTAATGACCTAAAAAAAACTTGCACTGATACACGCTTTTTAACACGCAATACTTGAACAGTTGGCAAGACACTCTGAAAATGCAACAGCTTAGTAATAAGTTCTACAGTGAACATAAACATACGTTACTTTATGCAGTGACACTTTCACCTTCGTGTAGAAACTGACCTGTCTTGCAAAAAAAAAAAAAAAAAAAAAAAGAAAGAAAAGCAAAAAAAAAAAAAAAAAAAAAAGATTTTTTTTTACCAAGCGGTTTCACATTTAACTCTATAATTCGTCCAGCATGACAAAACAAGAGAAAAAGAATGACGTCACGCTGTATGTGTGTGTTTTAGCTTGTGTCTTACTTTTCCATAACCTCGCTGTCGGTCGTACATTTGAGGATGTTTGCATACACACATCGAGCCACCAGTTTCTTTGCATCCTTCATCAAACTGAAAGCACCACGAACACAGGAATACAGGTTTGTTTTTTTTTTTGTTTTTTTTTTTGTTTTTTTTGTTTTTTTTTTTTTTGCTGATGCTACGCAACTTTTTGAGCTCACAACTTCAAGGACACAAGCCAACTTTAGATCCCGCAATGAACCCCTCTTCATGTTCCTGTCACGTGGGATGATCAATTAATTCATAAAATTGCCTTATTCTAGTTACCTTACATTATCAACATACTCCTTCTACCCTTCGTAGGCCTTTATTTACAATCTAAGTAGGTTTACTTTTTTGTGCTGCTACAAAAATCAAAGGTTACTGCTTGAGCTACCACACATCAAACAAAAATAGCGACTGGGTGTCTTCAAATGGAGATGTAGTCAAGGCAAGAAAACACGAATCGGACAATCACGATATTTCAGTACAATTTGAGGACTTACCACGAGACGGGTACACACAGACGTTTCTTGTTCTGCCCCCCCCCCCCCCCCCACCACTCCACACTGTACTTTTTCCAGTCAAAGGCGACGGCACTGAGTAAACCATAAAGTAGATGTATATGCAGCTCCAGCTTTAATTTTTGTTACCTTGCGATTCGCAGGATCTCGGGCACGCCTTTTGCACCGCCGCATGAATTCAACAAGCTGCCCAGAGCTCTCAGCAACTGGTGCGGGTCTAGCCCAACCTACAATAGAAAAAATTCGCACACATGGAAAAAAAAATGGTGCAACTGTAAACCGCAAACGCTTTCACTGCACCAATCAGTTTTCTTTTTTTTTTTTCCTTCTTTTTCTATTGACAAAGTGCTACTTACAGTTAGTACTTTCGAATCACAATGACCTTACCAACACAAATTTCAGTAAAATGATGCACATTGTCACTTTGAGCCTTTATATTAAATGATACTCGATCGATTTCGGATGGCAACTCTCCAGGCGAAGTGTAAACAACTCACAGCATCCTTGTCTTCCGAGTCGACCATGACATCCAAGACCTATTGGATTTGTTCCGACCTGTATACGCGTGTTTTTATTTTCCAGTCCTGCAACAAATAATAAACTTGTGAAGAGAAAAATGAATACAGTTTCTTTAGCAACAAAAGAATTACATGGTGAAATTAAACTGAAGAAAAATCTCCCCCCTCCCCAAAACAAAGATAGAGACTCCTCCAAAATAATATCCATATCGAGACCAAATTTTCGGCTCTGGAGGCCAAGCCTTTCACTAATTTTGATAGCTTATACAGAATCTCTCCTAATATATTAGTGCTCATGCATTTCTTTGAAACGCGTTTTAATATAATCGATCATATTTATTGATATTTTTGCGAGCTGCAGACTGCGCAAAAAAAAAAAATAAATAAATAAATAAAACTGCATCAGCTGAACCTGTACCTATTGCCGTGACCGACCATTACACACGGATGATCAGTGTTCAGCCAATCGTAAATAGCATTGCAATTAATATGTCACAACAAAGCGCGACGTAGATTCGAGCGAGGTGAAAGAGAATTCTTGGAAAGAGGCCGACTGAACAGCGGTAAATAAATCTTAAAAGAAAGCGTTAAGAACACCAGCAGAAAGTTAACTGGGTAACCTGCTTGCCCTTGTATAAGTGGTACGCTTAACAAACCAAAAGACAGTATTGCTATTGGCCAATACAAATTATTCGGTGCAAGTGGATATATTAACTAGAACAGTGGCTGTTTAGGCGCCAGTTGTTGTATAAACATAACGAAAACGCCCTCACACTATGAGTATTGTTATGGGCCATGGTCGATCCAAGTTAACGGTGCGATAAAAGAGGATTATTGTTAAATATCGGAAAATGTACATTTAATATGGTGGGCAATGGTACTGTGATCATCGACCTAAGCAAACATGTTGCATCTTTACTTGAACTTAAGAAAATACTTATATTTTGGCAAACTACGCATATGTTTTCTTTAGCAGTTGGAGAGCTTGTGTGGCCGCTGCCACATTACCAGCCATTTTGTACTTGACATTACGATATCACGAGTCAAATACGGTCATCTAGAGGCCGTAGTTGACTCATAACACCGTAATGTCAAGTACACGATGGTGGACAATATGGTAGCGGCCACACTGAAAACATACAATATGGCGATCGTTAATGACCTCATAGCCCGAGAACTACTGTTGCATAATTAAATCGTATATTCATACTGTCACAACATAACGCCTTGCTTTTTCGAAAAACCTTTGCTTGTTTGTAACGTAGTTTCTTCCGCGGTACATAATTAACAGCGATAAAAAGGTTTTCAGCATGAGTGCTAAGAGGGTCAGTTTGAAAACAAACTGACAAAAATGGTGCCGAAAGGTAAAGCCATTTTACCATGAACAGCATCAACACAATCTTTGAAATATTCCGTACATAACAGGAGTGTTTTAAATACTGGTGAAATGAATTTTTTCTCGACCCAAGTAACAGCTGGATAAACACTTCACCTAGCTCAATTGTTTCTTTTTTTTCTAAACTGGCATTTACGGCACTCGGCCAAACGCTCGAAGAAATTGCCAACTGCACCACGTCCATAAACAAGTGAAGGAAGCAGTATTTGGCATGTTTTAACAATACGGAAGTGCTTACGGTTTATCGATTTCGACACAGTGTAGAGCAGCAACAAATGTTTTTTGTAACTAGTGTACGAGACAAAGCAATATTTTGAGCAGTTTTGACGTTTTGCGTCTATAGTTTACAAAAGTTACCCCCAGCACAAACTTTCCAAGAGATCAAAGTTAAACAATGGTTAAAACTAACGCTTACGATTTTTAAATTCCTGTATTTTATCAATTCCGTGTCGATTTATTGAATTTCAACGTACACCTCTCGATCACATTACAGATAGTAACCATTTTGCATTTTCAGATCGGGCTCCCAAATTTTCTTTTTTAAACTCGAAATGTGTGTGAATACAATACACTTCATGATGACAAGGCAAGCAGTTTTATGAAAACTATTTACTGAAAGAAAATGTCCAAATTATGATTGGAACAGACAGCCGATTTTAAATTTTTCACCAGATCCAAAACAATGCCTAGCGACATTGACACGGTCAAAACGTTAGGAGAGTAATAAGGCGCCATGGCGGGAGAAATGACGTTTGAAACAAAGCGCCACTTCAATTCGGTTCAGATTAAAACCATAAAATTCAAAATGCGACCAAAATATTCAAGCTACAAAGTATGAAATTTGGCGATGAAAAGCGTACGAAACCAGGAAGAGACCCGGAACAACTTAGGTTCTCTAAAATAGACGGAGAGACAAAGTCGGGACTTTGAATACCATGTTCAAAGCGTCAGCTGAATTGAGCATTACTTAGTGCTGTTTTATCGGAAGTTTCTCTAGACTGGATGACTGGGAGAAAGGGTGAATTCTCAACAGATTTGTAATGTTATAGATCAAAATTTGTGCTAATCTAACAAGCGGTTTCACAAGACAAACACGGAATACGATTTTTCAACGGTTTATTTCATTTTGATCGTTCTCCGACACAACAACACCTCATCAAATAACCAACACAAAGAAAGACCACATAATTAACAATATCCGCCATAAGGCAGACACTTATATCACCTTAAAATACAGTAGTGAACGCAACATCCGGGCAGCCAAGACCACGAGCAGCTGTTAGAGAGAAGGGCCAATCAAGCGTTGGAGCGGTTAACCCTTCATTCACAAACTGCATTGGGAGGTTATGCGCGATTCTCAAGTGCTGTTCCCCTTTCACCAATAGCAAGTGATTTTGGGGGGAAAAAATGTCCCCCCCCCCTCCAATAGTTGATAATCTTTTCCACTAATATCAAGTAAGTAGCGAACTTTTGAAATTAAGAAAGCTTCAAACACCACAGAACTTGGTTGGATCTGAGGCTCACAGTTATTTCGAGTTTTTTTCCTGAATTTTCGTAGAAAATATAAGAACCCACTGGGACGTTTCCGCAAATTTTCCGCCATAAGTTGCAATGAGCAAGCACTTCGAATGGACCGCCTCCTGCGCCTAATCACACCTTGGGTATTCCGGATAAAATGCGCAATTTTGCGTTTCGACTGCAAACCAACCGGACACAACCCAATAACATTAAAATGAAACAGTACATCTTAACCATAAATTGGTCTATCGTTGCAACAGGTTATCATGGTCCACAATAAGAACGACAGTCGATTGTGCGGCTTCCAATTTACAAACGTGACTAGGAATAACTGGCGCAAACGATATTTTCATGTTAAATGAACATACTTTTACTTTTGGCAATTTCGATATGCCGTTTAATGCAAATTTTCTGCACTTTTCACTGGAAAAAAAATCCACGACTTTTCGAGACAAATTGTTAAGGGTAAACGAGTCTTGACGCTTTATGTATTATGATAAAAGGCCGTTTTCAACCATAAAAATTATCACTATACTTATCTTGAAATGAAATACAGGGCACAAAGTTCACGGGGTCCCGGGGACCTCTGATAATCGTCTCGGGACCCCTGGAATTTGACCCTGGGGTCCCGCGGGACCAAAGAAAAAAAAAAGACGGTGTTCTCTTGCAACTGTTCAGCATCACCGCTAAGATCGAAAATGATTGATTTTCTTCATTGTTAACGTTGCATCATTCATGTTTCTTTTTTGTTGTTAGAAGTAGTAGTTTTGTGATTTGCATGATATCAGTAATCGCGTTTATTTCTTTGTTGCAATAAAATTGATTTTATAGAATTTAACTTTTTTTACAGCCCGAAAATGTCGGGACCCCACTACTTTTCCTCGGGACCCCTGCTTTTAGAGGTCGGGGTCCCGCAGGACCCCGAGCTGAAAAGTAAACTTTTTTGCTCTGAAATACCCATACAGAAGCAATAACATTAAAAATGACATGATGTCATAATAAGTTTAACTTGACTACGTCTCGAGGAGTACGTCTATCCCCCGTGGGGGGTATGGTTTGTGTGAGGCTGGCGCGTGTTTACTATGCAAAATTTACAAGTGGAAGGATATAGGTAGACGTAGTGTCTAACATTTAGAGGAATCAATCCATTAACCAGTAGGCGCGTGAGACTGTCGCAGGTACGAATCAATCCATTAACCAGTAGGCGCGTGAGACTGTCGTAGGTACGCTAAGTACAGCGCCGATTTTGAAAAAATCCGCCATTTTGTCAAGTCCAATCCGGAAAATTCCTGGTAACTGCACTGCGGAAGGTTCCAGAGAAGCCGTGTACAAACTTTGAAACGAATATGTCTATTAATGTTGCCTGTAGGGGCGTAAGACTGCCGTATACACGCTAAGTCCAGTGCAAATTTTCAAAAGTTCGCCATTTTGTCAATTTTGCCCGATCCGGAAAATTCTTGATCACTGCACTGCGGAAGGGTCCAGAAAAGCCGTGTACAAAATTTGAAACGAATCCATATATTAATGTGGCCTGTAGGCGCGTGAGACTGAAGCGTGACAGACGGACAGACAGACGGACAGACCGAAAAGTTCAAAACTATATCCCTCCGTTCCACGGGGGATAATTATACACGGGCCCCTTGTTAATTCGTACTCCTCGGGACCATGAGGAAAAATACGAATTAACCGGGGGTCAAATTTTCGAATGGACAAAAACAACAAGTGTGTCCTATTATTGATGACCCACTTGTTCAGGCTCAAATTGGCTGGTTTCAACACCTTTTGTTTTATCCCTATTCTTTATCCATGAAGCAAGTGTATTTTTAGGTACCCCGTACTCCGTCATTATTTGTGTTCTGGTTTTTGGGCCACTCGTTATTTGCTTTAACAATTTCAACTTAAGGTTCACTGCGTTATCACTGTGTTTTCGTTTTGATGCCATTTTGCAAGTTGGAATGCTTGACCACTGTTCACAATTTTATATACACGCTTCGGAGCGCGAAGTGGCCACAGAAGACACATCTTAAGCTGCCGCATAGTAGGTGACAGACAACACTCCGGATTAGTGGTATATTGAGTAGACCATGACAATCATAATCCCTAAGCCCCCACCATTACTGCCCCACAATGAGCATTGTGCAACCCCTTTATCTCGCCACACATGATGCCTAAGTAACGTGTTGTTTTAACTGTGTGGCATGCCTACTCTGTATGGCTCTGCATTGATAAAAGGCCGGAATTGAAAAAAAACCTGACGGCAAATTTTGGGACGAATTATCCCACTCCTCCTTAATTCGTACTTGTACATAGAAGTGTATGGGTCCCAAAAAATCGGGACCGACGGAATTGTTGCGAATTAGCCGAGGGACCGAATTAACCGAGGACGAATTAACGAGGGGCCCCTGTACTTTTAATTTCCAGAACTATTTCACAAAATTCTTCGTCAAATTCGAAGATGGTTCAGGCTGCAAAATTACCACCAATGGTATGACGGTATGATAAGTATAAGTGGAGAGGGGCATCCGTGGAAAGCAATCAATGACAAGAATTGGTTTTTAATCCTCTGATAACAGAGAAATTTGCTCGTAGATTTGAAAGTGATAAAAACAAACAATTTCATGCAAGGAAAATCCCTCGCTGACGATTCGTTGATCCGATTTTGCAAATTCAGAGAGGAAGAATTCCAGGACCTTCAGTACCGCGGAAACTGTCAATTTCATGTTTTTCTCGTAAAAAAAATGATAGAAGAAACACCACAAAAATAGCTCTTACTCAAACTTTTAACCAATTTTAACTTTCAAGAAATCTTCTGAATCTCAAAAAGGTTTCCATAATACCATACGGGTCCTGAAAACTGCTTATCATGTAAAGGGATTTTGCATCTGCCAGGTGAAATATATCTACTACGAGTACTTCTTTTTCTTAGTTTGCAGTCAAAACTATTTTTGACCATTTTATTCGTAATACCCAGTGTGGTTTGGCGTATTAGTACAGGCATTAAAACGTGTTTGACGAAAAAGAACGGGAATTTGTTGTGAAAGAAAAATTTTTGCTGTGGAAATTCTAGCAAAAAAAAAAAAAAAAAAAAAAGAACACCGTCTTACCACCCCAGGTTTTAAATTTCATAATCGGAGCTTCAATACGTTAGTCGTTCCACTTCTACCTTTGTCAAGGCAACACCGGGACAAGCTATATTTGAACGATTACTTCTCCATTTGTTTTCAAAAAGACAGGCCTCAATATGAGACAACAAAGAAGAGATTTATCCACCAAGAAGGATGGCAAGTTATTCAAGATGGCTGCCCGGACAGTCGTTGCCTATTCGTAGTCAGATAACTACGACCAGGAAAACGAACACGCGTCTTCCCATTTAACCTCAAATATTTCACTTACACAAATATAGCAGTCCACAATTTTAAGTCAAGACACAATAACACCGCTGATCCTTCACTACTGTTGCACTTCTGTCATGAATAATTCTAAAGAAGGAGATGACACGTTGTCAAGTAGCGAAGTCTAAAAAATTCTTCAGTCCGTGATAAAGCAAATCGACCCGTGCTACAAAACATCCATGCGTTAAATATGAATTGTCCAGCGTGTATTCGCTCCTAAATTTAACTCGTGGTAAGGAATCTTTAACAAATATCTGGTTATTTTTCATGTAACAACTGGCACATCTTCCTTCTTGAACTTCTTGAAACCTCGCGACCTTCGAGAATCTCGTCTATGCCTGACGTCATAGAAACGGAAATATTATTCGGAAGACAATACGGACTTCAATATTATCATAAGATATGTACTTCAAATGTTCATAACAACAATATAATGAAAAAGTGTCTTATTAGTGTATGTGTCACTGCGTAATTAGATAACTTTGTTCATATTTAGCACTGTCAATTGTCAAATCCGAAAAGCCATCGGCCATCAGCGAAATAAACTAAAAATCATCGGTAAATGGCAAAAGTGTGTTTGCTTACCGTAACTTGCCGAATAATTTATTTAAATTCTGCCTGTTGGGGTTTTCTCAAAGGTTTTAAAGGATTTGTAAGATTGGTCAGATTTATCTGTACCACCATTTGATCTCAACTTCCTTACCAATAAATGTAATAAAGTAGTTTATTATCTAAATATCAAACAAAAAAATCTTTATAAAATTTCATAGTTCTGCGTGGCAGACAAGGAAAGCATAAAATTGTACGAATGTAAAGTTAGAGTTGTGTAATATGTTTGCACATATTCACAAAACTGCCAAAATTCTACATTTAGAGCGTCTAATTTATAGAAAATTCCTTGAATGCAATGTGGAATTTCCATCTATGGAATTGTTTGAAGCACATATATGCACACAAGCTGAGATGAAAACTGCAGTGAAAGGTGCCCATGAAGAGCTTGTTGAGGAGAACGTTGCAAAGAGACGAAAAACGGGACAAGTGGGGAGAGGCAGAAGGCTTAGTCTTAGCAAAAACGGGCCGGAAAAACGGTTTGAGCACGTTTCAAGAAAATGGTGATGAATGCACAAGGTGTCATGACAGAACAAGTGGACAATACCTATATAAGTAGTCAAAGGTATGCAACGTACAATTCAGTGGATATTGAAAAGGATTTGCCGGCAGTCTCTGGCTGGGTGCTGGATGAAATATTGTAAAGGACATCATGTTTGAACAGAGCAAATGGTTGGCAAAATACATTACCTTGAACACGGAAAAGAGAAAATTGGCCAAGAACCCATTTGAGAAAGACTTCTTCAAACTTAGGAACAACTCTGTGCTTGGCAAAACCATGGAAAATGTGAGAAACGAATCAATATTGAACTTGTCCGCAACGAAAAGCGGTTCAAGAAAGTCGTGGTCAAGCCTTCTTTCCACAAATATAGAATTTTTAACGAAGATTTAACCGCCGTATATTTACACAAAGTGGATTTGCTTTTGGATAAGCCCATTCAAGTTGGCTTCGCCATTCTTGACCTCAGCAAAGTGCTTATGTTTGATTTTCATTACAAGTACATCATGACCAAGTATCCCAATGCCAAGTTGTTGTTCAGCAACACCGACAGTCTATGTTATGACTTAGAAACGGAAGATATCTACAAGGATATGCAGCAAGATGCTGACCTGTATGACACAAGTGTAATGGATCGGTAATCGATGAAAAGGCGATGTCAGCTACAGATGTTTATTGGAGATTTATTGGATCGTAGTAGTTGATAAACGCCGTTTCTACGCCACTTGATGACGTCATACTGTCTGGACCGGAAGTGACGTCATCGTGTCTGGACCGGAAGTGTTGTCTAGACCGGAAGTGTTGTCTGGACCGGAAGTGTTGTCTGGACCGGAAGTGAGGTGATAGGCGTCGTCATGGCAACGTGTTGTTGTGATGCCAACGAAGCATAGGCGTCATAGGCGCAGCCATAGGCGTAGCCATAGACGTAGCCATAGGCATAACCCTGATAACAAAGTGAGGACCCCCCCTAGGACATACTGTGTACCGACCCCCTCCCCTAGGACATACTGTGTACCGACCCCCCCCCCCCCCCCCCCCCAGGAGAGCAAAAATTGTGCTGAATCAGCATGATGAAATCGTCGATTCAGCATGATAAAATAGTATGTAAGTGTAGTGACTCGAGGCTCAGACATCGTCAGACATCGTCAGACACATCATGGACAACACATCAGCTACTAAGAAAGTGACCATACAATGCTACAAGTGCTGCGTGAGGTTGGAATATGAAGGACAGTCACACAACTGCCCGGTGCACCACAACGCACCGCAGCGCTTTTGCTGTAAAACCTGCGGTGGTCTGCTCTGGTACAAGTTTGCGACGACGCTACCTGGGCCAGGACCAATATGTAATGACTGCTGGTGGTGTGGTATGACTCTGAAGCTGAAGAGCTATTGCGACAGCCATCCGTTCAAGTGCGCGGGAAGACCATTTACGATGCAGGAGTACTACAAGTACAAATGCCGCTGCAGGAATCCAACTTGCTGATATACTAAAATATTTCGGGCCCTTTTAAGGGCCATCCTATATTATGAAATGAAGCAAAACATGTCTGTCTGTGTGTGTGTGTGTGAGAGAGAGAATACATTTTATCACATTTCAGGTCTAGTTGGCGGATGAATACCATTTGGCAGACCATTTAACTTCACCGCTAGATGTCTCTGCTGTGTAGCAGTGCAGCTGTACCACTTCACAACTGTAAGTGAGACATTCATATACACAAGTAAAATTCTGCTGAGTCAGCAATTTTAACATTTTTGAGCAAGTTTGAAAAGTTACACACCATATTTTGATTACATGGAAGTAGCATAAAAGCATGAGTGAAACATGTCAACTAGTCAACTAGTGATACATTCTGCTGAGTCAACAATTTTGAACGAGTATTGAATAAGTTTGAACAAGTTACACACCATATACCATCAAAGTTTTATAAAAGGAAGAGTGACGAGAAAACTTCACAATGTCAACATTACTTCTTCACAGATGTGTAGAGACCATGGATGACGTCTTCAAAGTGAATTATGCTGACTATGTGTTTTCAAAGCTTCCTGCTTTTGAATCGGATTGGATGCTGCAAGGGAAGAACTTACATCAGCATTGGGAAGCAGTTGGAAAGACCATTCCAAGAGATCGTTTCATCCGCTCGTTTCTACGTGAATGTGAAGATCTACATTTACCGTTAACTTATGACATTGATTCAGCATTTATCAACGCGAATACAATTTGGGCAGTTGAGCTCATGTTAGCTGTAGCTGCAAGAATCATTTTACATTATGATGATGATGTTCCATTGAAGACGAATGTATCAGAGCTTGTTCGATTCAACCATGGACGAGTTGAAGTGAACTCAAAACTTTGCAAGTTGTTTGCTGACTCAGCAAACAGTTGGGTATAAAAGGGAGTGGACTCAGCAGAGTGAAGTCATTTCTCAGCAGACAGTTGGAGGGAGTGGACGTGAAGTCATCAGTACATTGTGGCAGCCATGGAGAACAAGACAAGCAGCTTTAAAATTAGTGCTAACTTAACCATTACTGTGGAGCATGGAGAATATGGGCCATTTCTACGCATCACACGTGGAGAGAGATGGTGTGCTTATTCACCATCTTTGTGGAAGATTGTGTGCCAGAGCTTGAAAAATTTACGCGACATTGGCTTCAAACTATACTTAACGCAAACGAAGTGGCTTGAAGTCATTTCATACTTGGATATGCGCTATGTGAGTTTTGTGCGCACGTCACGGTTTGAAGGGAAAGAATACACACATCACATCAACATGAATGATGGTGAATGGGAGACACTGCTTCAGGAGATGGACAACATCAACTCAGCCCTATCGCCATGTGAGGAATGTCATGTCATAACTCCTATCAAGCTGCGAAAGGATGGTCGGATGAAGGTGTCAAAGCTATCCAAGAAAAGGCTGGATGAAGTTCAATTGGAGAACATGAATGTGCAAAATCAACTTGGACTTACCTGCGACTATTGTGGTGCTTGTGGATATATGGAGGATTATCATTGCCACTGTCACAAGTATAATTGCAAGATGTGTGAACCAAACAACTTCTGCGGCAAGTGTGGAGTACTTAAAGTCTGTGAAGCAAAGTAAAAGTGACACTGAAACAAGATGGACGCATGTTTTAAAAAAGCTTATGTTGACTTGATGATTGCTAAACTTGCTTGCTGTGGCACTCCAGACTATCAACTTTATCATTTAGACGCTTTTTGGGATATTGTACATCACAGTCTTGATATGATTGAACTACATTCAAGATTTCTTGCAGAATGTCATAAAATTGGAATAGAAGATTCTGACTTTGACTTTGATTCTGCGTTCTATTCTGCTCGCAATGATGTGGAAGTATATTTCACCGTGGTTGACTATTTGAGAGATTCTTGTGGACTACAAGAAGAAGAGGAAACCGAGCAGCTTTGTCAGGTAAGTTATAAAAACCTTTTTAAACATGTTTATGACAACATAGTGAATTGATAACAATGTTTTTCTTACTAGCAAATTTAGTTTTATGTGAGTGGTTTCAACGTAAACAAAGAAAGAATATGATAGAAGAGGCAGCAAATATATTAAAAGATATTTTATTACAGGAAGAAACCGACATGTTAGAATAAAACAGCAGAAGCAAAGTCAACATGGAGAATCTTGCACTATTCAGCGGTCATAAGGACGTTCTTTCAAACATGTTTCCAACACGACTTGAAAAGTATGGACATGTGTTCAACTCAAGTGAAGCTTTGTATCAATATGAGAAAGCAGTGTTTCATCACCGTCAAGATATTGCTTCAGCCATTGCTTCATGTAGAAATGGATATGAAGCAAAACGTATTGCTAAAGTGATAAAGCCATGTCCTTTATGGCATACAGTGAAGAGAAGCAAAATGCAAGATGTTTTACAAGTCAAACTGGATCAGTGTGTATTGTTTCGCAACAAGTTAAAAGAATGTAAAGATATAACTTTAGTTGAAGCAACGTATGATCATTGGTGGGGAGCTGGTGTGAAACATGTGTCATCTGAATATCCTGGTCAGAATATTATGGGAAAGTTGTTAGAAATGTTGTGTGAGGGTTAGAGACTTTTTCATTTGCTTGCCAACCGTCATGGTGTGCAGACGTGTGGACATGTAAAAGATGGATGTAGAAACATGTTTCAAGAACAAGTTTGTGGACTATATGATAAGTGAACTAGCACGTTTTGGAACTGTTGAACAACAACTGGAACATATCAACATCTATTGGGAACTTGCTCATTCCATGCTGAACTTATCAAACTTGCGTAAGGATTTCATCAAAGAGTCTGGAGCTGAGGAGTTTGATGTGGAAGCAGCATATCACTTTGCTCTATTTGATCCAAAACTGTTTGATGAAGTGAGAGAGTGCTTAATCTATGCTGCACTATAATGGCTGACATGACACTGAGACAATATATTGTGCAAAAAGCTTATTGTGAAGAAATGTTATCAGCTGTAAAAAAGTTTGCACATTTAGTCTGTCCTGCTTGTCAACATGAAGAGTGTCAAGAACATACTTGTCATTTTGCATCTGTTTATACATATTGGAATGAAGCTAAATATTACATGCATTTAGATAAAGTGTTAGAGAATGCAAATCAACGTTGTGAGAAATATGGTGTAGATGCTATTACATTGGATGAACTCAGTCATTGGTTAGTGTTCATTGAAGACCAATGGTCTCCAGTTATTCATACTATTGTATCTATACTTGATTTGTAAAAACTTGTTAGTTAAATGCATGTTAGTTAAGTGATGTTGGTTGAGTTATAAAATAAAAGCTGTTCTGTTCAGACGTGTTTTTTCATTCATCATGTCGACGTGGAAAGACTACTTGACTGATATTTACTTCAAACCTGGACAGCCTGGAGCATTTGCTGGTCCTTACAAACTGTATCACATCTTAAGAAAACATGATCAACCAGTCACACAGTCACAAGTGAAGAAATGGCTGCAGGTTCAAGATGCTTTCAGTTTACTACAACCTGTCAAATACAGGTTCAAAAGACAACGTGTGATTACACGTGGTATTGATGACATGTGGGATATTGATTTGGCTGATATGGGAAACATAGCTCCCTATAATGATGACATACGCTTTTTACTCATTGTCATTGATGTGTTTTCCAAATATGTCTGGGTACAGCCAATACCTAATAAATCACATACCAGCGTCATAAAGCTTTCCAAAAGATTTTTCATGACACACGACGAAGACCGCGAACTCTAAGGTCTGATAAAGGAACAGAATTTAAAAACAGATGGGTTAAAGCATTTTTGAAGAAAGAAGGAATTCATGCTTATACCACAAAGAATGAAACCAAAGCCAACTTTGCTGAAAGAGTCATTCGTACTCTAAAGGGAATGATGTATCGGTAT
This sequence comes from Protula sp. h YS-2021, assembly GCA_949752745.1. NCBI lineage: Eukaryota > Metazoa > Annelida > Polychaeta > Sabellida > Serpulidae > Protula > Protula sp. h YS-2021. Next base: position 35,103,228 of record OX457033.1, read on the forward strand.
TTTCTACATAATCAAACTTACCGTTACTTAGACATTCTTCCAGACTTGGTGTACAATTACAACCATAGACCTCATGGTTCTCTTCCTAATAAATATGCTCCAGCCGAGATTCATAAAGACAACGAATCAAAAGTGTGGAAGTATATGTATGTCGACAAACTGAAATTGAAACCGAAGAAGAAGAAGTACAAATTTAACATTGGCGATCATGTTCGCATTTCCCACATTAAATACGTGTTTCAACGCGATTATCACATCAAATGGACGCAAGTCTTCATTGTCACACATCGTTGTAAGAAGCAAGGAATACATTTATATCGTGTGAAAGACTTTTTAGACGAAGATATTGATGGCCATTTCTATGAAGAAGAACTGCAGAAAGTGACCAAAGATGTTGAATCTATTTATAGAATTGAAAAAGTCTTGAAAACACGTAAAATACGAGGAGGTGTGAAAGAATTATTTGTCAAGTGGTTAGGTTGGCCAAACAAGTTTAACAGTTGGGTGAAAGAAACAGACATTCAACAATGAAGCATCCATTTACATGTTTAGTCTCTGGACCTACAGGCAGTGGCAAAACGTCTCTGGTGAAAGAAATTCTAGAACAAAAGTTGATTCAACCCTCTCCAAAAAGCATTTTATGGCTTTATGCAGCAGATCAGCCTTTGTACAAGGGAATGAAAGGCGTGGAATTTTACCAAGGCATTCCAGATGACATTGAAGAGCGTTTTAACCCGAAGAAACCAAACTTACTTATCATTGATGACTTAATGACGAAATGTCATAGTGATGAGCGTATGACACGTCTCTTTAGTGTTGGCAGCAGTCATCAAAATCTAAGCATTATCTTTATTGTGCATAATTTATTCCATCATGGGAAAGAGATGCGAAATATTAGTTTGAATACACATTATATCATTCTGTTTAAAAATCCTAGAGACATTCAGCAAATTAGTACATTGGCGCGGCAAATGTATCCTAGAAGATCTCAATTTCTCATAGAAGCCTATCAAGATGCTACCAGCAAACCTCATGGTTATTTATTCATTGATTTAAAACCAAAGACAAATGATCAACTACGCATTCGTACAGGCATTTTACCAAAAGATACACATTATGTATATATCGATAAAGCAGTGTATGAACAAGAACCAACTCATTTGACCATTCGCAGTCAAGATGTCTAAACGTATTCGAGCGAACCAGCCGTTTCTTCATTTGCTTGCACGCAGTGGGCCTAAACGACGTAAATCCTTGCTACAGCAAGCTACAAAGGAGGAATTAACAAGATTGTTTGAAATTTGTTTGAATATATTGCAAGGACATTTACCCTTAAGCTCAAAACGGTTTAAGGAATTTAAACGTGAACGTCATACGCTTCGTACTCTAGCAGATAAGAAGATATCCCTTCGACGAAAAAAGAAGTTGATTAATCAGAAAGGAGGATTCATTGGAGCTATTGCTAGATTGGCATTACCTTTGTTAGCCAAACTGCTGCTAAAATGAAACATACGATGAAAATGGTCCTCATTCCTGAATATGAATATAAAATGTTGCTAGAAAAGAAGGGAAAAGATGGTGAAATCAAAACGAAAGTGAATAAACTTTTACGTGGGAAACGAACACGTGAAAAGGCTATAGAAATATCTCAACTTCTTGGTCGTCATTTACGAACAAGTCAGTCTAGGCAGCAAAAGCCCTCATCATCATCATCATCACCTGAAAAGCCAGAAAAGTTATTTTTAAGTCATTTTCAACCTATCTATCATGGAAAAGTAACACAACTTTTAGCAGAACTGAATAAGCATGGTACGACATGGACAGACAAGAATGAACTTGTGTTGAAAACGGGCGATATTATAGCAAATTCCAACATGGTTGATTTGATGAAAGAAGCATTGGTGGCGACAAGAAGAAAAGAACGAGCCATACCACCATATGGCTGGCATCCATTTATCCAGGAAATTGTTGATGCTAATATTCCAAAAACAATGTTTAGTAAAAAGACCACTCGTGACGACATTACAACAGAAATGAAACAACGTCAACAAAGACAGTTTCCTGAAGGATGGGAAAATTTTTAACATGGTTGAAAGAGCTATGTTGTTGTTGTGAGGAAGATAAACCAACTATTCCTGTAAAAATAAGATGTACAAGTGCTTGTTGTGAAGGAGAAGTCATAGATCATCATGATGTGAAAGACCATTTGCATACTTGGTTGAATGGCGCGCGCTATCGTGAAGTATATAGACAACGTCAACGCACCTATACCATTTAGTTCCCATCATGGAGTCGAATAGTTTTTACATTACTTTGCCTAGCAATGCGAGTATGAACTATTCTCCCAACAACAAGGCTTCGAATTACCAAAGTCGTATGCCTCGAACCATTTATCTGAACGGAAAATATGAAGTGGCTTTAGCTGAAATTCAATATCCACATACATGGACAACGATGAGACATGGCATGGACTATTCTATTCAGTTTCGACAACAACCACTGACAAAGACACTTGAGACTATTAATATTCCCTATGGCTACTATAGAACCATACAAGAGATATGCCAGGCAGTGAATGAAGAAGCGACTAATTCTATGAAAGATGAACTTAAAGAAGCTATTCGGATAAAGTATGATAAGATTAGACGACGTGTGTTTCTATTTCTAAATTATGGCTTTGAAGTGTCCTTTTCCGCTGGATTAGCTGAGATTTTAGGATTTATCCCAGATCAATGGTATACTGAAACATGTACAGCTGACCATAAAGCGGATGTGAAACAGGGATTTTATACACTTTATGTGTATTGTAGCATTTGTGAACCACAAGTTGTTGGTGATTATTATGTTCCCTTACTACGTTCTGTTGGAATACAAGGTCATGATGGCGACATTGTTATGAAAACGTATGGCGAACCGCATTATGTTCCTGTAAACACGTCCAAATTTGACGTGATAGAAATGAATATTAAGGACGACACAGGTTATAATGTTCCATTTCAAACTGGAAAGGTGATCTGTAAACTCCATTTTCGACCAAAAGCAATATGAAAGCTTATACACACGATCCGTCTGCATATCGCAACCATTTTCTTCGTCAAGTGGGCGGGGAATTACCAGGATTCAAAGGAGCGCGAATCCAATATGGCGATGGTATTGGTTCCATACTGGGATCATTGGCTCGCAAAGCTATTCCACTACTTAAGGCTGGGGCTAAGATCGTTGCGCCACATCTTAAGAAGGCTGCAAAGAATGTCGCGAAAGATGTGACGGGCCGAGTAGCAGAACGTGTGTTTGGTGAACAAAAGCGCATGCAACCGACGAAACGTGCCAGAAGGCGAAAAACAGCCAGACGGATAACATCAAAACGTCACAAAGATATTTTGTAAAGAAAAAAAAATATGTCTCTCATTCATAATCATTCGTGTGAATGTAGTCTTTCTCCATTGGAATGGTTTCACGTACCACCAACGCAAACTGCTGTAGAGAAAAGTTATAATGTCGACTATCAACCACTCACTACCATTAGAGAAGGCGCTCCAATAGAATTCTACATTCCTGCGAGTACAGAAGAATATCTAGATTTAAAGAACAGCAAACTTCATATTGTATGTCGCATTCTAAAGGCTGATGGATCAGCGTGTGGCGCAGATGATAATGTCTCTTGCATCAATGATGTGTTTAATGGGTTATGGTCTAATATTGAATTGTTTCTGAATGATCGACTGGTTTCTCATAGCAACAATACTCATGGTTATACCAGCATTATCTCTCATCTCATCCATGATTCGGAAGAAAGTCTGCATTCTGAGCGCTCTATGCGTCTCATGTACAAGGATACTGCTGGATCAATGAATAGCCATGAGGTGAAAAGATCTAATCATGAACAATATGTATCCGGGTTTCATGTCAATGCCGACGGTGGTGACTTGGCTGAGCAAGGCAATAATGGCTTACATCATCGTTATTTACATACTCGTCTTAGCCGTGATGTTATGCTTACTGGTGGTTTAAGGATAGATTTGTTTGAGCAGGATCGTTATCTTCCGAATGGTATTAGTTTGAAATTACGTTTCCATAGACAGAAAGATGATTATGTATTGATGGCTGCAAATACTACCTATAAGGTAGAAGTGAAAGAGGCATTTTTAACCATTCGCAAAGTGAGGGTGAGTCCAGGTATTCAGTTAGGACATACAGATGCATTGATGAAAAGTCCTGCCAAGATCATCATCACTAGAAAAGAATGTAAAGTCTTAGCTATTCCAGCAGGATTTCAGTCTTTTGTGAAAGATAACATCTTTTTGGGTCAATTACCAAATCGTATTGTCATTGGTCTGGTTCATAATGAAGCTTTTGGTGGATCAGTATTGAGTAATCCATATGATTTCAAACATTTTGATCTGGACTATATGCAACTGTACACGGATGGTGAACCAGTTCTATCCAAACCTCTCAAGCTTGACATTCCACACAATAAATACCTGGACGCTTTTGAAACGCTTTACAAATCGTTTGATGGATTGAATGGTGAGAAAAGTTCCATTATAAAACGGGAAGATTGGCCTAGAGGTTATGCTTTATTTTCGTTTGACTTAACACCGGATTATGATGGTGATGATCATTTCCCCCTGATCAAGCATGGGAATTTGCGGCTAGAAATGAATTTTGCTAGAGCTTTGCAACATACCATCAATGTCATTGTCTATGCTGAATTTGACAACATTATTGAAATAAGTGCAAATCGCAGCATCCAATTCGACTACCAGTCATGAACACGAAGCAGATTGATGCCATATTGAGTCATGATGTCATGACCAAAGACTTGTTTCAAGGCGTGTTTGCCATGGACCAGTTACCATCTTTACAACGCGGCGCCTATGTCATCAACACAGACGATCAAGATGAACCAGGAGAACATTGGGTGGCAGTGTATTATGACAAAGACCCTGTAGAATATTTTGACTCTTATGGACTGTTCCCTCTCGATGATCGTTTAGACATGTTTTTAAGAAATGACTATATGTATAATTCTATATCATTACAAACGGCAATATCATCATCATGTGGTTTTTATTGTGTATATTATATATTACATAGAGCTCGAGGTCAGAGTATGTTTGTCATTGTGAATATATTAAAAAGAAAGGATGGTGATTTTATTGTAAAGGATTTTGTATATAGACATTATAAACCATTGTTTTATTAATGTTTTTGTTGTTATATTAGTTAAGTTGTAGTTAAGTTGTTGTTGTTATATTAGTTAAGTTGTTGTTGTTGTTGTTAAATAAAACAAACCAAGTTTTCAAACAGTCTTGTTTATTGTGTTGTACATACGTTTATTTACAAATTCTTAACTACAAACACTATTTACAAAGTTTACAAACACTATTTACAAACTTTTATTTACAAAGTCTATTTACACTATTTACAAATTCTTAACTACAAACTTTTATTTACAAATTCTATTTACAAAGTTTACAAAGTCTATTTACAAACTCGTAAGTACAAACTCTTAACTACAAAGTCTATTTACACTATTTACAAACTTTTATTTACAATCACATTCATTTTTCAATACATTCATCAATGAATGCCATTCATCAGAATCTAAATTGATATAGGTATCATAGACATTACATCCGTGTTTGTAAATGCTATGAAAGCTCACATAACGCACATCACCAAACTTTATCACTTTAGCAGTTTCATGTTCAGACAGTTTCAGTTCATATCCTTCTTCATTTATGTCAATGTCCATCACAGGCATATGTTGTGTCAACTCAATGGATTTGGTGCCCCGCATAAGCCATATTTCTGTTTCTTTGAATTCAAGCGTCAGGTTCTTTCCAATCCAACGCTTGCAACAGCGCGTTCCATTCCACTGTGCTGAGGGTGATGTAGTCATAGTTTTCTGTAAGCTCGTCATATTGGCGAAATTGTACAAACACGTCTAGACCGTTCTCAGTCACACGCACTTCTAATTCATTTGAGACTGCTAGGAGAAAGCCGGGTCTCCTCAACTTGTCTAGGTGATCCTTCAACACGGATTGGTCATCAAGTGATAGGACGAGATACTGTCCAAAATGTCTTAGCACAATGTCATCATATTCGTTTCTCAGATATGAGAATCCATGCGTAATTGGTTCATATTCCGATAAAAAGTCTTCCATCTCGTTCAACAGTCAGATGAACTATGAGCTGTCTCCTTGTCTGCAAAGACGTTTTTATGCTCGCAAGATGGTGAAGAGTGGATGTTGTATCGCTTCTAGGAATCGTAAGACTGCGCGCCAGTTCTTGATATCAAAGAGGATCAAATCTGTATATGGTGTATCTGGCACAACTCCCTTATAATCCTTTGGATAATCCTGTAAAAGATTTCTACAGATTTCTACACGTATGTTAGAATCATATTCAGCTACCGTCACTTCCACTTTATTTTCAAGTCTACGTTTAAACCCAGGTTCAAGTTGTATGTTTTTAAAGTCTTTCCACACTTCAGGTTTAAACCGATGATAACTTGTCTTAGAATCTAGTATCACTTCATTCCTCTCATTTACAGTAAGGTAAACACCACCGTTTAGCATGAGTGCATTCATGTTTTTACCTTGTTATGAGCCACCTTCTTGTCTATGAAGCCTTTTATCCACTTCTTTCACCTGCTTCTTCATCATTTTCCATTCAGGTATTGTCAGCAAAATTCCCTTTTTCGTCGGACGGTTTTTTGCCAGTCCCCTCATCTCTGAGGTATTTGCGAATGTTTACCACACCTTCATTACTTTGTTTCATAATCTTGATATACTTTCCATTGCCTAGAGAAAGCATTCCATCCCACGACTGTGGTGTTGGTGCCGTCGTCTCCACTTTTAATTTCTTGATGGTATTGTCAGGATGTTTCACATTCATGTCTTTGACTGTATCAGCAAGAGTATCCATATCCGTTGTTGCAGATCTTTTCCGATTCATGTTGACGCTTTGAATTCAAGCGTCAGGTTCTTTCCAATCCAACGCTTGCAACAGCGCGTTCCATTCCACTGTGCTGAGGGTGATGTAGTCATAGTTTTCTGTAAGCTCGTCATATTGGCGAAATTGTACAAACACGTCTAGACCGTTCTCAGTCACACGCACTTCTAATTCATTTGAGACTGCTAGGAGAAAGCCGGGTCTCCTCAACTTGTCTAGGTGATCCTTCAACACGGATTGGTCATCAAGTGATAGGACGAGATACTGTCCAAAATGTCTTAGCACAATGTCATCATATTCGTTTCTCAGATATGAGAATCCATGCGTAATTGGTTCATATTCCGATAAAAAGTCTTCCATCTCGTTCAACAGTCAGATGAACTATGAGCTGTCTCCTTGTCTGCAAAGACGTTTTTATGCTCGCAAGATGGTGAAGAGTGGATGTTGTATCGCTTCTAGGAATCGTAAGACTGCGCGCCAGTTCTTGATATCAAAGAGGATCAAATCTGTATATGGTGTATCTGGCACAACTCCCTTATAATCCTTTGGATAATCCTGTAAAAGATTTCTACAGATTTCTACACGTATGTTAGAATCATATTCAGCTACCGTCACTTCCACTTTATTTTCAAGTCTACGTTTAAACCCAGGTTCAAGTTGTATGTTTTTAAAGTCTTTCCACACTTCAGGTTTAAACCGATGATAACTTGTCTTAGAATCTAGTATCACTTCATTCCTCTCATTTACAGTAAGGTAAACACCACCGTTTAGCATGAGTGCATTCATGTTTTTACCTTGTTATGAGCCACCTTCTTGTCTACGAAGCCTTTTATCCACTTCTTTCACCTGCTTCTTCATCATTTTCCATTCAGGTATTGTCAGCAAAATTCCCTTTTTCGTCGGACGGTTTTTTGCCAGTCCCCTCATCTCTGAGGTATTTGCGAATGTTTACCACACCTTCATTACTTTGTTTCATAATCTTGATATACTTTCCATTGCCTAGAGAAAGCATTCCATCCCACGACTGTGGTGTTGGTGCCGTCGTCTCCACTTTTAATTTCTTGATGGTATTGTCAGGATGTTTCACATTCATGTCTTTGACTGTATCAGCAAGAGTATCCATATCCGTTGTTGCAGATCTTTTCCGATTCATGTTGACGCTTCAGTGTTCACACCTCAACTAACTCTAAAGTTGAAGTGTCTCCCCCTTATATACTGTAATGCCCATGCGCCAAAGTGGAATAGCCATCACTCATCACATATCGCTTGTCATCAAAAGGAGAGAGAGCCACTTTCCTCAACTTCTCCGAGAAGATCTGGTGGTCATGACTTCGAATGATGTGCCCTGTGGTTATCGTTTGCATTTGGTTGAACAAACTGTCTCTATACTGCTGATGTTTCATACGTCTTTGACACGCGCGAGTGATGCCTTTGGCCGTACGTTTTTCTTTCCCACCATACATCATACTATACATTTTCGGCCGAAGTCCAACAAACTCTTCAATGGGAATGCCCGCCGTCTCATCTTTCATTTTCCCAAGCACTTTCTTGTTCACGTTGGAATGCAGGAAATGATCTGGGGGATAGTCACTTGTATCGAACAAGTCAACATCTTCTTGCATGTCTTTGTAGATATCTTCCGTTTCTATGTCATAACATAGACTGTCGGTGTCGCTGAACATCAGCTTGGCGTTGGGATACTTGCTCATGATGTAGTTGTAATGAAAGTGAAACATGAGCACTTTGCTGAGGTCGAGAATGGTGAAACCAACTTGAATGGGTTTATCCAGAAGCAGATCTAATTTGCGTAAATGTACCGCGGTCAAATCTTCGTTGAAAATTCTAAATTTGTGGAATGAAGGTTTGGCCACAAGTTTCTTGAACCGCTTTTCCTTGTGAACCAGTTCCACATTCATGCGTTTTCTTACATTTTCCATGGTTTTGCCAAACACAGAGTTGTTCATCAATTTAAAAAAGTCTTTCTCAAACGGTTCTTGGCCAACTTTCTCTTTTCCGTGTTCAAGGAGATGTATTTTGCCAACCATTTGCTCTGTGCAAACATGATGGCACGATGCACCTTCGTGACTTTCAATCCCAGTGAGACATATTGCTGTAAATTTCTATAATGAAGTACATATTTCTTCTTGTCGCACAAGTTGGGAATGAGCTTTTCACTAGGTTTGCCTGTCATGTTTAGATCTTTCCGTAGCTTCTGACTATGCTCTGACAATTCTCCCACTTTCACACATTTCCGTTCTGGAGCCACTGGATAGTGATTATGATGATCATGGATTGAATATGGCTATTCCAAATCCACTTCTAAAATGTATCCAATCTCATCATCTTCATCCACATCCATAAAGTCAATGGATTCTGGCTCGCTCACCCACATAAATCCACTTTCCGGCATGCTTTGCGACATGGCCCAGCCATATAAGTTGTTTGCATCCAGGTACGTTAAGAAGTTGGTTGGTTTCGTGGGATCGTAATCTGCTACGTAGGGGTTATTTGCTTTCGCATACTTGTGTGTGATGACAGATATTCCTCCACGTAGACCTTGTTCAACCATTTGGTACATGTCAATGTCGTTGATCAATTCCAATTTCACCTTTGTCGCTTTCAACATGGCATCCCAGGACAGTCCTGGCGCTGTATAGTAGTGAGCAGGATCTAATTCATACGTGTTGAGACATACGTGACGAAAGTTTTCAAACACGTCAGCCAGCAGCAACACATCTGATTTCAGGTACAAGTCATGATATTCGCCAAATGTAGTACAGTGGAATGTCTCCCACACCTTCTGCGCATGCGCATAATCCTCATCGCTAATGTCTTCTTCACTGAGCAGACTGTAAAACTTGTCCTTGGACGGTAGTTGTGTTTCAGCAAATTTGGATGCCTCATCCACATAATCATAAGGGTACACTCCCTTTCTCAACAGTAAATCTTGTTGGTCACTATCGTGAATGTGTGACGTCATGTTATAAAAGTTGTCTTTCACTTCTGCCGCCAGGTTGGATACCAACTTCTGTAGAGAAGTACTCATGAACTGATAACTGTCTGTAAATTTCAAATTGCTCATGGTGAATGCAATATATTTCTCAACGGTGTTGGGAATGACTGTAATTGTCTCATTTTTGAACTTTCCAATTTCTTCCATGATCAAATGGCTGTCATAGCCTCGTAAATTGTGGAAAAAGACAGGAATGATAAAAGAATCTTTCACATCCTGCTGATCCTTTCGAAGTCGAAATTGTAAATTGCATTGACTATGTGCAGCTCCGCGGTATTTACCATTGATATGGTCATGATCTCTCACATGATCTGCTCCTAGAGGCTCATGACAAATGTAACAATCTGTGGCGTTCTTATAATGCTCTTCATCTTCATGAGTCATCACCATTTTCTTTTTCTGTTGTAAACCATGCACAATACGATCACGCTCATTCACCATATGGTCTAAAAAGACTTTCACGGCATTATCGCCTCGATATACGACTGGAGCACGTGTATCATACTGGCTGACAACCACATAGGCGAAGCTGTTTGGACGATGATGCTGATACTTGTCTCCTTCATGCTTTTTCGTGAAACATTCAAAGTCTGCATAAATGACAAACGGCGCTCGCTGTTGTTTGGCTACATTCTTGAACTTGATGAAGGGTTCCTTGGGGAATGATAAACGTTGTGCGCCATGCTTGCCACATACTTCACGATGCTTGTCTAAAAGATCTTGTCGCATAAATCCGTGAAGACAGTTGAAACAATAAAATGCTGCATGCTGATGGTTTGATCGATAAGCCATCAGTCTGCTGAAATTCTTGATGAGGCAGTAATGTCTTGTCTTGTCATTGCTAATCAAAAACAAGTTAATTTCTCTCGAGCTGGTGTTTCGACTGAGTTGTATCGGAACAACTACATCATGTTCATATCAAAACACGTTAATGGACACATCATTCTCCTTTTCAAACTTTGGAATGTCTGTAATCGGTGTGGGAAATGTCATGCCTTCTACCTTCAATTCGTTCTCAAATGGTGTGTAATGATTCACACGATATGGGTGTTGATGATAATGGTGAGGGTGAAGGTGAGCCAGTACAGACCATAAGAAGCACTTGTTGTCTTTATTCTGAATGTTTAGCACCGCCTTTGTACTCTTTACTTTCTTCGGTAGTGGGATAAAACTGCTTGCTTCCAGTGGCGCTGACGTAGCTGTATGTACTTCAATGAATAATATGTTATCCAACACCCAGCCAGAACCTTGTCGCTCATGTTCATCAAACCTGGTAAATAATTCTTTATAGGCTTCTGGCAAGTCCTTCTCAATATCTGTTGGATTGTATGCTGCATATGTTGGACTACTGATGAAGGCATTATCCACCTGTTCTACCATCACGCCTTCAACATTTGGTGTCATTTTCTTGAAGCGTGCATGTACCACAATGTACCATTTCATGCCATGGTTTAACGTTTCTAACAAATGTCTCTTGATTCTATTCTCTTGTTGTCGCATTTCAAGTAGCAAATCTGATCCATCCTCAGGCTCAAACCGTCTTTCCTGCGCGTTGTCACCAAGACTCACTCTTCTGCCTCTGCCTACTTGTCCTGTCTCTTTCTTTCTTTGTTCTTCATGAGACACATTTTCCATCTCAGCACATGCATGTGTCTCAAATGCATCCAAAGATGAAAATATCTTGGCGCATTTACAGCAGAGGACTGGATCAGGTCTTTCAACACCATCTTGTACGGTCTTTCGTCTCTTGGCTTCAATCTGCTCAACAAGCTCTTCATGAGCACGTTTCATCCTAGCTGGTTTGCATGTATGTGTCACGAACACTTCCAGAGATGGAAATGTCACATCACAATCATGACAGTAGACTGGTGCCATCGTTGTTGTTTCTTCAACTGCTAGAACTGAAATGAAGTAAAATACACGTTTCACTCTTCCTTTTATACCACTTCAATGGTGTGTTAACTCAGCAGAATGTATCACTAGTTGACTAGTTGACATGTTTCACTCATGCTTTTATGCTATTTCCATGTAATCAAAATATGGTGTGTAACTTTTCAAACTTGCTCAAAAATGTTAAAATTGCTGACTCAGCAGAATTTTACTTGTGTATATGAATGTCTCACTTACAGTTGTGAAGTTGTACAGCTGCACTGCTACACAGCAGAGACATCTAGCGGTGAAGTTAAATGGTCTGCCACATGGTATTCATCCGCCAACTAGACCTGAAATGTGATAAAATGTATTCTCTCACACACACACACACACAGACAGACATGTTTTGCTTCATTTCATAATATAGGATGGCCCTTAAAAGGGCCCGAAATATTTTAGTATATCAGCAAGTTGGATTCCTGCAGCGGCATTTGTACTTGTAGTACTCCTGCATCGTAAATGGTCTTCCCGCGCACTTGAACGGATGGCTGTCGCAATAGCTCTTCAGCTTCAGAGTCATACCACACCACCAGCAGTCATTACATATTGGTCCTGGCCCAGGTAGCGTCGTCGCAAACTTGTACCAGAGCAGACCACCGCAGGTTTTACAGCAAAAGCGCTGCGGTGCGTTGTGGTGCACCGGGCAGTTGTGTGACTGTCCTTCATATTCCAACCTCACGCAGCACTTGTAGCATTGTATGGTCACTTTCTTAGTAGCTGATGTGTTGTCCATGATGTGTCTGACGATGTCTGACGATGTCTGACGATGTCTGAGCCTCGAGTCACTACACTTATATACTATTTTATCATGCTGAATCGACGATTTCATCATGCTGATTCAGCACAATTTTTGCTCTCCTGGGGGGGGGGGGGGGGGGTCGGTACACAGTATGTCCTAGGGGGGGGGGTCGGTACACAGTATGTCCTAGGGGGGGGGGTCGGTACACAGTATGTCCTAGGGGGGGTCCTCACTTTGTTATCAGGGTTATGCCTATGGCTACGTCTATGGCTGCGCCTATGACGCCTATGCTTCGTTGCCATCACAACAACACGTTGCCATGACGACGCCTATCACCTCACTTCCGGTCCAGACAACACTTCCGGTCCAGACAACACTTCCGGTCCAGACAACACTTCCGGTCCAGACACGATGACGTCACTTCCGGTCCAGACAGTATGACGTCATCAAGTGGCGTAGAAACGGCGTTTATCAACTACTGATCGTTGTTCATTGCTCGGATCATCTCCGTAAATCACCGTGTAAAAAAACTAAAAACACCCCCGGAAAACTCCGGATTACAAGTCTGTGCAATTCGAGATTCATTTAGGACCCAATAACATACCAACATATCATTAATTACGTCAAAGAAAAGGTTCTTGTCTTTCGTGAAACTTTACACATATTTTCGATTTCAAACTTCCATCAAATAACAACAACGGCTGGATTAATATCGAGAAAACTTACATATTTAGAATCCTGAAATATTCATAAAACAAATAATATGATTTATTTACCTTTTCACTTCTTAGTTGCATCATATTATCCGAAAATAAACTTATCCAAGCACACTTTCAAGATGGCGTCTCATTAACATAATTTATTCTGACTGGAGTTCCGGCCTCGTAAAATCGCTGGAGAGTGTAGCACGCTACATGGCTCCTCAAAATTTACGCTACAGGTTAATTTTCAAGTTTAATGCGGCATTTAGCAACATATTGTTACCTCGTATTCATTTCAAAATACTTGACTTTGTACATACAAACACAATATATATGTATTATATGAAATTAAACCTCGGCATAATAAAGTCACGTTTTGGGAACTCGTTAAGGTCAAAATCGGAGTCTACGACTTTGTCCCAAATTTATTTGCGTCGCGGATTAACAGACGGACATTAAAAGGGTAACTGGCGGACACGACTGACACATACGCTGCAAAAAACTACAGTTCGTGTACAGCAGAGTTTATGTATTTACAGGGCTTACCGGCAGGGATGCTCCGGTTTCCGATGCTAATATAAGAACCAGTTTATGAATCGGACATATCAGCTCTTGAGGCTTACCAACTCTTTTGCCGAACTTGTTCAAGTTGGAATTTGCCACTTCTAACTAATCCGTCCTTCGATATTTTCACGTTTATATTCCTCCCTAATTTCCATTCACCTCTAAACTGATCTTCATCCTGTATCAGAACTATATCACCTATCTGGAAATTCCGTTTCGCTTTGCTCCACTTCGATCTTGTTTGAAGGGATTGTAGATAATCAGTTTTCCATCTGCTCCAAAACTGATTTAGCAGATATTGTACGCGCTTCCACCTTTTTGTGAGATATACATCTTCTTTCACGAACTCTCCCGGAGGATACAAAACGACATCAGAGCGCGTCATCAATAAGTGATTCAATGACTCATCGGATCGTTCAATGTATCGATTGTCAGCGGTCTACTATTGACAATGCTTCCAGCTTCGTATATTAACGGTAGCAAGGCTTCATCTGAGAGCTGAGAACTATGTTAATATAGAAGAACGTTCAAAATATTTCTTGTTGACCGAATCATACGTTCGAATACTCCACCGAAATGGCTTGCACTGGGGGAGGGGGGATTGAATTCGAATTTCATTCTGTGTTGTAGTAAGAAATCTTGTGTCTGTTTGTTTCGTATCACTGCTATTGCGGCTGCGAGTTCGTTACTAGCTCCAATGAAGTTTGATCCCTGTTCTGAGCGTAAAAGCTTGGCAGGGCCTCTGATGCTCATCAGTCTGCGAAGTTACTTTATGAAAGAGTCTGTACTGAGTGAATGGCAAACTTCGATGTGAATGGCCCTTGATGATAAACAAGTAAATAGGCAGCCATGTTTCAATAGCCTTCGTCCCTTACGTAGAACGGCCCGAAGAAATTAACAGCACAATGCTCGAATGGAGCTGCAAATTCACATCTTTTTGCCGGAAGGTCAGCCATTTTTGTGTTTGCATTGGCTTAAGGCAGGTCACGCACGTTCGAATCAGCTGTGTGACTAGTGAGCTGGCGTTGATTATCCAGAAACCATTTCCTCTTATTGTGTTCAGAGTGACACCTTTCCCTTGATGGAAACACTTCTCATGAAAATGGTGTATTATCAGTTTTGTCGTATGTCCTGTATTTGGTATGACAACGGGATGTTTTTCATGGTTGGGATAACTTGACCTTGATAATCGTCCTCCAACTCGGATGATGTTGTTGCTATCTAAGACCACATCATGCGTTCGAAGAGGACTGTCGCTTGCAGTTTTTTCGTTCGGCTTCAGTTTCCCGAAGGCGTTTTCCTGAGTAAGTCGTATTATCTCTACTTCAGCTCTGTCAATATCTTCTGCTGTCATTGTTTCTTTGAGGCCTTTATTCCTCTTTGTTGTTCTTTCTTGAAGTCGGTCTAAGTATTTTCTTTTCAATGCATCTTTATATTTCAAACAAAGGGCAATTGCTCGTTTTAATCTGAACCAGTCTGAAATATGTTCAAACCGATTGACTTCAAATGTCTTTTCACTTCGAACGACTAGTGATATATGATCACGTTTCATCCCTGGATCATCGTCAGTACAACTTCGTTGTTTCGGATTTTCGGATGTGTAGTCTGTGATTTCTTGTCGATGCAAGAAAGCCGGTCAATTGAGCCATTCTTTGCGTTTCAAAAGATCCTTAGCAGTGCTGCCACGGGAGACAAGATCGGCTGGATTGTCTTTCGACTTCACAAAATTCCATTGTTCGGTCTCTGTCAGATCTCTTATCTGCTGTATCCAATTTGCCACGTACACGTGGAAGCGTTTGGCATCGTTCTCTAAATATGATAGAACAACTTGGCTGTCGGTCCAGAAGAATTCACTCAGAGACTGGTATTCGAGTTCACGTTTCGCCATCGTCCCTATCTTCGCTGATAGCAAGGCCGCTGTTAACTCTAGACGTTGAATCGTAATTTGTTTCAACGGCGTCACTCTTGCCTTGGCAAAGATCGGAGCACAATTATTTTCACCATTTTTACCGATGAATCGAGCGTACGAGCATACTCTGAACCAACTGTGCTTACATCCTAAGATGGTGCAGCTGTTTTTCTTTAGCTTCAAAATTCTTCGGTTTGATACAGCGTCTAATTTCGAACTGTTCTAGATGTCTGAGATCTAAGCACCAATCCTCCCATCGAGTTACGATAGTAGGGGAGAAGTGGGGTTCCGAAAACAGGAAGTGACGTTATAATGACGTCAGGAGGTGTTTTCGGAGCCCCATGGGGTTCCGAAAACAGTGACGTCATATTGACGTCATATTAACGTCATATGGTTGTCATATGGTTGTCATATGGTTGTCATATGGTTGTCATATGGTTATCATATGGTTGCCATATGAACGTCATAATGACGTCATGAGGTGTTTTCGGAGCCCCATGGGGTTCCGAAAACAGTGACGTCATATTGACGTCATATGGACGTGTTATTGACGTGATATGGAGATCATAAGGAGATCATATGGAGATCATATTGAGGTCATATGGAGGTCATATGAACGTCATATGAACGTCATAATGACGTAATAATGAGAGTGGGCGGCCATTCAAACGGGCGACCATTCAAACGGCATTCAAACGGGCGGCCATTCAAACGGCATTCAAACGGGCGGCCATTCAAACAACCATCCAACGGCAGACGGACAGATGAGACACCCCCCCAAACGTACAAGTTCTCCATTTTATAAATAGAGAACTCATAGCTATATGGTTAGAGCTCACCTATAAAGCCTCCTTAAAGTAAAAAAGGGGGTATAAAAAAAGGGGTATAAAAAATCACCCTTTTTTTTGGCGCCCGAACAAAATGGCGCCCGAACAAAATGGCACCCAAGCACTCAAGCACCCGAGCACTCGAGCACCCGAGCACTCGAGCACTTCCCCCCTATTACCACCACCACCACCACCACCACCAGTCAACTTTCAGACCTGCCGTTGCCAGCCGCACCACAGGCCACTCTACGTATACAAGCAATGACAACTCTTTTTTTTAGCTTTCTCTCTCCAAACACACGCCAGACCAGACTGGTAACGGGTCTGTCGGACAAACGGACACCCGGACAAACGGACAGTCTTTTTTTGTTATTTTTTGCCTCTCTCTCCACAAGGTAGCTGGAGGCAAACAAGCAGTCTTTTTCTGGCTTTCTCACTCTCTAACCAAGCCATTGCAGCAGCAATTAAAGAAATGAACACTCTTTTCCTTAAGGGATGTTGTGTTTTAACCACAGAGAGGTCTCCATGCATTGTGGCCATATACAAGCAACAATCCTTTCTTTAAAGCTTTCTCACTCTTCTAACACCTACGGCAACCGAACAAACGGACACCCAGACACACGGACACCCAGACACACGGACACCCAGACAGTCATGTTTTTTTTGTATTTTTGTCTCTCTCTCTCTCTCTCTCCATCACACCACGGCGTCTGAGGGGCAAAGAAACAGTCTTTTTTCGGCTTTCTCACTCTCTAAACCCACATACCTTCACTAATGGATTGTCGTAGAAGCAAATCAAAGAAATGAACACTCTTTTCCTTAAGGGATGTTGTGTTTTAACCACAGAGAGGTCTCCATGCATTGTGGCCATATACAAGCAACAATACTTTCTTTAAAGCTTTCTCACTCTTCCAACACCTACGGCAACCGAACAAACGGACACCCAGACACACGGACACCCAGACACGGACACCCAGACACACGGACACCCAGACAGTCATGTTTTTTTTTTAATTTTTGTCTCTCTCTCTCTCTCTCCATCACACCACAGCGTCTGAGGGGCAAAGAAACAGTCTTTTTTCGGCTTTCTCACTCTCTAAACCCACATACCTTCACTATTCGATTGCCGTAGCAGCAATTAGAAGTGACCTAAATAAGAGACCCTATTTTCAACCGTGAGAACTCTCTCTCTCTCCCACGCATATATAGGCAACGAACTCTTTTTTCGGCTTTCCCACGTTCTAAAAGTCTTTTTCTGGCTTTCTCACTCTTAAGAGACACCATTTTTAACCGTAAGAGCCCTCTCTCTCCCATTATACAGGCAACAACAACTCTTTTATTTTTAAACTTTCTCACTGCGTACACACAGAACACCTACGGCAACCGGATAAAAGGACACCCGGATAAAAGGGCACCCGGATAAAAGGACATCCGGATAAAAGGGCAGACGGACAGATTTAGCGTTTCATTTCTCAAGCCTGTGTATTTTTAACCCAGGCAGCAATTTGTTTTGCTTTCTCAGACGGTCAGACAGGCAATCATTTTTTTTTATTTTTAAATCTCTCTCTCCACACACACATAACACATCAGACGGTCAGACGGACAGATTAAGCGTTTATTTCTCAAGCCTGGATATTTTTAACCCAGGCAGCAATGTGTATAGCTTTTTCAGACGGTCAGACAGGCAATCATTTTTTTATTTTTAAATCTCACTCTTCTCACACACATAACACATCAGACGGTCAGACGGACAGATTTAGCGTTTCATTTCTCAAGCCTGGATATTTTTAACCCAGGCAGCAATTTGTTTAGCTTTTTCAGACGGTCAGACAGGCAATCATTTTTTTTAATTTTTTAATCTCTCTCTCCACACACACATAACACATCGGACGGTCAGACGGACAGATTTAGCGTTTCATTTCTCAAGCCTGAGTATTTTTAACCCAGACAGCAATTTGTTTTGCTATTTCAGACGGGCAAACGGACAGATTTAGCGTTTCATTTCTCATGCCAGGGTATTTTTAACCTAGGCAGCAATTTGTTTAGCTTTTTCAGACGGTCAGACGGACAGATGGGGGTATAAATCAATGATTTATAGACCCCTTTTTTTTAGCATTTCCCACACTCTCATGCATACACATACATACTAACAACATGACACGATTCGCGCTCATTTCGTAATAATGGGTGGCCGCTAAAAAGCGGCCGTGGAGGTATTTTCTGCTTTCTCCGCCGGTCCACTTCCTGTCGCTTCCCCTGCCGCCGCTTCCCCTACCATTTCGCCTTGGCGTCGTCGCCGTCTCCGCCTCTGCCGCTGCCGTCATCCTCCCTACAGCCAGCCCTCCTCCTATGCGCTGCTACCGCGGCCCTGTGTGTCCTGAAACCTCTACCCAGAACGTTACAATAATGGTACTCCGGCTTTAACGCATCTGGGCATGTCTGTTCGTGGACTCGTAGAGAGGTTCCTGCCGGTAATCCAAAATGGCAGAAGCTGCAAAACTGCACATTATCCGGCGTATCCAAAAACTCTACGATATCTTGGAGGGTTGACTTTTTGGAACAGCCATTCTCCTGTTTCACGTCAACCAGTTCCACGGTGCAGTCATTATCGGAGGGCGACTGCATGAGGCTGAAGTCCACCTGCGTGAGGTCCGTTATACTGGCGACAGCGGTTGCTAGCTCTTCCTCAGGAGCTGGTGTCACTGTCTCCGGCTTGGTAACTGTGGCGCTAGGAAGATTTCGCCGTTTGACTACAACTTCTTCCGCCGGAACCTTCAAGACAGTGACATCAGCTGCCGTTGGAATCGCTATCGGCAGAGTCGTCAGCGTCGACGTCGTGGCTGCAGCAGGAGTCGCCTAGGCAGGGGTCGCCGTCGTCGTGGTTGTCGCTGCTGTGGTCCTGGCTGGCCTTTCTTCCTGGCAGGGCGGTGGGTCCTGGCTCCTGTCGAGCAAGCTCTCCCTCCGGCGCTTGTATCGTTCCTCCGCCGCCCTGCCAAACCGGTTGAACTCTTCTTCAGGTCTGTTCCTGAGAAAATTCCTCCACTGTCGAAATAGAAATGTTTGATATTCTATATAGATATCTTCCCAGAGATCTACATCCTTCTGCGACAAGAAGTAGCGAGCCCGAAGCTCTGGCGAGAAAAATTAATCTTTGTGTTGCATTTTTAGCTGTTACTCCTTCAATGATCAAAGGCAGACTGACTGCATACAGTGTGAGGCTGCTATTTTATAGGACCTGAAGCAAGGACCCCCCCCCCCCTGGTCAGTCGACCTGAAGCAAGGACCCCCCCCTGGTCAGTCGACCTGAAGCAAGGACCCCCCCCCCCCTGGTCAGTCGACCTGAAGCAAGGACCCCCCCCCCCCTGGCTCACCAACTATTTAGCCGCTGGGCTCACGGCTCAGTAGCATAAAAACGTCGGGTCGACACCACTATGGCCATTGCATTGCCAAACCATCATGGAGACGTCTCGAAAAGCAGCAACGGCTAGCAACATGGAAATTGATAGCCTGTTCAGCAATGAAACAATGGCTTTTACAGATGCAGTTTTAACTGCAGAGGAGACTGCTGCCTTCCTAAGTACACTAGCAGAAGCTGAAAAAGCCTTGGAGGAAGCATTAGAGGCTCCGTCAGACGCGTCTACAGTACAGCAAACTAGGCCTGAAGAAGTACAGCCAGTACAGCAAGCAATGCCCGATCCCGAGGGATCTGACTATCCGTTCTGGGTTGCCAATGCGCTTGTAAATGGTAGCGCCAAGCCACTTAGTACAAAGTTACAGGCTCATCTAGAGCATCTTGAGGAGGAAGAAGTGGTCATGTCAAGCGATGACGACGGTGACGACGACGATGACGACAGCGACGACGATGACAAGCAGCTCAAATCTAAATTCGAATTGAGCAAAACTATTCCTGTTACTGAGGAAGACGCCACGCTGTTGAAACGAAACTTTCAAGCAGTGATTCCTCTGATCGATTGCAACATTTTATGGTGTTTATGTGAAGAAGGCTTTTTCGATAAGCACACACACATGTACCTAACGGAAGAAGTGAACACTGTCATTCAGCTTATCTACATGCTAGAAGGACACATAGAGCATCTTCCCGTGTCAGAGCCGCAGTTCTCCGAAGCCATGACCCGACGTTTCGTTCAACTTATTCGAAGTCTTCATGAGGAACTTTTTAAGACTTTATCTCTACCGACGCCAAAGTGTGTTGATGAGGATCGCGATTCCAAATGTGCAAAGGTCATGCTACATGGCTTCAAGTACCTTGAAGAACGTATTAAGGTGTATGATATGATGGCTTACCTCTATGAAAAAGGACATTTCACCATGCCAATGCTCTTTCAATGGATAATTGGGAGTCGCAAACGAGGAGACTTTTTAGTGATTGTTATGAGACAATCTTTGACAGACGGTTTGCCAACAGCCTTTCTGGATGGTTTCAACGAGATCACTCCGCGATTTTGCAAGCATCTCATGAAAACATACATGAAATGTCCATATAAAAGGAGTGAGGTGTCAAGTGCAGTCATCATTCAACGCGCAGCCATGGAGAAGACAAGCAGCTTTAAAATTAGTGCAAACTTAACCATTACTGTGGAGCATGGACAATTTGGATTATTTATTCGAATCAAACGTGGAGAGAGATGGCTTGCTTTATCACCATCCTTGTGGAAGATTGTGTGCCTGAACTTAGCAAGATTACGCGACATTGGCTTCAAACTGTACTTAACGCAAACGAAGTGGCTTGAAGTCATTTCATACTTGGATATGCGCTATGTGAGTTTTGTGCAAGCATCACTGTTTGAAGGGAAAGAATACAAGTATTACATCAACATGAATGATGGTGAATGGGAGACATTGCTTCAGGAGATGGATAGCATTAACTCAACCTTATTGCCATGTATGGAATGTCATGGCAAGAAAACTCCTATCAAGCTGCAAAAGGACAATCGGATGAAAGTGTCAAAGTTATCTAAGAAAAGACTGGCTGAAGTTCAATTGGAGAATATGGATGTGCAAAAATCAACTTGGACTTACCTGTGAATATTGCGGTGCTTACGGATATGCTGAGGATTATGATTGTCACTGCCACAAGTACAATTGCAAGTTGTGTGAACCAGACAACTTCTGCAACAAGTGCGGCTTACTAACTGTTTCTGTGGAGTAAGACTGAGAGTCATTTGCTTACCAGCCGCCACAGTGTGCAGACGTGTTATATGGACATGTGAAAGATGGATGTAGAAACGTGTTTTAAGGACAAGTATGTGGACTACATGATAAGTGAACTGGCACGTTTTGGATCTATTCAACAACAACTGCAGCACTTTGACATTTATTGGGAACTTGCTCATTCCACGTTGAACGTATCAAACTTACGCGAGGATTTCATCAAAGAGTGTATGTTTTCAAACATTGGTGGAGCTGAGGGGTTTGATGTGGAAGCAGCATATCACTTCGCTCGATTTGATCCAAGACTGTTTGATGAAGTGAGAGAGTGGTTAATCTACATTGCAATATAATGGTGGACATTACATTGAGACAATATATTGTGCAAAAAACATATTGTGAAGAAATGTTATTAGCTGTAAAAAAGTTTGCATGTTTAGTATGTCCTGCTTGTCAAAATGAAGAGTGTTCAGAACATATGTGTCATTCTACATGTGTCTATACATATTGGAATGAAGCTAAATATTACATTCATTTAGATAAAGTGTTAGATAATGCAAATCAACGTTGTGAAAAATATTGTGTAGATGCTAGCACATTTGATGAATTAAGTAGCTGGTTAATATACATTGAAGATCAATGGACTTCAATTATTCACACCATTGTATCAATACTTGATTTGTAAGACATGTTGATAAAAATAAAATTTAAGATGTGTTGATAAAATGCATGATATATTGATAAAATGTTAGATGCGTTGATAAAATAAAATGCAAGATATGTTAACAAGTGTTGATCATTTAGTGTTAACATGTCGACGTGGAAAGACTACTTAACCAATATTTACTTTAAACCTGGTCAACCCGGGGCATTTGCTGGTCCTTACAAACTTTATCACATATTAAAAAAACATGATCAGCCAGTCACTCATTCACAAGTGAAGAAATGGTTACAGGATCAAGATGCCTTCAGTTTACTACAACCTGTAAAATATAGGTTTAAAAGGCAACGTGTCATTACACGTGGAATTGATGACATGTGGGATATTGATTTAGCTGACATGGGAAACATAGCTTCCTATAATGATGATACCCACTTTTTATTGGTTGTCATTGATGTGTTTTCCAAATATTTATGGGTGCAGCCAATGCCTAATAAATCACATTCCAGCGTCATAGAAGCCTTTCAAAAGATTTTTCAAGAAACACAACGAAGACCACGAACTCTAAGGTCAGATAAAGGAACTGAATTTAAAAACAGATGGGTAAAAGCATTTTTGAAGAAGGAGGGAATACATGCCTATACGACAAAGAATGAAACCAAAGCCAACTTTGCTGAGAGAGTCATTCGTACTCTATAGGGAATGATGTATCGATATTTCCTTCATAATCAAACGTATCGATATATGGACATCCTTCCAGACTTAGTGTATAATTATAACCATAGACCTCATGGCTCCCTCCCTAATAAGTATGCTCCTGCAGATATTCGTAAAGACATAGAATCGAAAGTGTGGAAGTATATGTATGTAGACAAATTGAAATTAAAACCAAAGAAGAAAAAACCCTACAAATTTAAAATTGGTGATCAGGTTCGCATTTCTCACATGAAATATGTATTTCAACAGAATTATCATATAAAGTGGACGCAAGAAGTGTTCATTATCACACATCGTTGTAAGAAGCAAGGAATACACTTGTATCGTGTGAAAGACTTTTTGGATGAAGATATTGACGGTCATTTTGATGAAGAAGAACTGCGGAAAGTGACAAAAGATATTGAATCAGTCTACAGAATTGAAAAGGTCTTGAAAACACGAAAAAGACGAGGTGTTAAAGAATTATTTGTGAAGTGGTTAGGTTGGCCAAAGAAGTTTAACAGTTGGGTGAAAGAAACAGATATTCGAAAATGAAGCATCCATTCACGTTTTTGGTCTCTGGACCTACAGGCAGTGGTAAAACTTCTCTAGTTAGAGAAATTCTAGAACAAAAGTTAATTAAACCCTCTCCAAAAACCATTTTATGGCTCTATGCAGCAGATCAGCCTTTGTATAAGGGAATGAAAGGTGTGGAATTTTACCAAGGCATTCCAGATAACATTGAAGAGCGTTTTAACCCGAAAAAACCAAATTTACTCATCATTGATGACTTAATGACCAAATGCCATAGTGATGAACGCATGACACGTCTCTTTAGTGTTGGCAGCAGTCATCAAAATCTAAGCATTATTTTTATTGTGCATAATTTGTTTCATCATGGTAGAGAAATGCGTAATATTAGTTTGAATACACATTACATCATTCTGTTTAAAAATCCTAGAGACAGTCAACAAATAAGTACATTAGCGCGACACATGTATCCTGGAAAATCTCAATTTCTCATAGAAGCTTATCAAGATGCTACCAGCAAACCTCATGGCTATTTATTCATTGATTTGAAGCCGAAGACAAATGGTCAACTACGTATTCGCAAAGGCATTTTACCAAAAGATACACATTACGTATATGTTTATAAGGTAGCGTATGAACAAGAACCAAGTCATTTAACCATTCGCAGCCAAGATGTCTAAACGTATTCAAGCGAATCAGCCTTTCCTTCACTTGCTCGCACGCAGCGGGCCTAAACGACGTAAATCCTTACTGCAACAAGCTACTAAGGAGGAATTAACTAGCTTGTTTGAAATTTGCTTGAATATATTGCGGGGACATTTACCCTTAAGCTCAAAAAGGTATAAGTTATTCAAGCGTGAACGTCATACCCTACGTACACTGGCAAATAAGAAGATATCACTTCGAAGAAAAAAGAAGTTGGTTAATCAGAAAGGAGGATTTATTGGAGCTATTGCTAAATTTGCATTACCCTTGTTAGCTCAGTTGCTGTTAAAATGAAACATACTTTGAAAATGGTTCTCATTCCTGAATATGAATATAAAATGTTGTTAGAAAAGAAGGGAAAAGATGTTGAAATCAAAACGAAAGTGAATAAACTTTTACGTGGGAAATGAACTCGTGAAAAAGCAATAGAAATGTCTCAAGTGCTTGGACGTCATTTACGAACAATTCAATCACAACAACAACGACAAAAGTCTGTTACAGCATCTAATGCAGAAAAATAAGAAAAGTCTCAACAGTTTCTAAACCATTTTCAACCTATTTATCATGTAAAACTAACACAACTTCTGGCAGAACTTAAGAAATATGGTACGAGATGGACAGATAAAAATGAACTTGTTTTAAAAACAGGTACTGTCATTACAAATTCTAACATTATTGATTTGTTGAAAGAAGCATTGGTTGCTACAAAAAGAAAAGAACGACGAGAACCACCGCGTGGTTGGAAGCAGTTTATTGAGGAAATTGTAGACGCTAATATTCCAAAAACTGTTTTTGGTAAAAAGACAACTCGTGAAGATATTACAAAAGAGCAACAACAACGTCAACAAAGATTGTTTCCAGAAGGATGGGAAACTTTTTAACATGGATTAAAGAGCTATGGTGTTGTTGTAAAGAAAATGGAAATAAAAATACTATTCCTGTAACAATTAGGTGTGTTAGTGCTTGTTGTCAGGGAGAAGTAGTAGATATCAATTTAGATCATGTAGATAGCAATTTAGACAATAATGTAGACAGCAATGTAGAAAGTGAGGATGAAGAGTGTCAAAATGAAGTAATGTATATACACATCTAGTCTATCTACATCACATAAACGATTAAGCTGCCATGGAGTCAACAAGTTTTTACATTACTTTACCTAGCAATGCTAGTATGAACTATTATCCCAACAACAAGACTTCAAATTATCAAATTCGTATGCCTCGAACCATCTATCTGAACGGAAAATATGAAGTGGCTTTAGCTGAAATTCAATATCCACATACACGGACAACCATGAGACATGGAATGGACTATTCTATTCAGTATCGACAACAACCACTGAATACTGTTGTTCTTGACACAATCAATATTCCTTATGGTTACTACAGATCCATACAAGAGATATGTCAGGCAGTCAATAAAGAAGCAACTAATTCTATGAAAGATGACCTTAAAGAAGCTATTCAGATAAAGTATGATAAAATTAGACGACGTGTTTTTCTATTTCTAAAATACGGCTTTGAAGTGTTATTCTCCACTGGATTAGCTGAGATTTTAGGATTTATCCCAGATCAATGGTATACTGAAACGTGCACAGCTGAACATAAAGCTGATGTGAAACAGGGATTTTATACACTTTATGTGTACTGTAGTATTTGTTGTTGGTGATTATTATGTTCCTTTGCTACGTTCTGTTGGAATACAAGGACATGATGGAGACATTATCATGAAAACTTATGGAGAACCTCATTATGTTCCTGTAAACGCATCCAAATTTGACGTAATAGAAATGAATATTAAGGACGACACAGGCTATAATGTTCCATTTCAAACTGGAAAGGTAATCTGTAAATTTCATTTTCGACCAAAAGCATTATGAAAGCATACACACACAATCCATCTATATATCGCAACCATTTTCTTCGTCAAGTGGGTGGAGAATTACCAGGATTTAAAGGAGCTCGAATACAATATGGAGATGGTATTGGTTCAATACTGGGATCATTGGCTCGAAAAGCTATTCCACTGCTTAAGACAGGGGCTAAACTCGTTGCACCACATCTTAAAAGGGCTGCAAAAGATATTGCGAAAGATGTTACAGGTCGAGTAGCACAACGTATGTTTGGTGGTGGGTTACGAGGACAAAAGAGACCGAAACGAGCAAAACGTGTCAGAAGGCGAAAGGCAGCTAAACGGATAACATCAAAAAAACATAAGAAAGATATTTTTTAATCATGTCTTTAATTCATAATCATTCTTGTGAATGTAGCCTTTCTCCATTAGAATGGTTTCACATACCACCAACGCAAACTGCTGTAGAAAAAAGTTATAATGTAGACTATCAACCAATGACTACCATTAGAGAGGGTGCTCCAATAGAATTCTACATTCCTGCGAGTACAGAAGAATATCTAGATTTAAAGAACAGTAAACTCCATATTGTATGTCGCATTGTCAAGGCTGATGGAACACTGTGTGGTATAGATGATAACGTGTCATGTATCAATGATTTGTTTAATGGGTTATGGTCCAATATTTAATTATTTCTAAATGATCGTTTGATATCACATAGTAACAATACCATTGGTTATACCAGCATCATATCTCATCTCATTCATGACTCGGAAGAAAGTCTCAATTCTGAGCGCTCTATGCGTCTCATCTTTAAAGATACTGCCGGGTCAATGAATACTCATGAGGTGAAAAGACCTAATCATGAAAGATATGTATCAGGTTTTCATGTAAATATTGAAGGTGGTGATATAGCTGAAACAGGAAATAATGGTTTACATAATCGCTATTTGTATACACGTCTAAGCCGTGAGTTTATGCTTACAGGCGGTTTAAGGGTAGATTTGTTTGAGCAGGATCGTTATCTTCCTAATGGTGTTAGTATGAAATTACGTTTACATAGACAAAAAGATGGATATGTATTAATGGCTGCAAATAATGGTTTTAAAGTAGAAGTGAGAGAAGCGTTTTTAACCATTCGCAAAGTGAGGGTTAGTCCAGGTAATCAGTTGGGACATGCAGATGCATTGATGAAAAGTTCTGCTAAGTTTATTGTTAATAGAAAAAAATGTAAAGTTTTAGCTATTCCAACTGGATTCCAATCTTTTGTGAAAGATAGCATCTTTCTAGGCCAATTACCAAAACGTATTGTCATTGGAATGGTTCATAATGAATCCTTTGCTGGAACAGTATTGAGAAATCCATACAATTTTGAACATTTTAATCTTAACTTTATGCAGCTTTACTCTGACGGTGAACCAGTCCTATCCAAACCTCTCAAGCTTGATATAAATCAAGGCAAATATCTTGATGCTTTTGAAACTCTTTACAAATCTTTTGATAGATTGGATGGTGAGAAAAGTTCCATTATAAAACGGGAAGATTGGCCTAGAGGTTATTCTTTGTTTTCTTTTGACTTAACACCTGATTATGATGGTGCTGATCATTATGCCCTTATCAAACATGGGAATTTGAGACTAGAAATGAATTTTGCTGGTGCCTTGCAAAATACAGTCAATGTTATAGTGTATGCTGAATTTGATAACATTGTTGAAATAAGTGCAAATCGTAGCATTCAATTCGACTACCAGTCATGAACACGAAGCAGATAGAAGCCATCCTATCCCATGATGCCACGACAAAAGACTTGTTTCAAGGTGTGTTTGCCATGGACCAGTTACCATCTTTACAACGCGGTGCCTATGTAGTCAACACAGATGATCATGATGAGCCAGGAGAACATTGGGTAGCAGTATATTATGACGAAGACCCTGCAGAATATTTTGACTCTTATGGACTTTTACCTATAGACAGTCGTTTGAACAAGTTTTTAAAGTTTAATTTCATTCAAATTCAAATTCAATTCAAAGAGCTCGAGGACATAGTCCTTTTGAAATCATTGATGTATTAAGAAGAAGTGATAGTGATTTTGTTGTAAAGGATTTTGTATATAGACATTATAAACCATTATTTTATTGATGTTGTATTAGTTAAGTTGCATTAGTTAAGTTGTTGGTAATTGTGAATTGTATTATGAATATTGTAAATAAACAAGACAGTTTTATACAACATTCTTTTTTATTGTGTTATACATTATTTACATTTCACAATTATTTTACATTAAATTTTTATTTTACAAATACATTCAATACATCAATAAACACATGCCATTCATACCAATCTAAATTAATATATGTATCATAGACATTACATTCACGTTTGTAAATGCTATGAAAACTAGCATAACAATGTCCATTACCAAATTTTATTATTTTAACATCTTCATGTTCAGACAGTTTCAGTTCATATCCATGATCATTCATGTTAATGTCCATCACCATAACACACATGGGATGCGTCAGTTCAATGGGCTTGGTGCCTCGCATGAGTTGCACTCCTTCCTCTTTGAATTCAAGCGTTAGGTTCTTTCCAATCCAATGCTTGCAACAGAGCGTACCATTCCACTGTGTTGAGGGTGATGTAGTCTTAGCGTTCTGTAAGCTCGTCATATTGGCGAAATTGTACAAACACGTCTAGGCAGTTCTCAGTCACACGCACTTCTAAATCCTCTGAGAGTATTAGGAGAAAGCCAGGTATTCTGAACTTCTCTAGATGGTCTTTCAACACAGATTGTTCGTCAGTTGATAGAATGATATACTTTCCAAAATGTCTTAGCACAATGTCATCACATAAGTTTCTCAGATATGAGAATCCATGCGTAATTGGTTCATATTCCGATAAAAAGTCTTCCATCTCGTTCAACAGTCAGATGAACTATGAGCTGTCTCCTTGTCTGCAATGACGTTTTCATGCTCGAAAGATGATGAAGAGTGGATGTTGTATAGCTTCTAGGAATCGTAAGACTGCGCGCCACTTCTTAATATCAAAGAGGATCAAATCTGTATATGGTGTATCTGGCACAACTCCCTTATAATCCTCTGGATAATCCTGTAAAAGATTTCTACAGATTTCTACACGTATGTTAGAATCATATTCAGCTACCGTCACTTCAACTTTATTTTCAAGTCTACGTTTAAACCCAGGTTCAAGTGGTATGTTTTTAAAGTCTTTCCACACTTCAGGTTTAAACCGATGATAACTTGTCTGAGAATCTAGTATCACTTCATTCCTCTCATTTACAGTAAGGTAAACACCACCGTTTAGCATGAGTGCATTCATGTTTTTACCTTGTTATGAGCCACCTTCTTGTCTACGAAGCCTTTTATCCACTTCTTTCACTTGCTTCTTCAGCATTTTCCATTCAGGTATTGTCAGCAAAATTCCCTTTTTCGTTGGACGGTTTTTTCCAGTCCCCTCATCTTTCAGGTACTTGCGAATGTTTACCACTCCTTCATTGCTTTGTTTCATAATCTTGATATACTTTCCATTTCCTAGAGAAAGCATTCCATCCCACGACTGTGGTGTTGGTGCCATCTCCACTTTCAGTTTCTTGATGGTAGTGGTAGGATTTTTCACTTTTAAGTCTTTAACTGTATCTGTAAGAGTATCCATATCAGTTGTAGATCTCTTACGACTTTCACGTTCCATGTTAACGCTTCAATGTTCACACCTCAAATAACTCTTCCGTTGGAGGACCTCCCTCTTTTATGCTATTGCTTTGTAATGTCCATGCGCTAAAGTGGAATAGCCATCATCCAATACATATCGCTTGTAGTTATATGGGGAGAGGGCTATTTTCCTCAACTTCTCCGAGAAAAGCTGATGACTATGACTTCGAATAATGTGTTCTGTAGCCATCGTTTGAGTTTTCTTGAACAAACTGTCTCTATACTGCGCATGTTTAATGCGTCTTTGACAAGCTTGAGTGATGCCTTTAGCTGTATGTTTTTCTTTCCCACCGCACAATAAACTGTACATTTTCGGTCTGAGTCCAACAAACTCTTCAATGGGGATGCCTGCCGTCTCATCCTTCATTTTCCCAAGCACTTTTTTGTTCACGTTGGAATGTAGGAAGTGATCTGGCGGATAGTCACTTGTGTCGAACAGGTCAGCATCTTGCTGCATATCCTTGTAGATATCTTCCGTTTCTATGTCGTAACATAGACTGTCGGTGTCGCTGAACAACAACTTGGCATTGGGATACTTGACCATGATGTAGTTGTAATGAAAGTTGAACATGAGCACTTTGCTGAGGTCGAGAATGATGAAGCCAACTTGAATGGGTTTATCCAGAAGCAAGTCCACTTTGCGTAAATGTACCGCGGTCAAATCTTTGTTGAAAATTTTGAATTTGTGGAAAGAAGGTTTGGCTACAAGTTTTTTGAACCGCTTTTCCTTGTGAACAAGTTCAACATTGATTCGCTTTCTCACATTTTCCATGGTTTTGCCAAACACCGAGTTGTTCATCAGTTTGAAGAAGTCTTTCTCAAATGGGTTCTTGGCCAATTTTCTCTTTTCCGTGTTCAAGGTAATGTATTTCGCCAACCATTTGCTCTGTTCAAACATGATGGCGCGATGAACTTTAGTGACTTTCAACCCCAGTGAGACGTACTGTTGTAAATTCCTGTAATGAAGTACATATTTCTTCTTGTCAGACAAGTTAGGAATGAGCTTTTCACTGGGTTTCTCTTTCATGTTTAGATCTTTCCGCAGCTTCTGACTGTACTCTGACAATTCTCCAACTTTGACACATTTCCGTTCTGGAGCCAGTGGGTAGTGATTATGACGATCATGGATTGAATTTGGATATTCTAAATCCACTTCCAAAATGAATCCAATGTCCTCATCTTCAGCTACATCCATGAAATCGAGGGATTCTGGCTCGCTCACCCACATAAATCCTCTTTGCGGCATGCTTTGTGACATGGCCCAGCCATACAAGTTGTTTGCGTCGAGGTACATCAGATAGTTGCTTGGTATCTCAGAATTGTAATCTGCTACGTAGGGATTATTCGCTTTCGCATACTTGTGTGTGATCACAGATATTCCTCCGCGTATGCCTTGCTCAACCATTTGATACATGTCAATGTCATTGATCAATTCCAACTTCACCTTTGTCGCTTTCAACATTGCATCCCACGACAGTCCTGGTGCTGTAAAGTAGTGAGCAGGATCCAATTCATACGTGTTGAGGCATACTTGACGAAAATTTTCAAACACGTCAGCTAGTAATAACACATCTGATTTCAGGTACAGGTCGTAGTATTCACCAAATGTGGTACAGTTGAATGTATCCAACACCTTCTGTGCATGCGCATAATCCTCATCGCTAATGTCCTCTTCGCTAAGCTGACTATAAAACTTGTCCTTTGATGGCAGCTGTGTTTCAGCAAACTTGGATGGTTCGTCCACATAATCATAGGGGTACACTCCCTTTCTCAACAACAAATCTTGTTGGTCACTATCGTGAATGTGAGAGGTCATGTTGTAGAAGTTATCTTTCCCTTCTGCTGCAAGGTTGGATACCAACTTCTGTAGAGAGGTACTCATGAACTGAAAGCTGTCTGTAAATTTCAGATTGCTCATGGTGAATGCAATATATTTTTCAATGGTGTTGGGAATGACTGTAATCGTTTCACCTTTGAATTTCCCAATTTCCTCCATGATCAGGTGACTGTCATAGCCTCGTAAATTGTGGAAAAACACGGGAATGATAAAAGAATCTTTATCCCCTTGCTGATCCTTTCTAAGTCGGAATTGTAAGTTGCATTCATTGTGCGCTGCTCCACGATATTTGCCATTGATATGGTCATGATCTGCTCCAAGAGGTTCATGACAAATGTAGCAATCAACAGCGTTCTTGAAATTCCTTTTGTCTTCACGAGTCATCACCATTTCCTTTGGCCGCTCTAAACCACGTACAATACGATCACGTTCATTCACCATATGGTCTAAAAAGACTTTCACAGCATTGTCTCCTCGATACACAACTGGTGCACGTGTGTCGTACTGGCTTACAACCACATAGGCAAAGCTGTTTGGACGATGATGTTGATACTTGTCTCCTTCTTCATGCTTTTGCGTGAAACATTCAAAGTCGGCATAAATCACAAAAGGTGCTCGCTGTTGTTTAGCCACATTCTTGAACTTGATGAAGGGTTCCTTGGGAAATGATAAACGTTGTGCTCCATTCTTGTCACACACTTCACGTTGTTTATCTAAAAGATCTTGTCGTACAAACCCGTGAAGACAGTTGAAACAATAAAAATATGCAGCCTTATGCTTTGATCGATAAGACATAAGTCTGCTAAAATTCTTGATGAGGCAGTAATGCCTCGTCTTGTCATTGCTAATCAGAAGTAAGTTGATTTCTCTCACACTGACGTTTCGACTAAGTTGTATTGGAACAACTACATCTTGTTCATATCCAAACACGTTGATGGCTACATCGTTCTCCTTTTCAAACTTTGGAATGTCAGTAATTGGTGTCGGAAATGTCATACCCTCTACCTTTAATTCCTTCTCAAATGGCTTGTAATGATTCACGCGATTTGGGTTGTTGTCATGAGGGTGAAGGTAAGCCAATACTGACCATAAGAAACACTT
This sequence comes from Protula sp. h YS-2021, assembly GCA_949752745.1. Classification (NCBI taxonomy): domain Eukaryota; kingdom Metazoa; phylum Annelida; class Polychaeta; order Sabellida; family Serpulidae; genus Protula; species Protula sp. h YS-2021. The sequence goes on from OX457033.1 coordinate 35,136,152, forward strand.
GTTATCATCATTCTTAATGTTTATCACACCTTCTGTTTTCTTCACTTTCTTCGGTAGTGGAACATAACTACTCGCTTCTAGAGGAACCAACGTAGCTATATGTACTTCAATGTACAGTATGTTATCCAATACCCAGCCAGAGCCTTGTCGCTCATGTTCGTCAAACTTGGTAAATAATTCTTTATAGGCTTCTGGCAGGTCCTGCTCAATATCTGCTGGATTGTATGCTGCATATGTTGGACTGCTGATAAATGCATTATCCACTTGTTCTACCATAACACCTTCATCATTTGCTGTCAGTTTCTTGAAACGTACATGCACGACAATGTAGCATTTCATTCCATGGTTTAAGGTCTCCAACAAATGTGTCTTGATACGGTTCTCTTGCTGTCGCATTTCAAGCAGTAAATCTGATCCATCCTCAGATTCAAACCGTTTTTCCTGCGCGTTTTCACCAAGACTAAGCCTTCTACCTCTCCCTACTTGTCCTGTCTTTTGTTTCTTTGAAACATGTTCTTCATGAGGTGCATTGTCCATCTCAGCTGGTATGCATGCATGTGCCTCATAAGTATCCATAGATGGAAATTTTACATTGCATTCCATACACTGAACTTGACCGTATGGCCAAATGTCATCTTCTTCCATCTTTTGTCTCTTTGCTCCTTTCATCTCAGCTTTACTGCATGTATGTGTCTCATAAGTATCCATAGATGGAAATTTCACATTGCATTCCATACACTGAACTTGACCGTATGGCCAAATGTCATCTTCTTCCATCCTTTGTCTCTTTGCTCCTTTCCCATGCTCTTCACTTTTCATCATAGCTAGTTGTTGTTCCGTCAACTGCTGAAACTGAAATGCTGAAATGTAATCTCAGACATACCCCTTTTATACACACTCATACATGGACAGAATTTGCGTTTTCATTTCACAGCAGAGGATGGCCCTTAGAAGGGCCGAAAGATGTTAGTGAGTTGGCTCTTCACCAACAAGTCGGATTTCCGCAATCACACTGGTATCTGTAAAATTGTTCCATGGAGAACGGTCTCCGTGCACACTTGAACGGATGGAAGTTATAGTAGCCAAAGTTTTTCAGCGTCGCACCGCACCACCAGCAGTCCGTGCATGGCTCCGGTCCTGGCAATCTCGCAGTAAACTTGTACCAGAGCAGTCCACCGCAAGTTTTGCAGCAGTAATGTCGTGGTGCATTGTGGTGCACCGGGCAGTTGTGTGGTTGACCTGGGTACTCCAACCATACCCAACACTTATAACACTCAGTCGTTAGCGTCACTGCCTTGCCGTTTCGCATCACTGTGATTTTACGACTTGTCGACATCTTGCTGCTTGTGTTGGATAATGCAGCTGTAACCCACCTTTATATACTACTAGCCAGCATTGTATGCTGACTGGGGGGGGGGGTCCTTGCTTCATATCTGCTGTCGAGGGGGGGGGGGTTCTTGCTTCATATCTGCTGCCGGGGGGTCCTTGCTTCATATCTGCTGCCGGGGGGGGGTCCTTGCTTCATATCTGCTGCCGGGGGGTCCTTGCTTCATATCTGCTGCCGGGGGGGGGGGTCCTTGCTTCATATCTGCTGCCGGGGGGGGGGGGGGTCCTTACTTCAGGTGGTATATAAGTGGTAGCTATTTCAGTTCAGACTCACAACCGCTTTCATCACTCACGGCTATGGAGCTGTTCTATGCGTTAAACGATGTTCTCACGGTGAGGGAAGTCAGGGAGGTGCAAGTGCCGGTGGTGCCGCCAGCGTTCCAGCCTGAGAGATTTTTTTTCTACCAGATGCTGCCGAACCCTGCCAACGCCAAGGTCCTCTGTGTTCCGGTCTTTTTTAACCGGAGGGTGACGCTGGGAAAGCGGTTGGAAAATATTGAGCAGGGACATTACGTCGAGGCTTACTTCCGATGCACCATGCTGGGGGAATCGATACCATCAAGACTTGAGGAGGAAGAGTATCCAGCATGGGGAAGATTCTTCCTCCAGCAAGACCTCGACATGTGTATCGCATGCGGCTGCATGCTCAGTCCTGATCGCGTTATTGCTGTGGATTGCGGCCATCAATCATGTATTTACTGCGCTGCAATTTGGACTCACATGACTTCGCTTGCTGATGAATACACGACTGCATGCTTCACCTGCGGACTCAAAACGGATCATTACGTTTTCAACAGCCAGCAATTAACACACTGCGCAAGGCCAATCCAAGACATTGTCGAATTTTTCTAAGTCTGGCAGCAAAAACCTTCCGACCCTTCTAAGGGCCATCCACTAATACGAAATAAGCGCTAATCGTGTCATGGTGTTAGTATGTATGTGTATGCATCAGAGTGTGGGAAATGCTTAAAAAAAAGGGGGGTGATTTTTTTATACCCCTTTTTTTATACCCCCTTTTTGACTTTAAGGGGGCTTCATAGGTGAGCTCTAACCATGTAGCTATGAGTTCTCTATTTATAAAATGGAGAACTTGTACGTTTGGGGAGGTGTCTCATCTGTCCGTCTGCCGTTGGATGGTTGTTTGAATGGCCGCCCGTTTGAATGCCGTTTGAATGGCCGCCCGTTTGAATGCCGTTTGAATGGTCGCCCGTTTGAATGGCCGCCCACTCTCCATATTACGTCATTATGACGTTCATATGACATTCATATGACCTCCATATGACCTCCATATGATCTCCATATCACGTCAATAACACGTCCATATGACGTCAATATGACGTCAATATGACGTCACTGTTTTCGGAACCCCATGGGGCTCCGAAAACACCTCATGACGTCATTATGACGTTCATATGGCAACCATATGATAACCATATGACAACCATATGACGTCAATATGACGTCAATATGACGTCACTGTTTTCGGAACCCCATGGGGCTCCGAAAACACCTCCTGACGTCATTATAACGTCACTTCCTGTTTTCGGAACCCCACTTCTCCCCTACTGACGATTTCTTCGCAAAGTGGCTCGTCCCAATCGCACTGGCTTTTGCAAATTTCCTGGAGTATTTGCTTTCCTCTCAAAATGAGCGGAGAAATAAAGCAAATTGTATCAAAGACGGAAAACACGGTGGACAAAATACCACGTCTTGTCGGAGGGCGATTTCTCAAAGTAATTTTGAATTTGAACACATCTCTTGCGATCTACCACTGTATGCAAAGCACTCATTCAATGTGTCTTTCTGGGCAGATATCAACGCTTAATGCACTCTTCGTACGGTCTTCCTCAGGGTTGGTGTTCATGACTTCGGGATCGTTAGAGACAAATTCGTGTAGTCGAATGCCTCTGTCTTTGCACAACTCTTTGGCATTCTTGATGAGGTCGATAGCTTCTGATGTGGAGTTCACGGAAGTTATGCCGTCGTCAACATAGAAGCCCTTTTCACTGAAGTTTCACGCTTCTCTTCAAAGTTTGTTTTTCCGTCCTGTGCAGTTTCTTTAAGGCAAAATTTGCACAACTTGGCGACGACACAGCTCCGAACAGATGGACAGTCATTCGGTATGTTGTTGGGTTCTGGTCCATATTGCCGTCTTTCCACCATAAAAAAACGGAGAAAATTTCTGTCTGTTTCATCAACGTGAAATTGGTAAAACATTTTCTTGATGTCCATTGCTATCGCGACCGGTTCTTTTCGAAAGCGTAACAGGATCCCTGTAAGGTTGTTGATTAAATCTGGACCATGGAGAAGTTTATCGTTCAGGCTGACATCTTAGAATTTTGAACTTCAATAAAAAAACAACACGAATTTTATCTGGCTTCTTTGGCTGGTATACTGCGTGATGAGGTATGTAAAACACATTTGCTGTTTTGTCATGAGGTGGAACCTCCTCTGCGTAGCCCTTTTTGATGATATCGGTCATGAATTCGGTGTAATCCCTTTTTAGCTTTGGGTCACGTCGAAGTCTTTTCTCTGTGTGTCTCAATCTTGCTGTAGCTAATTCTTTGTTGTTTGGCATTTTTTTCCTTAAATGGTAACGGCATTTCGTAGTGTTTGTCGTCTCTTACATGAATACCTTCCGACAACTGCTTTAGAAAAAGTCTGTCATTGGACGAGAAGGGTGCGGTGTCTGTTTTGCTTTCGACGAAATCTGACTGGAGCGTTTTGAGTATATCCGTAGGGCTGATAATTTCTTTGGCTCTTGTTCTCAGTGTAAATGCTACTTTCGAGTTCTCGTTGTTGGTTGTCCCAATAATAGAACAGCCCAAATCTGTTCTCACTGTCTGGTTCGTTTTCTGGCGCTGGAATAATATCTCGAGGTGTCAAGACTCGTGGGCAGTTACACCAAGTAAGTAAGCCAACATCGCATGGCAATTTGGGAGGCATATCGTCCGCTATTCGCTTAAGATGTGCCCGTTTCGTAGCTGTCTGTTTTGTTGGTATAAGTTCGGGGTTGGTAGAGCATCTTGAGTAAACGCCTTCGAAATCAAGATTTATGTGGTCTTGTCGATCCCACGTACCATAAGGTCTAAAATCTTTTGGCAGTTCATCAGTTTGTCATTTGACGTCAAAGTAGATAGACGGAGATTTATCTCGACGCCCTTCCCATCTCAGCGTTTACATACTACGCTAGTTACGAATCTTGTATCTGACTGCGAATCGATAGGTCAAAATTTAGTCGTCTGGTTTGTGTTTATGTGATACATAGATCGGAATGATCATCGTGGATTTCGTGAACTCCTTTCTTCGTGTGTAAAGAGTTTTCGCTGGCGCCTAGGTCTGCTCGTTTTCACTATCGCTGTCGTTTGGTTTATGTTCACCATTTACATTTCTGCCCCTGTAGAAGTCGTGAAATGCTGTCGGATGCTGCTTGCTACATTCTCTGCAGGTGTTACTGTCTTGGCAGTCCTTGTTCAGATGTCCGTGTATGAAACATCCGAAACACAATCCCCTGGTAGAGCAGAACTGCCTTCTCTCTTCCAGTGAAATTTGCAGGAATTCATCGCAAACGCCGAGGTTATGATAATTTTTGCAGTATTGACAAATATCTGGGTCTGCGTTCTTCTTCGCCGCTTGAGCGTGCACGAGATCCTTTTCTTTCTGAAAGGTTCTTGTGTTTTTGATTTCGGTCATCTTGTTTGTCGTTGCCAGTACTTGCCGTTTTGACGTTTTTTGTCCTTTGTCTTTTTTCTCCACCTTGCGGACAGGACTAATGTAGACACAAGGGTCGCATGCAATTTCAGTTTCCCTGCATACAAAATCGACGAATGTTTCGAAAGGTGGGAAATACCCTTCCTCTTTGTGAACAACTATAACGCGGGCCTGTTTGCGCACCATCCATCCTGGCAATTTTCCTTGCATTCGCATATCTTCTCGAATAACACTGAAGGCGTTAAGGGTTGGAATCACCCTTGCCACGGAAGCGCATTGCCTCAGGAAGTCCGCGTATTTCCTTAAGCAGATGTAGTCGTGGCCCTGAAGCTTCGGCATTTCTTCTAGCTTTTCTCTGAAAGCGTTCTGTAAGACAAACGCGTCTCCAAATCTTCTGTCTAACAAGGCCTTCGCGTCCGCATGTGAATAATCCGAGGAGTACATGAAATATCCTTCCATACACTCTTGTGCCTGCCCTGATATATACCCCTTCAAGTAGCGTATTTTTGCCGCACTTGGGATGCTTTTCTGCACGATGAGCGTTTCAAAGGCGGATTTTAACGAAGCGTATTCAAGTGGATCATTCATCACCTTCGTTGTTGTTCTCTCCATCACTGAGCCAAGGTTTGTGGTTGTGAGTAGCTACTGCGTTGAGGATCTTGGCTTGGAATGAAAATAAAGTTCTTTTGATCTTGTTTTGATGTAAATCGGACTCTTGGAGCGTCTACGTTAACACCTGGTGCTTGGTTTTGTCCGTGCATGGTTGACGAAAGTTGGGACATAATGGGCGTTTGCACTGCTCCATTAGGTGAAATGCCTGGTTGCTGGGTATTTAGAAATTGTCTTCTGCGTTCTGGATACGTAACGTCTGTTGTTTTAGGAGTCGACTGTATTGGGAGTGAGAAAGTAGATGTTGTCGTTGTTGAGGTAGACACAACGTATGTTGTTTGTCCTCCTATGACAGTGTCAAGGTATCTGTGTACTCTCGTTCTAGAATCTTCTTTATCAACTAAATAATCCAGGTTAGATGGTTTCATATCATCATTGCAATCTTCTTCTTCTAATACCCTCATCCGTGCTTCGGCTACCTGCGATTCCTTTTCCATTTCAACCATCTTTGCTTGTCTGTCAGCCTCCATTTTGCTTCTTTCTGCATCTGTCTTACTTCTCTCGGCATCGGCTTCTCTTTGGGATCATTTTATTTTTACTTCCAGTTCTGCTGCCTTCGCCTTCTCTTCAAAAATCAACGATTTCGTCAATTTGTTTGATCCTGAGCGAACCGACCTTTCTTTTCCTTTGGAGGAGCGGCTGGCAGTAACAGAACGACATTTCTTCAATCCCTTCAAGTCTTTGATCCTTTCATTAAGCTCTAGTCTTACCCTTCTGTGATCTTCTTTGAGTTTGTGTACATAACTCTCTTCGTCGACGCATGGGTCTACCTCTTCTAAAGCTTTGAGTCAGCGTTCAACATCTCCCATAAAATCATAAAGTTCCTTGCAATTTCTGTTAAAAGTGCCAAGATCGTCACATCCAGCTATCAAATCTTCAAGTTTGTCTGCTTGGCGTCGCCACTTGCATATAAAAGATCTAAGATATTATTTCTTAAGTACCCTTTCAAATTCTAGACCCCTTTCAGTGAAAGCTCTCCTGCGTTTTCAAGGAATACTTTCTGAAACAGGCACATCCTGTTCTCGAGCCAGTGCTTGGTGCAATTCAGGCTCTTCTGATGGTACCTGCTGTACCTCTGGCTCCTCTGAGCACTTTTCAGTACCTGACATTTTGTCGGCCATTGCTTAACACTGCTCTGATAAGGCCAGTGGAGCTTCACACAAAAGCCGAGTTTTTTACGATTGATTCAACTGAGTCAAATAATAATAATCAGTAACACTTGGGTTCTTTTTATGTCAGACCGGGACGGATTTCAAATCAAGGATGGGAACAGGCTCCACTGCTCATTAAGTTGCTAAAAGTGACCTTAGAACCTTGATTGTTCAAACAGAGATACAAATCAACACAAATTCTGGCGAATAATGTAAAATTGTGCACTTGAAAATAACACTTAAGCTAAAATCATTAAAAGGAGACCGGAGACACCGAGTTTCCATACAAATCACGCACTTACACCACCAATATACTTATTACCGAAAGCTGACACTGACTATAAGAATGACAGGGAATAATCACAACTGATACTTGAGAAATGTTTTTTTTTTTCAACTTTATGTTACACAGCGGGCAAACGATATACATGAAAGTTCACAGCTGTCAAAATGGCAACACAGCAGCACACGGCGGCGAAACTGAACACAGTTTGTCAGGGGTTCATCGCACAACATTATATATACTCCAACTCACAGTTCCCCAGACAAAAAGGTTTCAAATCGTAAACATCGAAGATTGCGTAATTTATCGTCCAACTGGCATTTGGTTAATCGGTGATTTTCCTCAGCGTCCTCGTTGAAAATCGTTATCAAATCAAAAGAAAAAAGAAAAACCTCGAAATCGGGGAAATCGTTAACTCATAACTCGATAACAGGCAAACTTTCTTAATGTAATGGATCGGTAGTCGATGAAAAGGCGATGCCAACTACAGATCTTTATTGGAGATTCGTTTATTGGATTGTTGTTCATTGCTCATATCATCTCCGTGAAACCCCGTGAAAAACTAAAAACACACTGGAAAACTCCGGATTACACTGGAAAACTCCGGATTACAAGTCTGTGCAATTCGGGATTCACTTAGGACCCAATAACATACCAGCATGTCGTTAATTACGTCAAAGAAAAGGTTCTTATCTTTCGTGAAACTTTACACATATTTTTGATCTCAAACTTCCATCAAATAACAACAACGGCTGGATCAATATCGAGAAAACTTACATATTAAGAATTCTGAAATATTCATAAAGCACATAATATGATTTATTTACCTTTTCGCTTCTTAGTTTCATCATATTATTCGAAAATATACTTATCCAAGCACACTTTCAAGATGGCGTCTCATTAACATAATTTATTCTGACTGGTCAGTTCCGGTCTCGTAAAATCGCTCGAAAGTGTAGCACGCTAGAACAAGTGACTATTCGTTAGGTCATTTCCTACATTCTAACGCGAACAAAAAAGTTCTTGGATGAGACGGCAGGCATCCCCATTGAAGATTTGACGGCCGAAAATGTACAGCTTAATGTATGGTGGGAAAGAAAAACATACGGCTAAAGGCATCACTCGAGCTTGTCAAAGACGCATTAAACATGTGCAGCATAGAGACAGTTTGCTCAACCAAACTCAAACGATGGCTACAGGACACATTATTCGAAGTCATGACCATCAGCCAGAGAAGTAAAGGAAAGTAGCCCTCTCCCCATATGACCACAAGCGGTACCTGCTGAATGATGGCTATTCTACCTTGGCGCATGGGCATTACAAGACGACACTATAAAGGGGGGAGGCTCTCCAAGTTAAGAGTTATTTGAGATGTGGACACTGAAGCGCTAACATAGAAGTGAAACCAACTTTAAGTCGTAAGAGATATGCGACTGATATGGATACTCTTGCCGATACAATCAAGGACTTAAAAGTTAGAAATCCCATCACCAAGAAATTGAAAGTGCAGATACCGGCACCACAGTCGTTGGAGGGAATGCTTTCTCGGGGAAATGGAAAGTATATTAAAATTATGAAACAAAACAATGAAGGAGTGGTAAACATTCACAAATACCTCAGAGATGAGGAGTTTGGAAGAAACCGTCCTACGAAAAAGGGTATTTCGCTGACAGTGCCTGAATGGAAAATGTTGGAGGTGTAAGGAAGCAGGTGAAAGAAGTGGATAAAAGGCTTCGAAGACAAGGAGACAGCTCATAAGGTGTACGTACTGCCATCATGAACGCCTTAGTGTTTGACAATGGTGCTTACTTCACAGTGAATGACTTGAATGAAGTCATTATAAATTCTGCCAATCGCTTTAAACCTGCAGTGTGGAGAGACTTTTAAAAACATACCGTTGAGAGTACCTGAGTTTAAACAAAAACTTGAAAATAATGTTGAAGTGGTAGTGATTGGACATGGTATACTAAACATGCGTGTTAGATTCTGGAAAACTCTTATACAACATTATCTAGAGAATTATAATGGAATTATGCCAGATACTCCATTTACAGCATTAATTGACTTTGATATAAAGAAATGGCGAGCAGTCTTACGATTCCTAGAGGCCATACAGCATCCGCTCTTCACCGTCATCCGAGCATAAAATACCTTCGCAGACGGCTGCCATAGCTCATAGTTGGTGCGACTGTTAAGCGAGATGGAAGACTTTTTCTCGGACTATGAGCTCATTAGAGACCACTTCTCATATCTGAGAAACGCGCGTAATGACATTGTGCTAAGACATTTTGGAAAATATATCATACTATCGCCTGAAGCACAATCCGTGTTGAAGGACAATCTACAGGAGCTGAGGATAACTGACTTTTTCCTTATACTCTCAGATGATTTAGAAGTGCGTGTGACTGAGAACTGCCTGGACGTGTATGTACGATTCCGCCAGTATAGCGAGCTTACAGAATGCTACGACTACATTATAACACAGTGGAATGGCTCTGTTACAAGCATTGGATTTTGAAGAACCTATCGCTTGAATTCAAGGAGGACTTGAAAGTGCAACTCAGGCTGGGTACCAAGTCTATTGAGCTGACACATCCCATGTGGGTTTTGTTGATGGACAGTATCTTACACATGAATGAATTTGAATATGAACTGAAACTGTCTGAACATGAAAATGTTAAAAATAAATAAATAAAATGGTAATGGACATTGTTATGTGAGTTTTCATAGCATTGCCAAACTTTGATACATTATCTATGATACATATATCATTTTAGATTGTAATGAACACATTGAATACTATGTGTTTGTAAAAATATGCGTTTAAAAAAAATTAATGTAAAATAATTGTGTTCTCCCCAGTCATGTTATGTGTGGAGTTGGAATAAAAAGAAAGTTTTTTTTTGCAATGTAAATAATTGTTTTTGTAAAATAGAATTTTCTTTGAAACGCAAATTATTGTTCTTGTTTGGTAAAATAGAATTTTTTGTAACTCAAAAATTGCATAAAACTGTCATGTTTTATTTATAATATTTATAATAAATGAGACTGACAATTACCAAAACAACTTAATTAATACAACATTAAAAATTAAATAATGGTAATCTATATACAAATAACATCAACAAAATAATGTTTTACAATGTCTAAATACAAAATCCTTTATCACAAACTCACCCTCACTTCTTCTCAATACATCAGTGATTTTAAAAGGATTATGTCCTCGAGCTCTTTGAATATTATAATACACATAACAAAATCCACATGTAGATGATATCGGTGTTTCTAATGGAACTGAATTATAAATGAAATTAAACTTTAAAAACTTATTCAAACGACTATCTATAGGTAAAAATCCATAAGAGTCAAAATATTCTACAGGGTCTTTGTCAAAATACACCTCCACCCAATGCTATCCTAGTTCATCGTGATCGTCTGTATTGATGACATAGGCACCGCGTTGTAACGATGGTAACTGATCCATTGAAAACACACCTTGAAACAAGTTTTTTGTCATTCTGTCATGGGATAGTATGGCATCTATTTGTTTCGCGTTCATGACTGGTAGTCGAATTGAATGCTGCGATTTGCACATATTTCAATGATGTTGTCAAATTCAGCATAGACTATGACATTGACTATATTTTGCAAGGCATCGGCGAAATTCTAGTCGCAAATTCCCATGTTTGATGAGAGGTTAATGGTCATCACCATCATAATCAGGTGTTAGGTCAAATGCGAATAATGAATAACCTCTAGGCCAATCTTCCCGTATTATGATGGAACTTTTCTCACTATTCAATCTATCAAAACATTTATGAAGAGTATCAAAAGCATCAAGACATTTCCCCTCACTAAGGTTAAGCTTGAGAGGTTTGGATAGGATTGGTTCACCATCAGCTTAAAGTTGCATGTAGTTAAGACTAAAATGTTCGAAATTGTATGGATTCCCCATCACCGCTCCAGGAAGGGATTCATTATGAACCATTCCAATGAAAAAAGTTCTGGTAAAGATGTTATCTTCCACAAAAGATTGAAATCCAGTGGGAATGGTTAGAATTTTACATTCTTTTCTGGCCCCAAGTGAAAATCTGGACTAGCCCTCACTTTGCGAAAGGTTAAAATGCATCTCTCACTTGTACCTTAAAGGTATTATTTTTAGCCATTAATACATATTCATCTTTTTGTCTCTGTAAGCGCAATTTCACACTAATACCATTGGGAAGATAATGATTCTGCTCAAACAATTCCACCCTTAAAGCACCTGTAAGCATAAAGTTACGGCTTAAAGACGCGTATAAAATAAAATAAATGCCGTTTTGAGCTTTCTTCGATTTATAATGTTTATAACCGTCACTACTACCGTGTGTGGTATCCATTGGAACACAGTAGGGCCTGGATTAGACTATGCATTGAAGTTATCAACCTGCTAATTTTGTATTGAAGATATCTGTGCCACTCCTCAATCAATGCTGCCTCAATTGTGCAAGAGTTTGAGGCGGTGGGTGACGGGCTCGAACTTGGCGATCCAGATGATCTATGGGATTCATATCCGGACTATATGCCGGCCATGTGGCACATCAGCATTATTAGCCGCCAAATAATCTCTACAGACCCAAGCAACGTGTGGGCGGGCGTTGTCCTGCATTAAAATGGTGCTCTGACGTTGCTGCACAAACAGGACCATTTGGTTGCTCAAACAGTATCCATATAACGGTTCGCGGTCAAATTTCCATTAACAATGAGCATTTGGGACCTTCATCCAAAGCGTATTGCGCTCCAAACCATGACTGAGCAACCACCGTGCCGTCTAACTGGCTTTATGCAACATTGCGTCTGTATACGCGTTGACGTCCATCTGCGCGAAAAAGTTCGTATCGCGACTCATCTGAAAACATTACACGCCGCCAGTTGTTATGTTTTCGTGCTCCATGGTTGTGGTTGTTGGCCCAGGGTATTCGATTTCGCCGTCTCTCGCGATTTAGCACCACTCCGATGTGGATCCGAACAGCGCGGATCCCATGTTCGCGTAGGCGCCGGATAACGGTTTTCGAGCTTATGCGGTTATTCGTGGTGGTTATTTAACATATGGTTTGAACGTGTGATGAAGCCGTCATTTCACTACAAAATTGTACACTTTTTAATATAAACTGAAATATGCTCCTATGCTGTGCACCATTTCTTAAGAAATCAATCAATAAAAAAGTGACATTCGACTTTTCGATCTAACATAAACACAAATCAAAATTGGTTTTCAGGTGTTTTAAAAACTGAAAGTTGTATTTTGTTAATACTCATTTGTAAAAAGATAAAATAACAGCTGAATAAATACCATTTGGTCGTAGTCAATTGAATGTACATAGAAAATAATATGAAAGAAAGGAAATTGCTTTGGCTAAAGGGTTCAGCTGAATAAATACCATTTGGTCGTAGTCAATTGAATTTACATAGTAAATAATATGAACGAAAGGAAATTCCCTTTGCTGGAGCGTTAGAGAAATAATACATTAAACTAACTTGTGTAACAAGTAGGAATACATTCACTGTCTGTTTTTTTCGTGTCAAATAGTTGTCAGTTGACATAAGGTCGCTCTCTTTTGTCATTAATTGTAAAAAATTACCCCCTGCCAATTGTTTGCTTAGTTTCATTTCAAGTAGTTTCGTTTCTCCAAAAACCAAACAGCATACCGGCCTGCAAAATGCATAGAGTATTCCACCTATTCAAATAAACTAACGTACGGCAATTGATTTCTTGGGAAACGAAACATGCATTCAAGTGGGTACCTTTCTCCAAAAACCGAGTGGCATAACGGCCTGCAAAATACATACAGTATTCAAGTAAATTAACGCATGAATTTTAATTTTGATTTGGGAATCGGATATTTAAAAAAATAGAAAAAGCTTAATAAATTAAAAATGAGCGGTATAAAATTGTATCACTACACAAAGAATGGTGCTATAGAAGCAATAAAGTAAACTTTCAAACAATTTTAACGCATTAAACGCTATATTATCCAAAAAATGAGAAAAAAGCAATACAGTGGATTCGCTTAAACAGTAGTATTCAATACAGCCATCCTTTTCATTAATATTTGTGAGGTTCTATCATTAGAGAACCTGGTTTTTGGTTCTGATTTTTCTGAGGTGGCTAGATTTTCCACTGTATTTTAATGTATTTTGCCTCTATATACATATTACGCACAACAGTACCTTTGTGTTGAAAATCCTAAACTATGGTTCAGATTCTAGTAACATTATGTTTACATTACAAACAAGTTTTCTCATTATTTTTATTACGAAATGAAATGCTCTTGTGTGTCATGCCGTGCACATTAATTATATTTAGGTTTTAATGTCTAAAATTTGGTTCCAGACAAAGCTTAAAACTTAAAGCCTCGACTGAAGGCGGACGAGATGCTTATTCTGGTCCAGGTGTATACTTTACAGCCCTTGATCCTTGGAACAACACAAAAGAACAAATAGCTTACAATAACTGGGATGGCAATGGTGAGTGACAATAAAGTATTTTAATCTGTGACGCTAATATAGATCTAAAGTTGGTTGCATTTATTTTTGCGTAAATTGTGAAGAGGAAAATTGTAAGTATTTATATAAAACCGTTGGGGGTAGTGATTTTTAATTAAAAAATAATATCATGTGACTAAGCTAAGGCGGACTGTCTAATCCATCCTCTGATTGACTGACTATTTTCTTGAAATTTGGGTAGCATTTAGATACCTGATTTAAATCGTTGGATCCTTAATTCTGTGATTCAGATTTTTGCTGTTGAAATCACAATAGAACAACTAACTAGTATCTATACTTTTGATCTGTAGCCAAATGGTATGCCAGCATAGGTAAAGTGGACTGGGTAGTTGAGGTCACATTTTTGGGAAACGATGTGCCATCGAAAGAAACGGATGCTAGAAGAAGTGATGTGTACCTCTATAAAGGTGACCTCGATCTTACCCGTACCGACATCACATATCGCATATACCAAAAAATGGAATAAGCTAGAAGACACCAGCTCAGGCCCAAAGCCTATTCGTAAAATAGATAATTTGTTTAGAAATGTAGGTATTAAAATGCCAAAGGACTGTATTTAAATGAGAAAACTGGACGTTTCAATTTAAAGCGATCTTTAAAGCTAAAAATCTAATAAATACTAGTTCATTAGTGCAACAACGAACTTTTCACGATTTGTTCTCATTCTGCGCTGATTTGAAAAAATAAATATTAGAAAATTGCCCTGTGACAAGGTAATTCTTCTAGCTCTGAATTACATTTTAAATAAACATGAAACCAGTGTGTTCAATTGTTCTATTACAGAATACTAGCAATCTTTATAAAGAGTTATTGTCTAATACTGTGTCAATGTATTTTACTAGCTTTCAATAAAACTCTCTCTTGTGGCTTTTACTCTTGGCGATTCCATGCCATTCGCTGCTGAGTCTTACTTTGACAAAATAAACTGCCTTTTTACTCTCAGTGTTCATTACTTCATAAGTCTCCTTTATGTATTTTAGTTGCAGTTACATATGTTCCAACCTATGTACATGGTGGAAACATCACTGACTTTTCCATAAAAAACTTTTTATGGAAAACGAAAAACATGACACGATATAAAACATGAACTTGTGGGAAGTAGATAGGAAATAATAAATAATCATTGTAATTGAACTGTACAACTCTCCACCATAGCTGTTTGAAAAAGACATGTACAAGCAATACCATAAACTCAATACTACACAAGGAAACAAATATTAATTACAGGCGCTGTCGTTAGTTGGGTTTGCTTTAATACTTTTACAGATTGGATCTAAATTAATGTTAAAATCACAATTTTGGTGACTGGGTTAGATTTTTTTATAAAAAGGGATGACCGAAATACGCACTGGACCTTATTTTGAATTTAGTGATAGGCGATCTGACTTATTCCTTTTGCCTAGTTGATGCAATTTGGAGCGAAGGCCAATCCCATTCTTACCATCCCTGGCTGGAATCGAACGCGGACCTTAGGATTACTGGACCAACGATCTCAACAAACTAACCGTCACCCGTATGAACGATATGTACTTCAATCGAAATAGGAATTTAGGAGGTGTTGCATGTTAAACGTGCGTAATTGGAATTCGGTGATGATTCGAAAGTTGAGATCTCGCTGAATAATATGTGCATAAATACCTTTTTTCTTATTCCTAAGGCCTTTTCCCCTCCTGGTTCTCCCTCCTCTCCCTTGAAGTACGAACATGTAATCCTTAACATGAAACTGTGCTACTGTTTTGTAGTAATTCGGATCGATTCAGTCTTGATCAGATAAAGTGAAACAAAAACTGTGAAATCAAAACACATGTATTCAATGCTTTTATTTGAATTTAACAGTTAATTTAGAGTAGCACCAGAAAGCCTAGATCCTACTTTTTGGATATATGTTATTTAATTCTAAAACGGATACTGAACAACTATGAACAGTGTTGCAACTGTCACAGTTAAATTCTTTTCACATATAAAAAATGAACTCGCGAATAATAAATTTATCCAAATGTTTACTTAGAAACAAGAAAGCTGCAATTATTTGTAAATCTAATACAGAGCATACAATACTGTAATGCGGTTCTTACAAGTTTACACACTTAACCATTTACGCAAATGTTATTTAATTTGTAATATTAAATCTTAGGATATCGAAGATGGTTAGTATAAGATATTATTGTGCATTCATTTCAGTATTCATTAGCTTAGGAATTCTTGTCACATCCGTAATTCTTAGGAATTTATCTTGCTGTGGTATTTTCCCTCTGTATCCTGAAACACCGTGCATGATTGTGTAAAGTAAAGTCAGTTATAAATGGTTATTCAAAGATATCTTGCAAGTTAGTTAATATATCAAATTCATTTATTTTCATATCTAAATCAATTTTGTTAGCACCCAGCATCCCATTAGAACAAATTTTACACTTACACAATTCAGCTCATTGAAGGCCTTAGAGTATGCACAGTGTGCATTAAAACGAAAGTAAAATTTCTCTTTAACTCTTTATATGAAAAGATACAGACCCATATTTTTGCTTGGAAAATTAAAAATGTTGTACCCTATCCAAAATATTATATTATGTTTGATCAATCCTGTTTAGCTATCTATCCATTACTAATTTGACAATATGCTCAATAAATTGCACAATATGACCATCAAATAAACTGTGATTGCACAATACACAATATGCGGATTTTGCATGCCATAACTTATTTTCATGTTTGATAATTGTTATTTAATTTGCATATTTCAAAAACAAAACATTTCGATTATAATGGTCATTTTAGACAAATTCATCTTTACTTTTTGCTGGACGGGATTTCTACCAGCACAGAAGATTTCACATAACAGTTTTTCCTAGGACCATGAATGGGGCCTCGAGCTGCAAACGCAACGCTGTAAGGAAGAACCATGTTGGCAAGGATAAATCTGCAAAAAAATTACAATTAATATTTTAAAATCTTCACTAATGCTCACATGTAC
Organism: Protula sp. h YS-2021; assembly: GCA_949752745.1. NCBI lineage: Eukaryota > Metazoa > Annelida > Polychaeta > Sabellida > Serpulidae > Protula > Protula sp. h YS-2021. The sequence goes on from OX457033.1 coordinate 35,152,869, forward strand.
TCATTGTACTATAGCTGCTAGCACAACAACTTAATTCTGACCAGATCTGAATATTTCACCACATAGATAGCATATCTAATCTCAGAAATGTATTAAGACGAGCAGGTGCAATTTTAATGGCTGGTTTAAGGAATATGAAGCTAACACTAATATGAAACATATTTTGGAAGTGAACGATATTTCAAAGTTGCAATTCAATTTTGATATATTTGACATCATGAAACAATTTTAATGAATAAACATATTTTTGAGGAAAAAAACATATCCAAGTGTGTCTGGTGCCAAAAAAAATCATGAAGCAATTTAGGAAATTTTATTAAAGAATTAAAACAGTAGTTATATAACGGATCTCGAACTGCTATAGATATTTTCCGTTACTCATTATCGAATACATTCCCTCAAGTTAAAGTGTAAGCATGTGCTGATGAGAAGAATCGGTTCATTTTCAGATTTATTCCGTTTTCACAATTAAGTTTGACGCGTGTAATGTGGCATTTGACGCCTGACATTTGATGCATGTAATATGCTCTATACGCTGTTACGTTCGAGATGCTACAATTCGTGTATATCATGTGGCGTATGCGCAGGGACGTTCGGTATGTGTGATATGGCCACTGCTTTTGGCGAGTGCCATGTGGCCAATGCGGAGTGACATTTACATATGTTAAGTGGACTGTGTGGTTTAGCGTTTGGCGTATATGATACGGCCTATGGGGCGAGACATTTGACTTGTATGATACCACCCATGCCGTATGACGTTAGAAGTATGTGATATGGCTTTATGAGGTGGCGTTTTGCACATGTGATATGTGTTATTCTGTGTGACGCGTTGCCTATGTGATATATGCAATGCAAAAATTAGACGTACCTATTAGGATAAATTTAGAATAGTTTAATCCAATTGCAGTTGGTGATAATACGTGCTTGATATGAAATGAAAAGTGACACATGCAGATTATGTATTTAATACTAAAGAGGTATGGCTCATACCTTATATATTAAGATACTTTATAGCCGTAAAAAGTTTTGGTCTTAATCGCATCATAATATGTTTGTGCTTGGGAACTACAATGCTGTAGCTCTGTTGGAACAAATAACTGAATATGACTGGGTGAACTAAGAAAGCCACATACGTCACTGTCCTTAGAGGAACTACCACTTTTCAAGACAACAGCTTACTTACTAAACCTGTTAAACAATGAAACAAAAATGGTATAATACAAAGGCAATTTCATGAATGAAAACTTTAAGGCAAACTGAGCTGACTAGAATCTCATTTCAACAAGTTTGCTGGAAAAATCTTAATTCTTTGTTCAATGTTTCGATTTGTATATCCTCACAAGTATGAATTTTACTCTTATATTCAATTATGTCACTGTTCTCATAGGCGCCGTTATCCGGCGCCTACGAGGTCATGGGATCCGCGCTCGTCGGATCCACATCGGAGTGGTGCTAAATCGAATCGCTACAGACGACGAAATCGAGTGCGCCGGGCCAACGACCACAACCATGGAGCACGGGGACATAACAACTGGCGGCGGGTGATGTTTTCAGATGAGTCGCGATACGAACTTTTCCGCGCAGATGGACGTCAACGCGTATATAGGCAACCCGGCGAACGCTACGCACCATGTTGCATAAAACAAGTTAACCGGCACGGTGGTGGCTCAGTCATGGTTTGGAGCGCAATACGCTTTGGGTGGAGGTCCCAAATGTTCATTATTAATGGAAATTTGACCGCGAACCTTTATATGGATACTGTTTTGAGCAACCAAGTGGTCCCGTTTGTGCAGCAACGTTAGAACACCATTTTTATGCAGGACAACACCCGTCCACACGTTGCTCGTGTGTGTAGAGATTGTTTAGCTGCTAATAATGTTGATGTGCTCCCATTTCCGGCATATAGTCCGGATATGAATCCCATCCCGTAACGCACCGCCTAAAAATCTCGCGGAATTGGGTAAGCATTGATTGAGAAGTGGCACAGATATCCTCAATACAAAATTAGCAGGTTGATAACTTCAATGCATAGTCGAATCCAGGCCCTACTGCGTTCCAATGGATACCACACACGGTATTAGTGGCGGTTATAAACATTATAAATCGAAGGAAATTCAAAACGTCATTTACACTGATTTTGACGCTTAATGACCTCACTAAACTTTGTTCAGAGTACAAATTAGTCACATCCGAGGTTTATTATTTTATTTACATATAACATCATGAAAGTATTTCTCATTCATGTGTAATCATATTTACATTGTGTGTTTCAGTGCATGTCAGTGCATTTCAGTAAGTGAGCATCCCCGAAAACATCCGATCATTCACCCACCAACAAGCTGCATACCCTTACGTAATGTTGAATGTCACACGTGTCAGGGAAATCCCCATCCTTGACTCTTTGGAGAATTAGAACATTACGAGTTACAAATATCTATTTGTGTGCCTAAATCTACGCGACGATGACAGATATGATGTTTATGATTTCAGTGACGATGAACTAAAATATAATAAAATGATAACTAAATTTAACAATTATGAACAATTTGGCATAGATAACAATCAAATTTCAGACCATGTCGTCAAGTTATTCACAATAAAACGGCTAATATCAATTTGGTAACATTAAGAAACTCAGGAACAAGCTCCTAAATTAATCACAGTTGACCCTCGCTGAAATACCTGAATTTATGCTTCGACATACATTATTATTATGGCAGTACGTCTTGAACTGGAAAGTACAGTTAAACTTCATCTAATTAAACATTAATTTAGGTACATTGGCATGTTTAAACGTATATCTATTGATAATTAATTAATTGATTATCAATCAATATTAGAACATTCACAATACTTCGGTGAATAAGAATGGACAGATCCTATAGATCCGGCAAGTCCTACAGATCCAGATATTCATGTCAACCCATGTCGTATTTTCATACAATTAAGTATATCGTATATGGGCACCTGATCTTTATTATTTTCGTAAATTAAAATACTAGTTTCGGAATTTCTGGGACTTTATATACGCTCCATTGGACGGATCACTAGAACGGAGCGTTTTCGAAGAACAAAAAACGACACTATTTTACACTTAGTGTTGCGAATGTAGGCGGAAGTTGGTGCGTTTTATCAAAGAAAGCGTAGGCCATATGAAACACAGGACAAAATCGAAAGTACAAAAACCGAGTAACATGCTTAAATTAATAGATTTGTAATTTAAAGGGGATGCAACGTGGTATTTTATTCCCGCCACAAAACACAGCTTCTTATATGACAGAAGAAAAACTCTTCATGCTGTAAGAGCTTCACAGTTACTCACAGAAGTGCAACTTATGCTTGCACTTGAAAGGTCTGATAACAGCAATTTTACAAACAAACAAACAAACAAAAACAACAGCATGATATTTAGGGCCGTTACACCAGCCACTTTAAAGGGTATTGGACATTTACCTTTAAAAAGAAGGCTAGAAGTGATCTAATTAAATCACATTTCTACATGAGATAATCACTGAAAATACTTAGTGAATGGATGGATCACTCAAGTTTTATAGAATTACATTTGTTTACTTTACAGACGAGCTTTGCAAATAAGCAAAGCATATACATCAAATGAGTTATACAAGTATTAAATCTGATAACATAAATTCATTTTCATTATATATACATACATTAAAATTGTGCTAAAAGGAACACTAGTACTTAAGCCCATTCCTTTGTGGTGGTCGATGTAAATTACCGTGCTATTTCATCTTAACAGATCGGATATAACCTTTGTCATCTTGGAAAACTTCAAGCACCCTTTCTAAATTCCATGATCGCCTAACTGAATGAGTATTCGGACGATATCACAGACTTTAATGTTTAATGTTGACCATTATTCGCGAGTTTGCAATGGCATCTGCTATTCCTTTTGCAAAAAATATCATCTACTGAAAATGTCTTTCTCTGGGAGATTGTTCAAGATACCGTTTACTTCTCGGAACAATGTGTTGAAGGGATCCATCATTAAAATGAATGATTTGTTCTTTAAGAAGAGAGTACATACCTTTTCTTAGTGACCTTATCAACCTTAGCCAATAACCTATAAAGTGACTTGATTCAAAACAAAATTCCATTCAATGCCCAAGGGTTATGGAATTTTTGAAGATTCATCTTAACTATTTCCTCTTAGAGCGCACGTTGAGACACGTCATAATTTGTTCCATCACGGACCACATTTGCACAATATCTCCACGCCTAGCTATACGTCTTTGAATACAGTTTATGCACGAGCCCGTGTGTAGTGAATGGGCAACTTCAATACGTGTTGCTTGGGGTACTAGGCATGTGAAAATTCCCCATTTTTTCAACAAAGGTCTTCCCAGTTTTATTTCAAATACACCAAGATAATCATTTCCACACCGTAAAAATGGCAGATTTGATCTCACACTGTCATTCTTATTTGAAAACTCTAAAGTTGAATTTGCTACTATTTACGCATTTTGAAGTTGTGTGCTTAGTAAGAGCTAGGGCCTTATAGATTACAACATTGCGTTACACCCTAGATAATCTATATTAGCATGAACGAATTCCAGTATCAGTTTTTAAACATGTGACCGCTTTGGCAAAATGATGGAATGTTTCGTGTCATGAGGTGTGTGTGTGTGTGTGTGTGTGTGTGTGTGTGTTAGGTTAGCCAACTCATAAAATAAGAACCTTTCTTAAAAGACTTCTTCGAGTTGGTGCACGCTTAACTAAATAAAGTATACCTCATAAACGAGTGTTGAAATCTGGTCGGTGAGTGAAGAACCAAAGGGGTTTGCTGTATCAAGACAGTATATATAGATAACTATGAATCCTCCATTAGGTAGAAAGGTTGTTTTAGGTCGACAATTTTTACAATAAGTCGAAAGTCAGAAAATGGGAGTAAAAACATCTTTTATGCTTATCAAAGTAAACCGCACAAGTTTGTTTTCAGTATTAAAGAACATTAGTAAAGAGCACTTTTTTGAAGCCAAAAGGAATACGGACTTCAAATATACGTGTTTTTGGGACATAATCCTATCAACCTAAACTTTCCACTCTTTCCACTCTTTCGACCTAAACTTTTTCAAAAAATGAACCCTAGGTAATGTCCATTAGGGAGATATTAAATTTATGGTGTTTTCAGCTCAAATTTATCGCATATAACACAAATAAAACTGATGAGTTCTGGAAGACAAAATGGAATAAGGATTTAAAGAGTGTCTCTAATTGATTTGCCATGCATGTATCCTTTGACCTTTTTTTGCAATTTCAAGGTTTATATTTACACTTCGCGATTTCCTTGACGAATTTCTTTAGTAGTAAACTGATGGAACACATATGGTAAGACATTTATATGCCCTTTATAGATAAATTCTTAAGTGAAAGTGCATGTAAAGAAAAAAATCTAAAATTTTGGGTGATAATATGAAATATAAGTATTGCGCAATTTCATATCATAATAATTCTACCAAATCTCACTGTATTGACATAGTTACAGTTAATGGCACTGCAGTCCCCAGTAACTCTACATTCTGTAGGATCAGTCACCATTTCACATACTAAAATAAGTGTTAGTATTAAAAGTTGCTTGGAATCATGCCCTAAGCATTTTGGTATACTTGAAACATGCGTCCGACGATTTTTCTGACTGTTTTATATTTTTAAATCCTGTATGCATTTGAACAATATAGTCAGGCCATGATTCCAAGTCACTTTCGTGCGTGAAACACTTGAAAATATTGACGTGAGGTAAGAAAACGATATCCCAAACTTGTTTTTATATTTTCTTTTTAATTTCTCACTAACAAGTGTATTTAATAACATAAAATAAACCTCTCGACCATCTCTCATACCATTTCAGGAAAACTGTCCTGTGTTTTTTGGCTTTCACGAAGAACGGTTCTTCGTGAAAAAAGTTCCCGCAAAATGTTTAAACACCTCAGAAATAAGCTCTACCCCTTTACCCAGGCAAAAACAGGCTTTGAGTGATGCCCCTTTAAACATAAAAGTATAAAAACTTGTAAAATAAAAACTACCGTGTCAGAATGTATCTTTGGTTTTTAATTGAAATGATAATGTAAGTGTAACGTATCTTAATTTTATTGCGAGCTTTTTTGTGATTTGCAACCCTCTCTCCCGCTTTTGTGTTCTTCTTCTTCTTCTTCTTCTTCTTTTTCTTTCCTATCCCTAAAACATACCGTAATTTCTACGGAGCTACAACCTGTCCGACCCATGGTCGTCCAGGGAGCTAGGAGTGCCTGTCCACCGTTCTGGATCGGTGTCCAGGCACATTATACTGTCTCTAGTTTCGAGCACTGTTTGTACTTTTTTACAGGCTTCATTTATAAGTTCTGTGTTGTTGCTTTCAAGGTCATTTGCTATTTTATGTGCTGTGGTTTTGTTCAGTCTGTCTGCATTTATGCTACATTACTCCTCCCCCTCTTCCCCTGCTCCCCCCTAAAATATGTGATATGTATGTTCGTGTAATATGTGGTGTTTTAGGTACGACTTCTTCCTGACCAGTCACGCCCAACCATTACAACGTCGTCTACGACACAGCACGGGCCCCAACTCCGACCAGTACCAGCGCCTCACTTACAAGTTGGCCCACCTCTGCTACAACTTGCCGGTAAGTCACCTACAACATGACGCGCCTCTACTACAACTGGCTGGTAAGTCACTAACAAGATGACGCACCTCTACTACAACTAGCTGGTAAGCTATCTAGAATTCAAGAAAATACAGTAAAAATTTTGTGTGACCAGAATCTCTGGCAGACGAATGACAACCTTTGGCGTATCATTAGTGATGTTTTACGGTGTTTTTGTCGTTGTCATGGTTACAGGGCACGGTGAGGGTGCCAGCACCCGGTCAGTACGCGCACAGGCTAGCCTTCCTCGTCGAAAGGTCGCTGCACAAGACTTCCAGCGATTCTCTGTCTGACCGTCTCTTCTACCTCTAGAGCCTGCCAACCTGTGGATCCGGAAGTGTTAGGATGGAGGAGGGAGCAGCGTAGGGGGCTGATACACCGCGAACGTCAAAGACATTTTTTTAATTTGTGACGCTTTCTTTAGGGAAGGCACTGGCTAGAATTGAGTGCAGAAACTGAGATTGAGGGAGGTGGAGAAGGGGGTAGTGGGGGCGGGAATCAGTGATTGGCAATTGACAGATTGCGAACAAAAAACCTGAGATACAAGTGTTTTGTTTTTTAGTCATTGCCAGTCATTAAGTTTGCTTTAATCATTTTATCTTATGTAATCTTAATGAAGTGCTGAACAACCCAATCAATTTAAAACGCTGAAAATTTTTATAATTTAGTGTTTTAATAATGTTTAATCAAAACTTTGCGTTTAGAGCAGCACATTTTATTTCATTTTAGTAAACGGCAACCGTTGTTTTATTCTAGGAATATCTAATGTTTTGTTTTCTCTTTGTAACTCTATGCATAATGACTGAAGACTTGCAGCATTGTTAGGTTTGCGTTAATCAAAGAGTAAGTTGTAACCCTAACCCTAATCACTATGTAATCTAGATCTGAAGGGGTCGCGGGTGGGATGCAGAGGGGGATGGGGCGAGATTCAGGCATCGCCCATGTTTAGTCTGCTATTTGACTGCTTTGGAAAATGTTTTTAAAAATTTGAGACGTGGGGGTTCATAGTAATGGCGACAAAAACAAAAATTGAAAATCTGTCGAAATGAAAAAAAAACTGATATTAAAATTGGTGTGGATGTGATTTGGCATTTACAGAATGTTTAATGTTTTTGTGCATATTTTTCACCCACATTGTTCGGTACTCGGATACGGCAAAGCAGTGATATTGAAATGTAATGTCTGTGCGGTGCGTGGACTTTAATTGGATAAAACTTCAAATAAACGCGTCAACATAGCTGTTGTGTTTTCGATCCACCAGCCTTCGAACAAAATGTTTGATCAGAATCCAGGTCACTTGCCTCTCAAGTCAACTGTTCCCCACCCCGCACACATTTCTTGCTAATTTGCGTTTTCTTTCGTTCCGCTATCTCGTTAAGATCATGTGTTCGTGCGGGATAGTCTGACCTTCCGTCTAACGTTTGGCACCCCTACTAAATTTGCAAAGTACTAAGGAGGGCTTGTGGAATCGCTGCAAAGGAAATATCTTCAGTGATATGAGATGTTTAGGTACAAGTAGCATAACGGTACGTCTATTGTGTTTGAGAGGCGGGTCACTACTAGAAACAACAGGGCGAAACAGCGATCGCGACTTCTCTATTAACAAAACGTCAACTCAGTGGCCTGGTTCACAATTGAATAATGTAAACAAAAGTAAAATAAAAACAGCTGATCGAGGTCAGCAACTGTAACACCTTACAATCGAGAGGTTAATAAAAAACAACTGATCAGGTTCAACAACTGTAACACTACGAACGACCGAGAAAGGTAGACAAGAAAAGTCAAGAAAAACAACGAAAACGTAGAGTAGGGATACATACAGTTTGACCATCCGCCATTTGACCAACCGCCTTTGACCAACCTCTGAATGAAAAAAACGGACATTTGACAAATTTTTATATATCACCTCTTAAAACTCGAGAAAATGCTAACTTCAACGAATTTCTTAGAGAATGCCTTATAAAATGGACACAAGAACTGTTCATTGTCACACATTGTTATAAGAAACAAGGAATACACTTATATCGGGTCAAAGACTTCTTAGACGAAGATATTGATGGTAATTTCTATGAAGAATTACAAGCTGTTACAAAAGATATTCAATCCATATATAAAGTTAAATCAGTTTTAAAGACACGAAAAAGACGAGGTGTGAAAGGATTATTTGTCAAGTGGTTAGGCTGGCCAAAGAAATTTAATAGTTGGGTTAAGGAATGTGATATTCAAGCAATATGAAACATCCGTTTACATGCTTGGATTCGGGGTAACAGGTAGTGCAAAAACGTCTCTTGTGAAATCAATCATTGAACAAAAAGTTATTCAACCATTTCCTAAAAATATTTTATGGCTCTATGCTGCAGATCAGCCTTTGTACAAAGGTATGAAGAGAGTAACATTTCTTCAAGGTATTCCAGAGGATATTGAAGACTGTTTCAATCAATCCAAAACAGAATAACTTACTCATTATTGATGATCTCATGACTAAATGACACAGTGACGAACGTATGACCAGATTGTTTAGCATTGGAAGTAGTCACAAAAATCTAAGCATTATTTTCATCGTACACAATTTGTTTCACCATGGAAAGGAAATGTGTAATTTTATTCCATTACCTAATCTATCTTTCAAATGTCGTGTGATGCGATTTTCTTGCTGTCGCATTTCCAGTAACAAGTCGGATCCATTTCCAGGTTCAAACACTTCTTGATGTGCATGTCTACCAAGGCTTGTTATTTTACCTTTACCCACTTGCAGCACATCATTCTTCTTTCAATTCTTTGTAGGCGGTTGATCTGACCCATCAGCTGAACTTTTTGCGCATATGTTCTGCATTGGTGTGTATAAGTATCATCACATAGATGATCTGTATATTGTTCAGCATTTTCGAAGACGTGGAAGCAAATGCGGCAAGTGATAAGTCCTCTTTCTTTACGAATGGCAATCAGTATTTCACATACATGTCTCTAAAATTTATCTATGTTATACAGTACTGTATAACAATGCAAACATTGCACTTCATCATATGGGATGTCCATATGTTATCACTTCAGTATCTTAATTTCAAATGATGAAAATTTCTAACTTCTACATATATACATGTATACATATGTGACTGATTTGTCTTCACATTACATTGTTTCATGATACCTCGGTGTAATTTTAACCGCTGTTATCATAATGGATATATCTCGTGGAGCACGTTGCGGTTTGTGCTGTGGTTCTGCATCAAACTTGCTCGTGCTCCTCTTTAATGTGCATGATGTGTTTTCAGTTTAGCACTAGGTTCTCCTTTCAATGGTGTTCTAATACTTCTCTTTCTCTTCTTTTTCCCTTCTACTTCTGCCGTATTCGCAGTGTTTGCAGTCACTTGACTTGTGTTTGTAATTACTTCAGTAGCTGCTGTTGTAACCGTCGTGCTTTGTATCATAATCGTAGTAGTACCTGCATTTGTGCTCGAAGTAAGCTCATCCGTCATAATAGCATCATTTTTAAATAATTTTGCAGCTATTCAAAATAGCTATTGTTCATCTTCTGTATCAGGAATGTTGTCTTATGTTAATTCTGCCATTAAGTTAGAATGTAGGTCCTGGTCCTCGATCTAAATCAGTTACAATATCCTCAATTCTGGTCACTGCAGCGATCTTATTGCATTCCAGTGTTGGCTGTTTCTGTACAGTCTCTTCGGACACTTCTAACTGTGATATGACGTTGGCCAATACCGTATAACAGCATCACACCACAAACATAGTGCGTAGGAAGGACTTTTCCTTAATAAGCCCAGTAAGATGCTTGGCGAAGATATCCACAGCTGTAGCAGTACAAATAAACCGGCAAATTGTTTGGAATATTCACATATTGCTGGCCACTGATTGTTCAGATTGACTTACTGGTAAGTCTTTGGTGTTCTGGCTGGATTGCTCTCGCTTATATAGCAAATTCTCAACAAAATCTGAAATTTTCCAACGACGGGAGGTGGGGGGGGGGGGGGGGGGGTCAAAGATAAAAAATGTTCAGATTCGTCTGAAACGGATAAATATGCAAAAATCACAAATTTTTCCCACGGGGAGGGGGTTCAAAATAGTAAACGTGAGCTATCTGGATCAATCTAGAAGTCTCGTTTTTCCACTACTCCCTACATTTGTTTGATTTGTGCCTCAGCGTTTCTTATCCCCACCGCGGTTTTCATAGCGATAGAACAAGCCCTGTGTCTCACTTTTGTGCTTCTTAACAGTGTATCGTGTTTATATTGCTCTCTGCTCATTTTGTTCGTTATTTGAACAGTTAGATGATCGCCATTCACGTTGATTTTGATTATACACCTGACTGTGCGCGTATAAAAGGATGATATAAAAAACTAGCTGGCCGTAAAGTTTCAAAATGCCCGCTACCCGCCCCGTATTACGTATACTTTTTCAGGAATGAAATACTCTGAATGAAACTAACAGGAATGAGTACGTTGTGATCAACATGTGTAAATGTTTAAAAACCTCATATAACTGCAAACGTCATATAATTACAAACGTCATTTGTGTTTTTGTTGCGTTATTATTTCGCGATTTGAGTTGAAATAAGTTATTTCCCTTGAACTGTCAAAACAGCAAAAAAAAAAAAAAAAAAAAAAAAAAAAAAAAAAAACGCTCGAAAGGAAAATATTAGCTGCCGTGCTAGTCAGGTTATTTCTTAAACCACACGAGTTTAAAGGTATATAAATTAGTGTGCTTGTATTTTCTTATGACAAAAAAGAAGGTAAGTTTTTAATTTTAAAACTGAATTCTTGTTTGTAAATTTATACTTTTTCGGATGATTTATCCGGTGGAAATAGGGACAAGGGGTAGCCCGTCGCTAACAATCATTCCACATTGGAAATAAATAATTAAGAATAAATATAAAGAAATCAGGCCCGATATCTATACCGGCTGACCGCAGATCCGAAACAGGATCGCCCCAACTGGGAACAAAAAATGCAAAAAAAAGTGCGTGGTAAAATTTGGTTGTATTTCATAGAAATTAATAAGGATAAACAAAGACATTTAAAAAGTGAATGATTTTTTTCTGAGTAAGAACCACTCCCTTTATATTGAATAGTCTATTACTTCATCAAGGGGCATATTTTTGTGGGTGCGCCTGACGTGCAAACTAATAAATTTTGCACCAATTTGAGCTATAACCAAGACAAAATAATTTTACTTCAGTATCATTTGTGGACTAAGCCGTTGATTTAAGGTAGTGTATGGGTAAATTGTTGAAGATAGTGTGCAGGCTCTTTGTCTTCTGTTCCAGTTTATGCTAACAATTGTTTGCTATTCCGGGTTCGACTCTCACAGAGTGCTTGCATAAAGATTATTTCAATGTGCCAATTATCAGTCAAAACGGATCATCACTTAATTATGTACGAATAAACTCATTTACTACAGTAACAATAAGGCTACTGTAATACTACTGTACCCCTTCCCAACCCCTCGAAGGAAGGGGATCAAATGAGGTCTCGGAGCAACTGCTACATTGATTTTCGTTGTGGCGTTGTTAATTTCTGGCCCAGAAAGCAATGTACCAGATGTGAAATTACACTGAATTGGTCTTGGATGAACTCAACTTAATGCCAACCTTACCTAGGCTAGCTAAGTTTATTTCTTTGGAAATGATGGTTAAAATGAGAAATAATAACAACTATGTTTATTTGGAATAAACCTTTATTAGATAAATCCAGTATTTAGATACAAGCAAAACCTTTTTCCTTATGATTCAATGATACCTTTCTCCATCAATAATTACATTTAATATGAAGCTTTGTCAAATAATCATCTGTACAGGAATTAAGAATTTTTCATCAAATAACTCAGTAAACGTGTGGTCTTAAACAGCTTAAAACAGCAAATTATCAATTTAGTGCAATTGAAAAATAATGACTATAGCAAATAGGCAGCTATTTATCTATTGATCAATTTATTTAGGAACTATTTTAGTTTAACACATTATAAATATTGATTTTATGTCTCCACACTCAACTACTCCTTTGTTTTTGTTTTAAATGAACTACGAAACACCACAATACTTGAATGCCAGACCTCCTTCCTCGGTCAACTGTCTTCTCTTTTGCCACCAAATCAAATGCCCTACCCCCGACTCGAAAGTGAATAGGCGGACATCCACTCATTCCACCAATAACAATCACTATTATCATTATCATTATCATTAAACGATCAATCCTCCTTACCAGTTTTCAGTTCATATCCAATACAGATGGAAAATAATCCATACAAAAATGCCATGGAATAAAAAGTTAACTATCTTAACTTTACATTTTATTTCTTCATTGTAGTTAGTTTATTTTGTAATGTCTTCTTATCGTTGATAACCTTGATTCTGATCTTCGTCCAGTCCAAAGATTTCAGCTCCTTACTGCCATTTCTCTGAACTTTTGTATTTTTTCTTATCTGCAAACAGTTGCACACTTGTCAACAAAATTCTATAATTTGCCATCAAAACCGGTTGCTTATTACTAAAGTAAACCAATATGAAGCTTATAAGACACCACCCTACAATCATTTCATCTTTACGTCTTCTAAAACCACACTTGCGTAACTTTAATTCACAACCACACATGAATTCGCCGAATAAAATAAAAACTGAGATATGTTTCAATTTTCACTATTAGTAATTATTAAAACATGGTTCTACTTACAAAGCCAAAGGTGTCTCAGTCCAAAGATTAATGTGATAAAAAGTGTGGGAGGAGTTACATTTTTCTTTAGCAATTTTATTTTAAAATCCATTAGGCAAATATTTACACTGATTTAAATAAATGTGCAAGCCACAAACGGAAAAGCTATGCGTCTGGAAAACAGCACATACCTTTTAACAACTTTAACCATTTCATTTCTAAACACTATTGTAATAAAAAAATACGAAGAGTTCCGGTAATATATTTCGTGAAGTACCGGTTCACTTCAGCTGATCCTTTTTAACCCCATCTAACTCTTGGAAGTGTCTGTATAGAAATGAAATCAATAAACGAATGACCAATATCAATAATTTACCTCATTCTTTTTACCTTTAAATGGGCTTTTTAAAAATTAGAGTAAAACTGATATTAAACTACAGAAAAATTTTCAAGCCACTCTGTGAGCTACAAAAATAACAACAAATACAAAACAACCAAAGTGATGCCACATCATACATGTTTAATTTTTTTCTTTTTCTTTAGACTCATTGCTGGGTCATCTTGATCCGAATCCTCTTCCAAACCTTGAATCTGTAGACATACAAAGGCAAATGTTGTACTGTCATTTCGATAAACAGATTACTCTGTAAAAATATTTTTAAGACGTATGCAATACCAATGCGTGACGCACTTATTTTATTAAGCCCCTTGGTTACTTGTATAAATGCCCTTTAACCATTTGCATGTTACCCTTTCAGATTACAGCCACAGAAAATCAGGAAAATCAGAAAATGTTAGTGAAAATATTTACTTACATTTATTCGGCTTGTCGTTTTTAATGTTTTATGGAATCGATTCCTTTCTATTTGGATAAATTTACTTTATGAGGACCGATAAAAATCTTTATATCATCCAGGGTTCTGGGATCTTAAAAATGATCCTGGTTCGAATCAAGAGAGGACCGACTGGACTTTCATAACCAGGCTCATTTGAAAATATGAATTTTGCACATGGAAAAAATATTGAATGCAGTGTAGAGAAGGCTTGCAATAAAACGCAGCTTTTTAATTATCTTAAATTTAAATAAACCTACCCACAGTACTGAACATTTACAAACCTTAATTACACACAAAAGAAATACCTCTGAGTCATACGAGTCACTGTCATTGCATTTGTTAACGATGACGCTCACCCAACCTCGCTTTTCTGGTCAAAACAGAACGACGAATTAAAGCAAATCTTTCATGAAATCAGTCCATAAGGAATATAGAAGTACGTCAAACGTTCTTTTAAAAACGATACAGTTTTATTCTATTTTATTCTTAAATCACTGTTTACTTATGCATCGTCATCATTTTACCCATTTGCGATTATTAGATTACTTTGAAAGTGGACAAACCACAAATATTGATGATTTAAAAGGATGCTGGGGAGAGGGAGACTCGTGAAACCTAAAATCACCTATTTTCCTAATGTTCTTCACTTCTCTAAGCCCTTCTTCTTTGCAACATATTTTTCAAGGCTCAATGGAATGCACTTACATTGCTTTTCTCGCTGTTGTTGTCAGAAGCAGAAGCACCAGGTTTGGCAGTTTCCTTTTCAATTACGAAAGAAATTTTGTAAAATATATCATATTCGTTTCAATTTCAGTTAATTAAGTAATTAAAGGTCCCACTCAACCAATTCTATTTAAACTGAACTGTTTTAAAATAGGTCAAAATTTAGGGGTGCCAGATAAAATATAAAACAAAAAAGACACATTATATTTGTGACTATTATTACTACATGAATCAATAAAATACCAAAAGAGATATTTTCAACGTGAGTAGTTAAATGTATTATACGTAAAATGCCCATTACTCTGGACGAAAAGGTGGATGGAACGTTCGTGCAGTGTACAAAAGTGAAGTCAACTGGCAACTGATAAACATACTGTGTGAACCCGAACATTTCCTAGCAGCTCCTATAGTTAGTCCAACTTATGCAAAGCTGGTCAGCTATGACAGAGTGGGAACTTGCAACGCGTCCCATGAAACAAAGAAGTTAATATAATGTGCCTTATTTCATATAAATATATAAATGTAAATAACTATGGTCAAACGGGAACGTTTCGTACGGGATTATATGAGACTTCATTGTTTCTGCTAATCAAGTTGTTCAAAATTATTTCAATCTGGCAATGATCCTCCCCCAGACTTACAGATAAAATTTTTTTTTTACAAAAGCGTTGTTTTTCATTAAAAGGAGTAAAATAGCTAAATTAAAAATCAATACCGCAGAGATTTTACAGCGGGAAATGAGGCATAGGTGTGCTTGCTTATTTCGCGTTTATGCCCGATATGCTCCATAAATATCCCGATATCTTCGATTTTTATCGTTGATCAGGAGTTCGAAGGTGCTGACACAAGAATGGGGAATTATAATACTGACCATGCTGCTCTTTCCAGTCACATATACTTTAGAGTACTCCTCAAGCAATTTTTGCTGTCTGTTTCCGTTAGGAATCTCTGGTCGATAAACGAATGTCGAGACATAAACAATTCCTTTGTCATGAGTCCTACCTCACTTCCGCGCCTAGCATTAAGGATGGTCAATCTGGCAACATAACGTCAAACGCTCAGCTATGCTTTATGTAAGCGGGAAAATTATTCTTTTGCCTATTTGAAAAAAATTAGGCTCAATGGATCGAGACCTCATAGTGTGTGATATTTTTGGTGACCTGTTTGAGTAGATCTCTAAGCCCTAGTCACTGAGATGCTATCTCAATGCAATTAGGATTCTCGATCTGGAGAGCGGATAGTCAAACCCATTAGAAAGCAATTCCTTCCTTAAAACCCTCCTAAAGGGATTTGATTGTACCTTGGGCCCCCAACAGCTTCGAAAGCTTCCGATAACACTAGACGTTTTAAATTTAAATAATGCTTTAGACCTTTGCTTTTGCGCAGCCTGTCTTGTCAGTTTCCTTACTTTTTTCCCGCAAATCCACATTGTTAACAAAATAAAAGGCAAGCCATGATTGTAAAAGAGGCCTATGCCGCCGTGACGTGATCTTTTGTTTAGATGGCGCGGTCATTAAAGTAAAACAACCAAGACCTTGCGCGACTTTTCCTGTCCCAATTCCCCTTATTTTCGGTTCTAAACTTTGCCTTATAACTGCCCTGCGCTCTCTCTTGCAGTCCAATTCCAGATCACTGGAATTCCCATTGTTCTCCTTTTGTCTAGTAATTCTACAACCCTATTCACCCACAATATGTTCACTGCTCTTCTTAAAAATGTCTGGTGAAGATAGTTTAGATGATACACAATAGAGGGGACATAGCTTGCGACGACCTGGAGCAAGTTACGCTCTGGCATGTGGCCTTCCTCCCCAGGTCGAGTGTGGCTGGGCATCCGATTGTTATATGAGGTATACTGACGTTCCATTAAAAATGAGGTTAAAATGCTTCAAGGTTCTTGGTATTCAAACTCAAAATATGTCGTTTAATCTGTCATGATGTAAACATTAAGCTAAAGGGAACTACAACTACTGTCTGTTTAGGTGGTTTTTTACACGAATTAATTGTAAATTTATTAAATATTTTATTGCTGTGTAATATCGTATTTGATAAAGAAAACAGGCACGTTATTTGTAAAAATAAATATTACACCACCCAAACCGCTCTTCTCTTAGTCATTGCGTAATGGGCTAGAGGCCTGTGCCCTCAGATAATAAGTAAATAGAGCGAACAGTTTTAATTGTTAAATAATATTATTATTTTGTTTTAAGCATGTGCGTGCTATTTATTTTATCGCTGCGTCCCTCTGCGTTTAGATCCAGTAACATTGCTTCTTTACTCAAAATGTGAACTGATTGGTCCGCAACTATGCGTGAAGGACGGAGCCTGAGATCCAAACCCCCTGCATTCGCATGCTTGATTTGCAAGACGCTTTTGCTCTGCTCGCGCCACTCCACTATCGGCCGTTCCAGTTTGTCCGCCAAATTTGTTCAACAATTCAACACAAAAAGGAAAGGAAAATTCTAAACCTATTCCAAAGACCATTACCAAGTTTGTCGAAAAATAATGACAATGAAGCTTTCGACAAACGGACAAAAGGGTTTATTTCATTATTTCATTTTTTTATTTATTTTTTTATTATTATTTGCCTTCACTTAATTCATACCTAACTTGCTCTTCGTGTTTATTTCAGTGAATATATGGAATTTTCTAAGTCAAATTTCCGGGAATCTATAGATTATCTAAAATAGTTTATGGAATCTATAGATTGCCTTACGAAATCAGGTAATCTACAGATTCCCCGAAATGAGTCAGAGACTCTATAGAACCTCTGATTCCACAGATTACCTGTAATATATACAGGTATATAGTGGGATATAAATGTTTCCTTATTTCTTGGCATTGCAAATCACAAATGCTAGAGGTTCAGTCTCTCCCTGTATATTTTGATTTTTGGTTTGGCTTATTTTGTTATTTTTTACCAAGTTAGATGTAAATTAAGTAAAGGTCAAAGCTACTCGATAGAAATGTATTGTTATTAATACAGAAATATATTTTGCTTTTGCAATATTGCTTGCATGAAGTGAGTGAAAGTTTCGGCACATTTTATTAGTAACCCGTTAAATTAGTTGAAAGTTATTTTTTCAATTCAATAAATTTATACCTCCACAATTGCATTAAAATAATCTCCCAAAAGTTATATAACTGGTTAAAAATAATAACAATTAATATTTTTTACCATAATGTGCTGTATAAGTGAGGTATTCTCTATGGGATACCCGCAGCTGCGACGAAATTATTACGCCACTTTTATATTTTTTGGTAAAATTATTACATAAAAAGTAAATAGATCTTTAACAAATCAATGATCTTATGCTAACATTGATTTCTTAAAGATGGTGTACGTAATTTTTTTCAATACTTGCAGAGATTTTAAGAGAAACCTTTAAAACTATTTCTTAAAATGTTTGGAGACACTGGAGGTGAATTGGTTAGACGTAGCAGAAATTCATTTACATCTGTCGTATTGAGTTAAATAGTTAGGAAAATAACATTACTTTACGCACATGCAGACAATTGATATTTTTCTAAGTCGTCAGGTCTTATTTTAAAATGTAAGTATTGATTTAAGAAAGAAATCTGTACTATCGCCCAATCAATTTGAGTCTTTATCTTTATTGATATATGTGAAATTTGTATCATGGGTATAATCTCATGGGTATAATTTATAGGTAGAAAAAAAACCAGTGTAGGTCAAGGAAGGATCTGCAGAGCTCACCAGTGCCACAAAACGTCGAAGAGGGTAGTTGGCCACAATCGATAAAGAAAAAGATTCGGGGAGGGAACAGTTTGACACGCTGTACTCGCTTAGCTCTGACAAGGATTTCAAAGGACATCTGTGTCACTTACTGAATGAGTCGTGCTGGTATGAGGTGTCATTACCTACCAGGGCAAATCGGCACTAATCCTATAAACACAGTGGTGTGACGGGGGAAGCCACTCCCACGACACAAAGCATCAATATACACACTTTTTTAAAACACAGAACCAGGGTGCTGTGTAGCGGGACAGCCCAACAACGCTGTCTTTGTTTTCACCGCTGAACGAATGCCCTGATGCATAAGCTAAAGCTTTGCACACCATTACACAAATGACCTAAAGCTAAGCCATAAAAATAGAAAAGTGACGACAGAATGCCACTCAAAGCTACTGTTTGCTTACACATTTGAATTAATGTGTTATAAATAAAAAATGAAAAATACCCCATGGTTTTCCTAAACCTGCAAAAATATTTCCAATCGTTGACTTATATAAGATGAGACTAAATTACACGGACATTTCTATTAAAATCCATTGTTAAGAACAGCCCGTGGCTTGTCTCACGGAAGCTTATCACAAGCCGCTAACTTAAATTATCAATTTTAAAACGAAGATTTTTCCTAATACACCTAATTTTATCAAGTTTTTGACGCGGTATGCATTGTCACTATCTAACTTAGACTTTACAATCGTTTTTATAGAAAATCGGCGCAAAATAAGTGCTTTAGAAGCCAAAATGACGTGAAAAATTAATAAACAGCCTCTGAATAGAAGAGTATACATTCACAAAACTTGGCTTTTCTTAGTCGTTTCTCATTTCAAATTTTGAACAAAAGCCTAGCAGACATCCAGGCTTTTGCAATTATAATATTGAAGAGATAAATTATTTTGTTTCTTAGAAAAATTTCTCAAAAACCATGGCTAAGCTTAATTTTTACATATATGCATTGACTTAGACTTATCTGAATGGCACGGGCGATTTAATTTAGCAGATATCTCAGCAAGTAGGACATAAATTGGCCTAAGATGTTAGGTTTAAACGCTAAATAGATTAAAAAGTACTTTTATAATGAAAAATTGATTCAATTCTCAATATTATTAATAAAACAAAGCAGTTCTTGACAGCTGCTGTACCGCTATTGCCAATACAGACAAAAATATTCGTTCCGTCGGTAAAATCTTCAATTCATTTCATTAATTTAACTGGGAACAACATTTAACAGGGAATTGACACTTCGCGATGTTTCTCGACAGTGCTCGGCACAAATGAAAAATGTGGCTAAAGTACAAGAATAGACATATTCTTTACTAGTAAACTGATAGAGCACATACGGCAAGATATTTATGAGTCATTTATAACTGGCATATAAAAGAGCATGTGGTTTAACACTTTATATGGTAGTGCAGCTGGGTTAGGAGATCCGGCACGAGACAGAAATTTATTTTGTGATAGAATTTAAAACAACAACAAAATTTTTTTTTATTTATTTAAAAAACTTATTCTTTTAAAAACTGTAACAAAATAATAAGATTTATATTTTAAAACAACAAAACACCTTATATGGTAACTATTACTATTATAAAATATTATTGTCTTTATGCAATTGCTGTCTAAAGCAAATTGTACTGTTTACACAGTGTTGTTGAAGGTTCAGCCGGTCTACACATCCTTGGACGTCTGTAAATACATCACATCTGTCTGTTGCTGTGGGTTCATCCGATGGACTTGCCCTTACACATTCTGTAATTATGAACGGTTTTCACAGTTAGAATAGAAAGTTGGGACTAAAGAACTGTGTTTTATTTTCTGTAAGTAACCCTTTCAACCCCCCATCCCCACCTCTCGAGCTATACTCCTTTTCTCTCACCCCACTAAATCACCCCTTTCAACTTCACCCCTTTATACCATCCCCTTCCTTACCTTCCTGATATTGAAGCAAAGAACTTAAACTAATTGACCCTATTTCCACAGCAGAAAAACGAATACAATGGCCCGTTTTCAAAGCTTTAGAGGCAAGAATAACGGAGCTACTGACGTTATAAATTTGCATTTGTTTCTACATAAAGCATACAAAAAACCTACACACACAATGCTGGACGATAATATAATGTTTAACAAGCAAGACCTGTGGCACCACCATTTCATCTGCCCAACACAGAAAAACAAAAAACCGAGAGATTAAAAAAGTTAATTGCCCAAATCCCTCTTCGAGATGAACCAAACCCCACTTTGAGAATATCCAGTTCCTACTTCGAGAAGACCCAATTCCCACTTCGAGAAGACACAATTCCCACTTCGAGAAGACCCAAACCGCACTTCGAGAAGACTAAATCCCGCTTCGAAAAGAACCAAATCCCACTACGAGAAGACCCAAATCCCAAGTCGAGATGACCCAAGTCACAAGTCGAGAGAGTGTATGTCACAACTAGAAATGACACTACACCAACGAAACTACACCAGCTGAAATGTTTTCACAAATGACCCACGTATATTTATACACTGCTTTTGTCGAAACAACCAGAGCTCCTATTTTCACCCACGGCTTCCTGTGTTATACTTGCTTTGAAGATCTTATCTCGCTTATTAAGCCTCGTAGCGACCTAAAAACAGCCCCAAAATGAAAGGATGAATCTGTGGCATCCCAGAACACTATACATAACCTACACAAATCCTTGTATTTTAGTGGAAATACTGCGAAAGCTGACTACAAATAGTCCCAACCCAATTTACATTAAAACAATAGAATGTTTAGAGAATAAGTTCGTCACAATGTCCCATACGTACCACACGATGATTTCAAGAGACAATGTTCTCACTACACACCACGTTTACCTTGTGTAGCGCGTTGTTTCTCATTTTTTATTTTGTATAACACGTTCACAATAAAAAATACTTGAAATGTATTCACAACCGAACATACCTATTTTGAATACACAGCTTTTCACCACCAGCTTCCTGCGAAGTGACAACTTTAGAATGGCTGTATCCTAGGTATTACACGTCGTAGAGACCTAAAAATAGCGGTAAATGAAAGATGAAACCTGTGGCTTTCTAACTGATCCATATTAATCTTTCTGCTGAAGTGGATTTACTGACGGAACAAACTACACATAAACCCTTTTCAAAAGCTTTACTTAGGCACCATCAATTGGTGTTATACGCACAATCCAAATGAGCAGATTAAGCACGGGATCACCGCTGTCAGATAATATAAAAACAGTACTACTTCGAAGATTATTCTGCATGTATTTAATTAAATGTGTTTATAAGAAAACACAGATAACGATAGCGCCTTTATTCTTACACGCAGAGCCATGAAAACAACGCCATTATGGGCACACATGCATTGTCTAGAAAGGCCCGCACATTGTAGGTTATTTTAAGCTATGATTAAAGGAAGAAAGTCGGTAAATCCGTCGATCAGTCATTCGGTATGTCAAAAAAGGCCTTTTAATATTTTCTTAAATAAGCGTTAATAAAGTGATCCCCTTCAATATTTTTTGGGTCCCTTATTTAACATCAGGTTTACATCTGACTTTTTCACACATAAATCAACCGCTTGGTTTTTCAAAGTGACCCTCCTCAAAAAATAAATAATTGAATAAAGGTGACCAAAACAACAAACAAAAACTAAGTTAATAAAATATAAAATTTAAACAATTGATATTTTTAAGGTTCTATCGATTCCACACACAAAAAAATGTATGAAATAAGATTCTACGCGACTTTATTTCAGTTTTCTTGATTACTTGCCTTACTGCCTATCACCGGCGAGTGCTAGTTAAGAAAGCACCCAGTGAGAGTTGAACCCACAATAGGAAACAGGTGCAAGTATTCACATTATTGCAGGGTTCAAGAGAAGCACTCTTGAAAACTATCAATGCTTTCCTTAAATGTCTTTTAGGAATATTTGTGGAATCGATATAACTTATATTATTATTGTTTGTAGGTGAGGGTGGAGGAATGGATTTTGTTACTTTCTACTTGTTATTTTGTTTCTTTATAATTGCTTTAGTGCGTCTGGCCACTGTCCGCCACTATTCAGACCTTTATGTGGTAGAGTATCCCCTTTGCTTATTTTCGTCCTCAGTTAAGATTCATTTCACAAAAAAAAAACAATCTATCTGAAAATGTGACAGATCGACGGACCCGAATTTAATAGTCCCGCGGCTACTGAAGGCTAATAAATAAATACCAATGTTTAATTTGTCTATTTTTTATCTTCTTTCAGATACTTGTACCTGAGTGCTTTTGTGAGTTTAATTTTCACACGGTACTTTTACACATGGTACCCTGAGGTGGTTAGCTAAATGACAAGTACTAGGGAAGAATTAAAAACATATAATTTTTGACATGGTTTATATGGTATAGTTGAATTTCACTTGTAATTTCATCCAAAAGCAGGGATTTTTATAACAGACAGATCCCCGTACGATCCACAACATAATCCCAATTCATGAACGCAGCGACAGCAAAAGGCCTGGTTGATTTCTGAAACCTTGAAATTGCGTCCTTATCAATCTTAATATATATTCTTTCATTGTATAAAATTTGACAACGATCCTAACTTAACAGAAATACACAATACCCCGCCACAAAAACCGAAAAACGAAAGCGAAACCAAAAAACTCAATACAGACTGACAACTCCTTAAATTAACTTTTGTTTTGTTGTAAAGAACTGTAGCCAACATGCAGTATCCGCTCTTTACTAAACAATAAACCATATACTTTTATGCTTATGTAACTTTTTTTGTAATTGTCTAGTACATTTCATGTTACCAACCACCTGGGAGTGTTAGTTTTACAGGCGCCCTGTGAGAGTTGAACTCACAACAACAAACAGATTCAAGTACCGCCAGGAAGAAAAAGAAGTTTTTTCTTTGGAGGGGGGGAGTCACGTATCGATATATACAAATGAACTCGGCCCCGCAACGAACTAGGTACCGTAACTGACTCTAGCCTTGATTCAAAGCTAAGCCCTAAACATAATACTTACCCTAGTCCTGAGGTAGCCCTAATCCTACCCTTTACAGACAGCTTGGGTAGCTGGGGTTTTCTTGTTATTTGAAACTTATACCATAATGCTTATGACACCTATTTTAACATCTGAAATGGTGAATGACTGGGGGTAGTTCCCCAGTGGCTAACTATTATTAGGCATCAGTTCAGTCCCGGGATTCACGAAAGCTACTTAAGTTAAGCTTACACTTAAATGCAGGGAAATCCCTTAACTCAAGCTTGAGTGTCCTCTTATAATTGTCACACTTAAACTTACCCTTAATTTAGCGAAAAGTAAAGGGTGCTCAGGGGCACCCTTAAACTTAAGTAAAGAGATTAATGATAACTTCTTGAATATGGCTTATTTTTGCATTTCGACTGAATTCAGGTGGGATAAGGATATAAAGAAATGATAAAAACGGCAAAAATCAACAAAACTCCATTTTTCCAGAAGCATATTCACATGTTGGTTATTAAAGAGACGGAATAATATGCAAAATAATTTCGAAGAGATCATATGATGACTTTATACATATGAAAGTGCTGTCATAGATATTCGACTGCAGCAACATTGTGCAATCATGTGACACATTGCTATAATAATAGGGTATAAAAAGCAATGGTCACCGGACTTTTATGAGAAATAAAACAGAACTAAAACGACTCAGATTTCTTTCGGTTTGTATTGCTAAGAATGGCAAAGAAACAAATTTTGAGACTAATTCCAAAACAGAACGAAAACCTGCAACATTTTTCCTCTCATATTGTACATAATTACGCACTAATCATTCAGTCAACACTTGAGATAGTAAAATATGGGGGTCCCCCCACTCACTTTTCACACTTTTTTCAGTGATGACATATACAACCATTTCCCGCCCAAATTGCAAGAGATATTAATACTACTGTACTGCAGGCTTATAGGCAATAGGGTTAAAAAAAACATTTGGTGGAAAAGTCCACGATTTGTTGCCCTGATCCACCCTTTTTCGCATTACTGAACCGAGCACACCGTTCTCTGACATTGGCGCTGCTTTGTGATCCAGTCAGTTCTAATGTCAAACAAATTGGGTGGCCAGTGGCGTTTAAAATGATTTTCGAACCCTGATTACCCAATAACTTTGCAAAGGATATAATTCTGCCGCCCCACGACAGATAGCAGAAAATTTAACATTTCAGTTTATACACAATTTGAAAATTCTGATCCTGATTCTAAATTCACTCACTAGATGGCTCAGGGATAGCCGCATTCCTCTTTAAATAATTTTTATGCTTTTTTGGTAGACACCGCTTTCAAATTGATTCGGAGATGTCGTTTTTGTGATGTTATACCGGTTAGTTGGCTTTTCAGCGGCGATTCTGTAAGATGCTGATCGATTGACTATGCTGTACAACTGACTGCACTGCATTGCTTCACAATTGTTCACATTCTACAAAGCGGAAAAGTCTCAATTAATGGGGTGGTGAAAAGTGATTCAAATTTTTTTTCAGAAATGAAACACCACCAAAAATAACAGCATTGGCCAACATGCTATCTTGCTATCTTGAGTTGTCATTTTTAAGTGATAATGTCTAATGATGAGGCGAAATGAAGCTTGCTACCAGATTTCAAGGACTGATAAGACAATAACGTCAGCATGATATTTCCCATGCTGTATGGTACTGGCTATGATAGCCTTTATGATTATACCAAAACGCTAAAAATGGAAATGTGAAAAATGAACGTTAATAGTAATAAAAAATGGGACCAAACGTTTTGCAATATTTCTCCAAAAAACCGTTTCACCTAGCTTTTTTTCAATTTTGTGAATGTTATTTTTCAACGGGACTTTGCGGATAATGCATCAAAAGCTAAAAACAAAAACGTAAAAAAGAAATGAACACATTCTTAGCCAAGATGAAAAATAGAAATGAACAAATAATTAGAAAAATTGCAAGTACAAATAATTAACTACATCAAAAATAGGAAGTCTAACATGTTTTAATTTTAATACCTCTTGCATTTTCTCATCTCAATAATGAAGAAATATAATGGTTAAGAAAGAAACGAAATTTGAGGGCATTTTTAAGAGGAGGCCTTGAAAACATGATAATGCTAACATTGAGCCTTGCCAAATAGTCTTGTCTGCCACAGAGAATGAGAAAATTAACCAGCTTGGTGACTCGAGAATTTCTTGTTCCAGAATATCATTCAGCCATTTGTAGACGCTGTCTTCGTACTTTGGCGTCGTCGCCTTGCTGTGATCTCTGCTGTTTATGATATGTCCTTGTAGACAGTCCTTTCGTGCCCTTGGCGTCATCGCTTTGCTTTGACCTCTAATTGAGAGACATTCTTGTTGACACTCTCTTCCTCTTGGCGTCGTCGCTTTGCTGATCTCTGGTATTTGATAGATGTCTAAGAACATAGTCTGGGAGGTGCTCAGCTGACCGAGGCAGGAGAGGTGGGTGAAAAAGAATCCACGGAATCTTTTGAAGGCCAAAAACACTTGCTATTTTGAGATAAAAAGAAATAAAATTTAGCCAAGAAGAATTTAGCATCCAAATGTGGTAAAAATTTGATCCCGTCGAACTCGTTTACTGGTTTTCACAATATTGATCCGATAGCAGTCTACCATTATTAATGGAAATTTCGATGCTCAGGAATTGATCATAATTTGTTCGTTTCTTATTTGAAAAACATATGTTTTTGTAAAATAACACTAACATTATGAATTTATAAATTGCTGTTTCAAAAGGTTCGACGTGTTTGTTGCATAAAAAAGAAGTGGAATATTTTCAGAAAATCTCTTATACGAAAGGCCATTTTCGGTACTGTTTCTGCCTTCTGGGTACTTTTTCTTATAAATTTGTACACTTCTAGATCTAGATCCGGTCAGAATGCTTCTTTTCTGTGCGTTGACCCGGCCCTAGATGAGACAGAAGATTATAATTCCTTGCCTAACACAATGTACATAAATCTTACGAATTCTGTATTCCTTTCTACCATACACTTTTATGAAAGTAATTACATGGAACTTAACAAGGCTCCGCCTTCTTTAGTACTTCTCGCACAAACAATATAATATGTTATAACATTTCGTACGTTCGACTGAACAATGACCAATACTTTTATTTCCTGTTGCAGTCTCACGGCCTTCAGAAATTTTCCTGCTCGTCCAGATCTGACTGGTACATCTAGCAATGACTCTGTAAACAAAGAAACAAAGGCAACAGAGGACTGGCCACCATCACAGCATTTTGCTCAACTCGTTGAATAACAAATAAGAAGTTAATCGGACTTTAACTGAAAATTACGCAAAAAAATTCCAGCTCTTGTTGAACAGATGAAAGGGGTCAGAGTGTTTATTCTGTCAGGCTACTATTTAGCCTCCAACCTGGGATTTAACCCGAAGGGGGGTTATGGTTTTGGACGTTGTCTCTACGGCCATCACTGGCTGTTAGTTACATCCTGATAATCCGTTCCCTATGGTATTTGGTATGATCCAGGACCTATCTTTGTCTGATGGTGCGCTTCCTTTTAATTTTGACCTCAACCCTATTTCAAAGTCACAAAAGTCGTCAACGTTAACTTTAATTCTTGGGAAGCCGTGCGTTCTGCGTCGACTTGCTACCTCCAGTTTAAAAACGATTTCCAGGACTGAATAAAAGTGTCGAAATGCCTCCAAAAGACTCGCGATGGCGCAATTCACACTGTACACAAGATATTTGAATATGACGGACTAGTAACGTGTAGAGCATAGGACTCATGGAGCAGAGGACAGGCCCCTATCCAGGGATGTGAAACGTGTGACGCGGTGTGCGAATAGCCAACACAAACACACACAAGGCTATGTTCGCAGCAGAGCGCGTGATGTGTCTTGCCGTGTACCGAGTGTATGCATATATAGCCACTACGTGAAGGCTTTACCACATTTTGAACGCTTCTTTCACCTTAAGTCTTTAATGGTTTTCTTTCGCCATGAAACCTCCATCACAACAATTTCCGCACCTTTCAAACAATTTGTGCAGCAAATTGCAAACTGTGAGCTCCTTCCACACCATTTGATATCATAACGTCGTAACATTTTGTCTCGTTAATTCTGCTTGTGCAGCTCTTGCAAAAGTAGGCCATCATTTCATTGCCTAAATCTGACTTAATTTATTAATTCCTTGTCTACACCGTTATACCTTCGCAGGATTGTCCCAGGCTTTTAAAAAGTGTTCTTTACTCGAGTGATACAACGTTCCACTTGTCTTTTTTATGTACAAATAGGCATGTTAGCAGATGCTACCATTTTTAACTCTGTAAAAACCTTTTAATCTTTTTTTTTTGCAGCACATAGTGTGAGTCCTTTTTATATTCTACCTACCAGTTCTAGCTATATGAAAACCTTTTGATTTTTGCAGATAACCAAACACTACGTTCTACGAGTTCTTTTCATATTACAGCTAACTTTTTACTCCTGTTAGCTGTTCATAGTTTTTTACTTTTATTAAAAATTGTCCCCAACTTTTTCCAATGTAAGCAGCTAATCACATACCACGAGGTCTGTCACATTCTAGCTACTTTTTATTAGCTCTGGGTAGATGTTCAAATTTGTTTCTTTTTAACTCTACGAGGTCGTGGGTTGTTGTTTCAGCAAAGGTCGTACATAGAAAAATGAATCAGTACCGATATGAACACATGTGGTTTCACTTAAAAATCCTCACAGATTCGCTTTTTCCTCATCTCTCAACCACGACAGTGTTACAGATGAAAATCCGTTTCGACTTTCATTTATATCTGCTCCTAGATTTGCTTAATTCTTATTCATATAATGCATATGTCTCTTACACACCATGTGTCTCTTAAAATAGTAAACCATGGCAGGTTACCAAAATGTAAACAGTCTGAGAGATCATCCAGAGGAATACTAAAATAGGGTTTCGCCAACATCCGTTCCAAGGCCTTGGCATAATCGTGCTCACAGAACGCAACAGCCACCCTTACAACAGCCCGTGGATTGGTTTAAGTGACTTCTCGAAGTCGGCAAAATATAATCAGCCTGACAGGCTATTGATATGAACATTCAAGCTTCGTAATAATCTGTTCATATACTTTGGCAGGGCCCTGTTCACAACATGCACAAGAACTACATTTAAGCAATGCAAAAGTCGATTCATGGTATTGGCTGACCGCTTACGATTACCAAATTACTTCTCATGACTGCTAACTTTTAATAGCTCTCCGTCCCATGTCAGCTGTGCTAAAAGCTCTGCATTAAATTATATCCCCAAATTTGGGAGAGGGGGTGGCCTGACGGAGCTCTACTGGCCACTCAGTAAAGTCTTTTGCAACAACCTGTTCCTCTGATGTATATCATTGGTGATCATGTTTGTATCTTTTGCTGCTGTTTGGGCAAGAGTTCTTCTTCTTTTTTGGTTGATCGAAAGTGGTCCGTCTCGGCTAGTTCGTTCATTTATTGTTCAAAATGGTTGTTCTTCATAAAACCCTAAACATTAAAAACCCGCAACATTAGAAACCTACAGAGAGATAAGATTAAAGCCATTCTGGAACATGTTAGCCATAAAACGGCGAAGTTAAGATAAGATTGGAAGAATTGAAGGACACCTCAGCCATAAAATGATTGGAGCAATTGTAGAACACCTCAGCCATAAAATCATTGAAGCAATTCTAGAACACCTCAGCCATAAAATGATTGGAGCAATTCTAGGACATCTCAACCATAAAATGTGTAAAGTAGGGATGAGATTAGATTAAGGCAATTCTTCCAAATATTTTTGACGCAGAGTGCGGTGGGAGCACTGGAAATATTTAGAATTTATAGCTTTAACAATTACTCTCATTTTTTCTCCAGAATATTCAGAACTAGAGTGTCAGAGTGACCGGACCGGAGTTTAGAAAGGGTTATACTACTGCATCTTTCATCGTGTCTTTTTTTACAATTCTGACAGCATTACATTTTGAAATTAAAAACTAAGTTTTAAAAGTTATTTTGACAATTTTCAAACGTGTTTGATCAGTGTGTGAAATTAAAAAGAAATCCGATCAAGAGCTTTGAAAGCACAGTCGACAACATGTTCCATTACGCGGACAAATCAAAACGCGAAGTTTTACCAAATTTTAAATATTGTGGTTTTAATATTTTATGAATCCAAACAAAGTAATCGTCTGTGTAAAAGATCAAAGCAACTACTTTGCATACCTGCAATATATGCTCTGTCTGTGTGTAAAAGATCAAAGTAATCAAACCTATACTTTCGAACACGACGTTTCATAACGCGAACAAACTTGTATTAACGATAAGTTTTGCCAAATTTCAAAACACTGTAATTTTGTCATTTTTCAAAATTTAAAACATGCTGTAATTTTGACAATTTTCATTAATCCAAACAAATATACAATGTTAGACATTCTATATGCACTCTATCAATGCGTGAAATTTTATGACAATCCGTTTAATAGTTTTGGAGACCTAACCTGGCCATGTCAACCAGATGTTTTGAATACCGAACGCGTATATTATGTTCAAAGTGATAATTGTGCATAGTCTGAACGTTAACTGACGGAAAGGAATCAAAATAGACCATAACGTCCAAATTTTTGTTAACTATATAAGTAAACCCGATTTAAATATTGTTTTATTCATGCCTGAAATAAAAAAAAACCCAATTAAGAGCTTTGGAGACACAGTCTCGACAACATGTTCCATTACGCGGACAAACAATATCAAAGCGAAGTTTTACCAAAGCTTTTTTCACAGCATACTGGCTCATCATTTTGTCTTACTAAGAGAAAGCAACTATAAAAACACAGAGAACATTTTCGTACGATGCGCCTTTCCGCTCCATGCACATACCCCAACGTGCCCACTCACACCATCATTTTTTTTTCAATAATAACCAATGTGGCCTTTGAAGTAAAACTTGTACCCAAAACGCATAAAAGATTTCGACAAAAAATTTCTATCGTTCATTCTAAGAGCGAACCCAACTAATTTCTGACAAAAGCAACTGATAAATACTAAAACCACACGATAAGTTCAGTATATCTGAATCAACATATTGGAGGAATCATTTTCAAAGATATGGCAGCCTTACTTTGTACACAAACAACAGCTGTTAAATGGTGAAACCACATAATTTATTTTGCAAATGTATTTTTAACTACTTGAGAGATAATATAACAAAATTAACAAATTAGTGTGGTAACAGAGAATTAGTAAAACTGGAGTGACGGGAGCTCCATAGAAATAATAGGTTACATAATTTTCGGATTTCCCAAATCTTTCAAAATACAGCATTTGATCATCTCTTTCAAGTACTCAAGGATTGCATAAACTTTTGAAGTAAAACTGGTACACTGTCCTTGGACCCAAGACGCTCAGTTACATTTATTAGTTCTTTTGTGAATAATGACGTAGCTGTGCGCTAAAGAGCATGATACCGAAAAATAGCAGAAAGAATGCCAGAAAGCTTTACGCTTAAAAAATCAAATGCATTCAACTCGCCTGTGTACTGATTGAGAGGAACATCTTTCTACATTTCCCATTGGATTTCAGAATGGTGTTGACTTGATTCTTTTTCCCAGATACTGTGTACCATTCGGTGTTGCGTTCAGTGCATTCGCCTCGCATATCTTTGTGGGTAAGAGTAACATTGCAAGGTTATGAAGTGGTATATAATATTCCCTTTTAATCAATTTGCACATAAGAGTTCATTTATGGATCCTAGACGTTTTGGCTTATGTTATTACATAAAAAAGCTCGTAAGTCGATTTGCGAAGAATAGGCAGCATGACCACTTTCATCACCTAAACATCCTTAATATTCTTAAATCTACTCAGATCAAAGAAAATGGCGCCAATAAATCGTTATAACTAACAGTCACAGACAGTAACATAGCTGCCGTTGGATCTCATCGACGCTAAAAAGCTATCAGCCATAGCTTTTCTCACGTAACTACATAAAACTAGATGTTTCTGAACTTCAATGATGGAATTTCGTTTCTTGAAAATTTTCTTGAATGTACCCATTAATCCCCAAATGTCACTCTTCATCCTTACACCCGCAAGATGGAAGTTTCTTGTTTTAGGAACAAATTCGCCTCTGTTGATGTTATCCCAGTAGAATAAGAAAACCAGTTAAGGGAGAGCGATTTAGTCAAGGATGATGTATGCTGTAGAGATGTCTGCTGATTTTGAGGGGTGAAGCGCCATCTAACAATTCTACTTGAACCGAAAGGCATAAATCAGTTTGCAAGGACAGTGTTTCGATATATGGGTAAGAGTAACATTGCAAGATATATTCGACTATTATTTGCTGATAGAGCAAACACTTGTGTGCATAAGTATTTGGTATAATTTTGTAGCACAGAGACACTAGTATGAGATCTGGGGCTGGAAAATACATTGCATAGTACCATACAAGTTTTCTTCGTCTTTTTAGCCTAATTTCTTGTTAATCGCGTCGAAGGTTTAGGGATTAGAGCTAAAATCAGTTTCAGTGGTTCCAGTACAAGCAAAAGGCATACAGAACAGAGCATGATGCTATTCTCGTAGCTAGTGAATGCCCGGATGCAGAGAAGTTAGCAATTGATGTGTGCAGGCATTTCCGCGCCTCAGTAATAGTAGAAGAAAAGTGGTGGTGTCCTGCACAAGAGCGTGAGCCCAAAACGTTGTCACTCTGTGGTGCCACAGACTGTGACGAACGGGCCCAGAGTACAACATTCTATTACTAATACTAAGTTATAAGTTACATAACAGACAGGTAAAGCAGTTGTGGGTGACGATGTCGTCAGAGAAGGCACGCCTCTCCGGGCTAGAGCAGAGATTTAGATTTAGACCTAAGTGGCAACCGCAGCACCCGCCCCCGTAACTAACAGAATTCTTGTGATTATGGCGCCACAGGCAACTGATATAATTGCTCCAGCTTCGTCACCCGCCCTATACGTTTCAAAGTCAATCGCTTCCTGAGAGCCTGATTTCTGAGGTAAAAAGCTGGTATGTACCAAAAAGCCACTAAAACTGACTAAAAAGCCCTGGGAAAGAAACTACCGCGGAGACAGGTAACCTCAGAGGACGTAGTTTACGCCTCAAACGTCACGGCACCGCGACAAGACAGATATCAGACACCTAGGTTCAGTGTTCTTCACTGCCTGGCCAACAGAGAAGCAGGTGATGATCATCACAGATATCTGGATACAACTTTGCCAAAGAGTACTCTCGATGTCTGCGCTGTTCGCAGTTTTGGTGTAAGGTTAGAAATTGTCAGGGAAAAGATGTAGCTTTCAAACTATTTACTGTTACCGTTAGCCTCCCCTCCCCTACCTCTGAGCTCCATGCCTTGGTGACAGGATTCAAAGTGAAATTATGGGAGTAAATGGGTAGGTTACTTGTGACAGGGAGCATAAGACAGTCGAAGAAGAATGGGGTTCCATCATTAAAGTTTTGGAACAGCCGATTTTACATAGCAGCACTCGAGAAAAGATATAGATGATACATTTCTGGCTGTTTCAACAGAATTATGCAGCTGCAACATTTGTAAGGACAATAATCTATTTTAATTCGATAAAACGCTAATATAAGACATTTTTATTTGTTTCTCAATGTTTTATCCCCACTGAGATCCTACAGATTTCCTCCTATGAACACGCCAAATCTAAATTATGAACTGGTTTAATTGACGCAGCAGTGCGATTGTACTGCATATCCATGTACGCAACATCTGTGACGATTGAAGCTTGCATTTTGGAAGTGGATTTGTTAAATATTTTGTACCTATCAAGACTATTCACAAATCAACTACGCTTTTGAATTTTGTACTTAATAATTAATACTGTTGTACACGAATTAATTTCGTAGAGTGTTAAATTACTGCTGTCAGACAGCTCATGACACTTTTGATAATAGTGGCCTCTTCTAAGAAAAGCAATAACTTAAATCCATTAGCACTTGGGTCAAAACCCTCTGCCAACGCAACACCAAAGCTGTAGTCAAATCTAATAACAACATTTAGTGATTTCAATGGTTGAGAAGCTTCACAATTGACCAGAGCTCTCATTAACACCTTTTTCAAGAAGGCTGATTAATCAATAAGGAATGCTTGACGTCACTAGTTCTACTTTTCGAGTCAATCTAAGTATTTGTAATCTTCAATCGAAGTGACTTGCTTCAACTTCGTGAGTAACTGAATAACTGCAATTTTATCTCGATTTAGTAATATGATCGATATGATGACAGAATATAATAAGTTTACCATATGTTACGTGAAGTAACAAAAGAACTCGATGAGTTGATATCACTGTATAATTAGCAGCATTAAATAATGCTGCAATAAAAAAATTGTTTGTTTGTTTATTCCCCAAAGATGCATTAAACAAAATAAAAAGTAAAATTGTGATCAGTGGCTAGGGAAACAATAATGACATTAATTTTTGTGTCCTGAAGTGATCAAACCTGCAACAAAGCTCCAATACCACCTTTTCTTTGTATTGTGACGCTGAAACTTGTGTGTAATATAACTCACAAAGAAGTAAAGTGTTTTAAAAGCAGACTTTCATTTGTTACTGTCATTGGGACGTACAAAGACGAAACTGTTTCCAGATCGGCAAGCAGCACTACGTAGGCTTCTTTAAGTTACAGAAACTGGTATCTTTACCAAAAAGTTTATTAACTCATATGTATACTTTTAGATTTAAAGATAATGAATACAGAACCATTTGTCTCTCAATATAATTCTTGTCCGAGTAAAGAAGCAAAGAAAAATATCAAATAAGTATTATTTCTTTCTGACACATTATTTTAGTATGTGTCTCTTCGTAATTACAATCTCATCTAAGTGCCTCTAAACAATAGGTGATTCAGTAAGTAAGACGATAATTACATTGATTAATTGGTTATGAAAATATTTTATGCACCTCTAACTCCGTTAGCATTCTCTGAACTGAGGGCAATTCGTTATTGCAATTTTGTATTCCAAAACAGCAAAGGAGCAAAGCTGCAACTTAAAGCGGTTTACACATTCCAATTCAGCCTCTTAATTGCAAGAATTGGCGATCACTGTGAAACAACTGTGTTGCTAAACGCTGCAACAAGTACTACGTTTGAGTTTTCTTAAGAACACTTCAGGATTTTCATTAACCATAGTTTATTGAAGTCG
The DNA here is from genome assembly GCA_949752745.1 of Protula sp. h YS-2021. Classification (NCBI taxonomy): domain Eukaryota; kingdom Metazoa; phylum Annelida; class Polychaeta; order Sabellida; family Serpulidae; genus Protula; species Protula sp. h YS-2021. Next base: position 35,187,643 of record OX457033.1, read on the forward strand.
TACGATGCTGCTGATCCTCCTTTAATTTGTTTCGTAAATGATATGCATTTTATATACAAAAAGGACATCGAACTTTTGTCTTTTAAGTTCATATGTGAAGCACGCAGCCTACAGCCTCAAAAATACACAAGACAAAGAGCTGCTACCCATAGCGTGTGCGCAGATATATCGCATATGTATGTAATCTCATTTCGCCATGCTGCCTCTTCCCAATAACCATAACATAAAAACCATTATCATTTGGGTCAAAACCTCGACACAAAGTTTCAGCTGAAGCTAAGTCTAATAAGAATATTTAGGTACTTTAATAGTATAAAAGCTCTAATACCGACTAGAGCTTGAATAAATACCAAGATTCACACTCTCTTTTCAGGCCAACACTTTCAGCGCCACAGAAGCTTAGGCTTTGGAAGAATTTTTTAGCATAAGCCCATAAGTCCCCCAACCCCCCGCCTCCTTATGTTGTTAACACCCTAAAGCCCTGGATAATCCCCGTCCTTGTTGATACAGTTTCCTACGTTACATGAACAGGTCATACGTCACACATATTTGTCCATCCTCAAGTTAACATTGGCATTTGGATCGAATATGCTGCTGATTAGGACTTTGTTAATTTATTTAGGCTGTTTTTTATTATTTTTTATTGCTTTACAACCGATTTTATAGTTTGTGTTACACTTGTGCGAAAAACAGTACTTTATAGCAGAAAGCTATGCCGATTTTACAAATTTCTGAATGGCGAAATACAGGTCACACAGGTATCTAAATTTAATTAAGCGCACACAGAAGCAAGTCCAAGAAACGTCATATTTACACAAATGCCTCGCAAATGAAAAGGAAACATTTAAAAAGGTATGTTTTTTAAGCTTAATTTATAGCACTTACTGAAGAAAAAACAAGCAAATCTATTGTTATTACTTGCTACCCTCATCAAATGATTATACTAGAACCACACCATCAAAACCACAACATCACCACACCATCATCCCATCACACCACCAAAACATGATGGTGACACCATCATCCCATCACACCACCAAAAAAGTCACTTTTCACGATCAGGTACAACAATCCATGGAGCATTGTACTACGGATGTGCTTCCACAACATGAGTGAAAGAGTTAGCCAATGTTATATATATATATATATATATAAATATATATATATATATATATATATATATATATATATATATATATATATATATATATATATATATATATATATATATATATATATAGCTTAATGCTTGAGGAGACCTCACGTGCTGATTTATAAGGTTTGGAGAGACCGAAAATATTCGGAGACCAGAACCAGGTTCTCCTTATTTATAAGGCCTCCAGAAAACTCAGAAGTAGCCAATTCTTCTTACATTTTTAAGACGGACACTAAACTTAAGCATAATGTCTATAAGACATTACCAAAATGAAAAATTATGACTGAAAGACAAATTCGAAAAGCAGCCCTAAAGTCTACCCCATGTATATCTCACAACCATATCAAATACCACTCAGGGAGACCATTTGTAATTGTCATTTTTGAACAAAATCGGCTGTATATGGGCAAACTAAAATTTTCCCCATATTTAGAGAAGTTTACTCTATCACATGGCAAAGTTTCATGAAGGATAGACAAAAAAAGTCCTTTTTTTTATTCTTGGCCCGTAAATTCAACCTTGCTGAAAAATAACACGTGCTTCGATTTGATTTGTCGAAAATCAAAACAAAAACACAATATCAAAGCAAAAACAATTTGAAGGCGCATGCGCGAAAGATCTCTCGAGACGTCATTTTTATTTTATTTTATTGCACGTTTCAGTAAGTATAAGTTATACCATTAAGAACAAGTTGTAGTGACAATCAATGTCAATAGTGGTCCACTTGACTTGAATAAACTCTGGATATGTGGTATATTAGGAAATATATTGGATGTTGCATTTTCTAGAAAGTGGATACGACGTGACAGCAAATAAGCCAATTCGCACCTTCGGGTCGTTTTTTTTGTATCATTTCCTTATCTCCTTATCTTAACTGAATGAAGTCGAAACGCAAAAACTTTTCGGCAAAAGTCAAAGTGCGAATTGGCTTACTGGTTGATCAACATCATTTCCTCATCATAATCATAATCATATCTATGTTCTAACTCTACTAGCTTAGCACTTTGAGCCACCTCCCGAAAACAACAATTATTCCGAAAATAATATTTTTGGCCGAACCTCCCGACACCTGCTACTGGTCCTAGAATGCAAAATCTTGAGCTGCTATAAGTAAACTGTTAGTACACACACATGTAAAGTCGGGTTTGTTGTCATAGGTAATCCTTATAAGCCAATTCGCACTTTCGGGTCTTTCCGGTTAAGGTGTTGTTTCGACTGCAATTTTTGGGATAAATTATAAAAAAAATGATAAGGGAAAACATCAAAATTCTAAATTTTCTTTCAACATGCACACTTTCAAATTTACAAAGCCATCACATGATCTTTTAAAAAACATTTTACACATTTTTCAGCCCCTTTAATAACCAATGTGAGAATATATTTCTGGCAAAATGGAATTTTGTTGATTTTTGCCGTTTTTATCTATCATTTCTTTATATCCTTATCCCAACTGAATTCAGCCGAAACGCAGAAGTCAAAGTGCGAATAGGCTTATAGCTCTTAGCAGTCATTTTGGAAAGCGAGTTGATAGTCTTACAGTTTGCACTTAAAATTTGTATTTCTGGAGGATAAAATAAAGTGGCGAGTTACAGCTCGAAAATCCTGCCCGAAAAAAATATATCGACCTTGTATTTTCGCAAATCACGACATTTTACTTCGCGCAGAACAGAAAATATGTGTAAAATCCTGTATTTGCCACATAAAAAAGCATTACCGGCTCGCGTCCAAAACACCACAGCTATTGCGAAAAAACCATTGAAAAGTGACAGACGGTCCTAGGTTACTGATAGAAAAATATAGAAGAAAAATCGCAAAAAACATACAAGAAACTGAACTTGAAACTATTTGTTAAAATCTTTAATAATTTTTTAAAATAGCATACGGCTTGTTAACAACATTTTTACAGGATTATTTTATTCGAAACGCAGAATTTTTGCGCATTTTAATGGGAACGCCTAAGTGTGATTTGGCTTATTTTGATGTAGAATTTCGACTTTTTCAGACATTGAGTTGTCATGCTAGTGAAAAACCTGTCACCGCATGTACCTAGCTCCAAGTCAGCTCTTCATTTTCTGGCATATATTTTAAGATAAATCTGTGATATCTTATATATTGTGAGATATATCTCTATGATATCTGTTGGGAAAAGTGATTTAATTAGTGTCTCCGTGTCACTCCCTACCTTTCCCCTCCTTTACCCTCCTCTTTCCCTCCCCCCCCCCCTCAGGAACACACGAAAACAGTTGAATGTGACCAGAGTGGTTTTTTGCTGAGGTTTATGTGCGCTGTTTTAAAGCAGACCGCAAAGCTGGCAGTGACCTATTTAGCAATATAGTGTAAACATGGCCCTGCGCTGATAATCGATCAATGTGTGAGAAGCAAGTGCATTGCAAAGTGAAGGCTTGTTGTTTAAAAAAATCGATTCGAGAAGCCTGTAGCTTTCAGTGACGGTTATTAAATGAGAGCTGCGTTTCCCTTCAGTCAGTGTGTTTAGGTGTTGATTCACAGCAAAGGTGTATCCCAGTGTAGGGTAGATATGTTAGGTCACCTTGTTTTATAAAAAAAACAAGACAGTTGCTTTGGTGGTGCGTTAGGTGTTGCTTAGTCCGGTAAATTATTATTTTTTTTGCATTAAACTAAAGCGGCAAGTGACCGTATCCCCTTCTATAAAAAACATTCAGAGGTTACTGCCTGTTGATCAAATTTAATTAAATGTTGACCTGAGGGTCAGTGTTAACCCCTCTCCCCTTGTTATTGTTATTTTTTAATGTAAGCTAGAATTATTTCAGTTATTTAAATGAATTGGGTGAAGCAATGGGCTGATATACAAGAGGCGTTGCCAAGTAAAATCAATTCATGAATCCTGTGGTTCTAAGGGACGGCCGATTGGAAGGGTTGCTGGGTTGATTCCAGTAACAAAAAAAAGAAAAAAATCAAAAGTTACCGCCTGTTGATCAAAGGTAACTAGATTTTGACCGTAAAGTCAGTCGTAAACCCCCGCCCCCCCCCCCCGCCCCGCGTTATCGTTGTTTTTTTGGGGGGGGTGAGTTAGTGATTTCAGTGAATACATAGTGAAATATACGCTGAAGTGAGGCGGTATTATTATTATTTTTTCTTTGGTTTTTGTGAAGTTTGGAAGTGAAGTGAAACGGAAACAGTAGCAGGTTGTTTTACGGTAAAGTGTACGTGAGCGAGTAGTTTCACGATAACGGTGCCACCGAAATAAATGTGTGCTTTTTCTTAGTTTACCATTGTTAGGATTTAAAAGTGAGATCAATGCGAGAGTTTAAATCATTATTAATCATAATTAATAACCAGGTGCATTAAAAAAGTTTGCAGTGGAGGAACATACGTGCTCTGCACGTCCATACGGCCAGTGACCTATTTAGCAATATAGTGTAAACACGGCCCTGCGCTGATAATCGATCAATGTGTGAGAAGCAAGAGCATTGCAAAGTGAAGGACTGTTGTTTTATATAAAACCCATTCGAGAAGCGTGCAGTTTTCATTGTCGGTTATTAAGTGAGAGCTGCGTTGCCCTTCAGTCAGTGTGTTTAGGTGTTGATTCACAGCAAAGGTGTATCCCAGTGTAGGGTAGATATGTTAGGTCGCCTTTTTTATGAAAAAAAACAAGACAGTTGCTTTGGTGGTGGGTTAGGTGTTGCTTAGTCCGGTAAATTGTTTTTTTTTGCATTAAACTAAAGCGGCAAGTGACCGTATCCCCATCTTAAAAAACATTCAGAGGTTACTGCCTGTTGATCAAATTTAATTAAATGTTGACCTGAGGGTCAGTGTTAACCCCTCCTCCCTCGTTATTGTTATTTTTTAATGTAAGCTAGAATTATTTCAGTTAGTTAACCCAATTGGGAGAAGCAATGGGCTGATATACAAGAGGCGTTGCCAAGTAAAATCAATTCGTGAAACCTGTGGTTTTAAGGGACGGCCGATTGGAAGCTGCGTCTATCCTCAGTCAATGTGTAAAGCTGTGTTCATGCAGTGTTGGGTTGATTCCAGTAACAAAAAAAGAAAAAAAATCAAAAGTTACCGCCTGTTGATCAAAGGTAACTAGATTTTGACCGTAAAGTCAGTCGTAAACACCACCCCCCCCCCGCGTTATGGTTGTTTTTATTTTTAGTGAGCTAGTGGTTTCAGTAAATACATAGTGAAATATACGCTGAAGTGCGGGCTTTTTCTTTGGTTCTGTGAAGTGTGGAAGTGAAGTGAAATGGAAACAGTAGCAGATTGTTTTACGGTAAAGTGTACGTGTGCGAGTAGTTTCACGATAACGGTGCCACCGAAATAAATGTGTGCTTTTTTTTTTAGCTTACCATTGTTAGCATTTAAAAGTAAGATCAATACGAGAGTTTAAATCATTATTAATCATAATTAATAACCAGGTGCATTAAAAAGGTTTAAAGTGGAGGAACATGCGTGATCTGCACGTCCATACGGCCAGGTACTGATATCTTGTGTATATATACGGTGGCGGATGTTGTGGTAAACCAAAGTCAAATATTATGGGTGTACAAACTAATTTTATACGTAATTCTGCATCTATCAACTATTTTAGTATATATTTTACAAAAACCCACAACCCCTTCATTTAAATATTTGGTCACTTGACTTGGGTCACGTAACATTTAAAGGCCAGAATGCAAACAAACATTTCGCAGGTGGATGTGGAAGCTAACTTTTCTACACTTTTATGAGCAAACAAAAGATATACAACTCACTAAAAATTGTGCCTGTTTTACAAAAGGGTGTATGGGCATGAACTATCTGTAACTGTTTGAATAGTAGGGATTGGTATGCAGGATTCGTGCCTCAGAGCATATGAAGTTGATCCCTGTTAGTGGAACAATGAAATGCTTCGTAGCTCTGACAGAGAGATATATGACTATTTGCTACCTCCCAGAAGAATTAATTTCAAGCCCTGCTTCAGATATAAAAAAGCTCTACCTATGTTGGCATATTCTGTTTATGGTCTCCCAAAGTCGTATTTTAGGGTTATGTATATATGAGTGAATGTATATGATGCACATTTCGTCTCCCCATTTACCCTTTTTTCATGTATGATCTCTCTAGCTGTTAACTTCAGTGTCTTTTAAGATATACGAAAGGTCTTTCTATGTTGGCATATTCTGAGAATGGTCTCCCAATGTCGTATGTCAGGGTTATATACGAGCAAAAATAACCGATGAACATTTGGTCCACTGTTTACTTATTTTCATATTAGGTCTCTCTTAGTGTTATCTTTGTATCTTTTCAACAAAATTTTTGTCATATTCTCTTTGTTTTATCACAATGGGTTCTTGAGGTCTGTTAGAAGCTTCATATCGATCTTTATTGGATTGTTCTCGTTCAACCAAGAAACGGAATACTGAAATTTGCCTTTCAGGGTTACGAGGCGGTGAACTTTACCTTGTTGTTTCTACTCTTTCCATGCCATTTCCCTCTCTACACAAACTTAAAGATATGACTTTGTCGCTTTATTGGAAATAAACTATGTCAATGTCGCTGCGGAGAATCACTTTTTCATTCTCTTGCCTTTACTTTAGGTGCCGTGACCTCTCAGATTGGGACTTTCACGACGTTAACATTGTCAATAAAAACATCAGCACATTTTTATCCAATTCGCATTTGAAACAAACGTTTTAAGTCTTAAATACTGCGACCGGGGTTCAAACGAGAGATCCAAACTTCCTACAACGACTAATAACAATATCTGTAAACTCTCTGTTGAATGTTGACAAAACAGAAAAGATCGCACACAAAATGTACCACTATTACGGAGTCTCCCTGACCTTACGAGTCGAGCATTAATTTCTGTTTATGTTGATATTGATTGTTGCTGTGCAGTTGTGAAACGATTTGATACTACACCTCCAAAAGACTATCAGTATCAAGGCCCAAATCAAATTGCTGCTCATTATCTACTTTTCGAACTGCCTGGACTGAAGCAAAATTCTCTTGTCCGAGAGTAACTGCGTTATTATATTGACCATTTTTTCCATAGCTGTCTTCCTTCAGCAAGCACTTTTCTCGAGGTTTGTTCTCTTTCACACAATTTGCCAGTTAGGCCACGGGACGATCTGATTGTGCTCTCCGTTGCTCTTTTTTGCTCATTTTTTGTGTTCGCAGGGCCGAATGCTAGCCTCCGATTTATGCAAAGTGACAATCATAATTTGCCTTGCATCAAAGGTTTCATCCAAAATAGTGACGCATGTGTCGCGAAGACAGTGATTTGTGTATCCGTGCTTTGTGGTGTCCAACAAAACACCATACTAAGCCCCACCCCTTTTGTCATTTTCATTAATGACCTCCCACTTCGAGCCCAGCCATCAGTCCGCTTGTTTGCTGACGACTGTGTCCGTTTTTGTGAGATTAGAGATGAACGTGACCATCTAATTGTACAGCAAGACTTAGAAGCCTTGAATTCTTGGGAGAACGATTGACTAATGGAATTCAATCCAGACAATTATTTTGTGCGCACTATTTAAAAAAGCGGTATCCAAAACTAAATAAATAATCATTGAAAAACACAGTAATTTAGACAGCCGATTCAACAACCCATCTAGGTGATGGAATTTCTAAAGACTTAAAGAAGTCGCTTGTCAGGGGTGGGATCCCCACCTAGAGTGCCACATCTTCAAATTAGAGTCAGTGTCGGAGGGCAGTACGATACGCGACAAATAGGTATCATAACAACAGTTCGGTCACCGATAAACATACATTCTATCATCTTCGAACCACCATACCACACCACCCAGCAACACAATAACACAAGTGTGCTCCAAGTGTCATTCCGGATAACATCAAGTTATATTAAGCAGACACATAAGTTATCGAAAGAACATATGGAATGAGTTACCCTATTGTTACAGAGCTGACACAACATTACCTTAATGTGGCGCTAGTGTCGTTAAACTAATCAGTCAATCAAGCAATCAGGACGCTGGTATATATTTCTCATCGATTTTCTGTCCTCCTTCATTATCAAATGACTGATATTGAACATGCTATTTTAATTTTTGTTTTAGAACATGAGTACTCATCCTAAAGTACGCTACATCATGTATATTAATGACGAAAAAAATTTTAAGGCCACCTTATCCTTTTGCCAGTGTTTTGACCTTGAAATTCAAACTTATGTCTGTGGCGATAAGAAAGGAATTTTGTTTTTCTGCGAAGTAGATTTTCTGAAAGCTTTAGGATGGGTAAACAAGAGATTTTGCGTGCGGTATCACTCATTTTGAAAGGTAGCCCTATAATTAAGGAGAATGAGACTTGGTTTTTAAAACCTAAAATTTATTGCACTAACACAAAAAATATGCTATTCAGGGGATTTTCTGTTTCTTAACATGTATGTGTTTTTTATTTAAAATCTTTTCTGTTGCAAGATCTCGCAAGTTAAGACTCAACTTCGTCTGTAAGACTGACCTACAGTTCCATTGTTAAAAAACAGTTGTTGAAAATTGTTTACGTAGCTTCTAAAAATGGATTTTTGTAATTTGCAAAAAAAAAAAAACTCAGCGAAAAAAAACATGATTGAAGATACTTTGGACTTCTTTGTATATCAAAATCAGCTTGTTGTATGTTGTGATGACTGTTACTTTTGTGACAAAATAATATAGCTATTGGTTGAAACAAGAAATATGTTTTCGTAGCCATCCAGTTAGGATGTACACAAAAGATTTGAAAAATTTTCACCCCCTTTCCCCTGTACACCAAAAGTTACGTTATTATGGATTTGAACATTAGCGCCCGCACTGGTCTAGACACAGCCTCCTTAAATCCGTCCTAAATGTATGGCCCCTTAGGCATATAATAAAAGCACTGTCATTGTACGTATCTGGTATGAAGTATTACTATTTTGTAGTTCCAGGAGAAGTCGGACGAAATGGCTCGTGCTCAGCGTATGGTGCGTTATTTATTTTTTATGAAATATCTGTGCTTTATCTTTTATCTTCAAAAGTTTTATGAGATTTATGGGCCTATAAATTAAGCTAGGGGTGGGAGAGCTGCCAATCAGAGGTCCCTCTTTATTCTTCGTACATACAAAATATGTACATACATTCATAAGAGATATAGAACGTGCCACTTTGAGAGACGTTATTTACTAATTTATAAGTGTTAGTGTGACCCAGAATTTTGGTAGACCTAAATGATGTTAACTTCGATGAGGAGGTAAGATAAGATTTAAAAATTGTTATCTTAAAATATTAATTTAAACAAAATGATCGTTTATTCTTCTTCATAATTTTCAGCTTCTTGCTGCTAAAGAAAAGTCTACTGGAAATATGCAGGTAAACTGAATAATGTTATTCAGAAATTGATCGTCGTTTACAGTTGCGTATAGACGGGTATATTTACTTTACTGTTGATTGGTTTCATTAATTTAATTGGTTCAATATAGGGATTAACAGTAAGACAAACATCAAGTTCAATATTTCAAGAAAGAGGGTACACTCTGTATTCCATAAAAATTGAAGAGCTTTCAGTTTTTGAAAGGACAATTTGCATCTTACTTTTATTGTACTCTAATTATTTCTACCCTTTTAAGAGAATTTTCAATATGCATATGAATATTGCATTTTACTAAGCGTACGTGCGTACAGTGGGCAGGGGGTATGGTCCAAAGCGTACGCACTGCGTACAAGGGGGGATCGGAAATTGACACATTTTTGCGTACGTACTAAATATTCACAACAATCTGGGGTATGATTGTCTAGATTGGCTAAAAAGATGATATTATCACTATGATATATTATAAATATACTGGTATGTTGTTATATTTATATGTAGTCACACATTGTGTTTCCCTTTTAGGTACTTGATCTGCTGTCAAGTGGTCTGCAGAAGATACTATTGCAGTGAAGGGCCTTATCCTAGTATGTATCTCACTCATTTAACCAAACAAAATTATAAATATTAAAAGTATAAATAGTTTGAAGGACTTTTCAGGGTGATCTGTTCTTAGAAATTATTATAGCTTGTAATTTATAAGGTATAGGAAAATTGACCTGGGCGGTTTAGTTATTCTAAAATATTGATATACACATCTGTCCATTACGGTGTCAATTGGTTAAATTTTAAATGTCCATTTCTTTCCTTTCAGGCAAGGCGAATATTATAGAATTCCTCGGCATGAATTCCACAAAGAGTATCGAACACTTACCCCAAGATGAACAGTACAAAAAGATACGAGCTAAAGTGACCAACGAAAGAAAGACAGTGCACATCAACATAAATAAAAATCTTGAGGTACTATTATCAAAGAAACAGCAGGTTAACCTAGATGATAAAGTTGAAGGGTGATGGAACACTTTTCTTAAAAGTACCCAGTCTTTGAAGTTTGCGGGCCCTTAAGTATATCGTCGCTACGCAACTACGTAGGCAGCAGGATGTCACTTCATTGCAGTGTAACCCCTTTTTTGGCAACGTTCCAACGACCACATGATTCTTTCTTCACATTTTATTTGAGTACAGTATTGAATTTTAAAAAAAAACAACGGAACAGAACCGAAATTTTGGAATTCGGTTTTCGGTAATCAAACCAACAGAGAAATTTCGCTCGGATTTCGCTGAAACCGGCACGCCCCTACTATTCTCAAATAAGAATTTTGAGTATACTTATCGACTGTGATAGCGTAGTTTAACGTTTCATTTATTTGTAGATCTCCAATACCAGACTTAGGTAGACCATGCTCGAAAAAAGAAAATAGGTAGACCTCATTTATATTCTTTGGATAAAAACATTTGTAAGTAAAGACATACGCAATGCTTTGTTTGTGAACGATTGTGACATTGTTCCTTCCAAATGTACGGCCCCACAAATAATTATGTAAATTCTCCTTATGTACCATGAATGAGTATGGCATATCTCAATCGCAGCAACAGTGTATAGATTTATATTTATTCATTTCATACTTTTTAAACTTTTGTTACTTTCAATAACAAGAAGCACTAACATAACACCCCAGAATAAATAACGACATCGGAAAGTGAACATCCATTTTGCACGTGCGCAAAAAGAGAGGGGAGCATGTCTATCCGTGTGAGTACGCTATTGTTAAACTCTTTAATGAAGGCTCAATTTTTGACATACATAGGGGGAGAGGGGATAAAAGAGTAACAAATTTTTGCGCACGCACTAAAGGAATGGCCCAAAATCTCAAGCGCGCTCTAAAGGACTAAAAGATCACGAAGGAAATTCACGGAAAAAGGGAATTGTACGTTTGCTCGAATCCCATAGAAGCACCCAGCCCATGGGCTATCCCTATAATAATACCTTTTGTGATGATATTTTTTCGGGGATAGGGAGATTTTATGTATCACTTTATATATGTATTTTTGTTCTTAATATTTATTGCCTATGTGCCTGTATTTGATGGTTTGAGGTTAAAGATAAGTAACAACCAATGTGTCATTGCTTCATGGTTGAAAAATGGTTGAAACACAAATAAAAACAGTACATCATATTTCACTTCTCTTTTATTAACACTCTCAAAAATGGTAGTGGCTTGATCAATTCGACATCGGACGGATAGCAACCAGTATATTTAATCACTAAATATATGATGTCTTGCGCCCAGTCAACAATTTGACCTCACTGTGATCTCACTGTGACTTAACAACAACCACGTGCTCATGTCATAGTATGATGTCACTGTGAGCTAAATTGTCATAATGTGCCATTGGGTAGAATAACACAAGGTCCCGGCACTGATAACTCCTGATGGTCGCACAATACACGCTCGTCGTGTCATCCCGTACTCATGACATATCTTCGGCACCCTCATGTTGCGATGAGGTAGCTTGACGTTGTTCCTTGTCAAGCATTGCCGCCGTCTCTGCGCCCTCAAACCTTGGCGTCTCTCGCGATGATTTCGTTCTTTCCACAACTTTGGGCCTGAAATAGAACGCGTGTGTATCTATTTAGATCTGCTACCGCTGAATAGGTTGCAAACGGCGGCTATGAAACTACACTTGAATATGCGAACAGGGTAGAGGTGTATTGAAATATCATTTTTTTAAATATAAATTCACGATTGCACTATGAATCGTTGAAAAAATGTTAACGATGAGAAATAGGTGTAGATCGTTTTGCCACTGATCACTTTGCAACCGACCACTTTTCCACCACAAAGAAATAAGCAAAAAATTCTTACTACTTATTACTTAAAACCTAGTAGCTACAACTAATCTATAAACTTACCTTATTTATTGATTTTAATTTACTCAAAACAGTAACAAATTTTGCTACTAGGTTTTACCTTTAGGCAACAGGCTTGTATGCATTGTAAATATGTGTTCGATCATTGTTTTGTATATCCATGCCTTATACTCCCTTCAGCAGCCATCTAAATATAAGCTAAGTTATATGCTAATTTTTCAGAGGGAGACCATGATATTAAAAACAAGACATGCGGAGACCAAGTGGATAGAGTTGAACAATATTTCTTTCTTAAATGAAATATAATAGTATGGTATTGCAGTTTAAAATAAATATATCTAAAATATATAAAATAAAGACAATGCTCCCGAACAATTCCCTTCGTAGGACAATTCCCCCTATGTCTATTCCCCCAATTCATTTTTATTTTTCTTATTTTTACTTTTATTTGTATTACTTCTCTCTTTTCAAAATAAATTATTGCCCTTTTATCTTTTAATTGGAGGCCGTGTAATTGTCCTTTCAACATTGTCGCGTTTTATTTTGGAAAAAAAGACAAGAGATGAGTACCACCTTGTGTTATTATCACAGTACAGCCCATTTCCCCTTAATTGAAACCTAGTAGCTACAACTAATTTATAAACTTATCTTATTTTTTGATTTACTCAAAATAGTAAAAATTGTCCTAGACCCATTGCTATATACATGATTTCAGTAAACATAACTCTGTAGGCTACTTTTAATATCATAGTTTTAATGTCCTAATTTTTCATTGGGAGACCATTGTATTAAAAAACCTACATACGGATAATAAGTAGATATAGTTGCACAATATTTTTTTCTTAAATGTAATGCTACAGTATGGTATTGCAGTTTAAAGTATATATATAAGAATAAAGAAAATTCTCGGGAATTTAAGGTATGCTTTGTATCTCACTTATTGAATGGCCTGCGACGGCGTCGCAAACAGTCGAAACACATATGTTGCGGAAGAAGTTGCGGAAGTGCAAATTTCTGACTGTTTCGAATAAAAAAAATCCGAGAATTTAATTTTTAGCACTTGTACTAGCAGTATTAAGTTTTAATATATTGCTAAAGGGAACAGGACAATACAACCCAGACAATTCCCCCAGTCAATTCTCCCTGGCAATTTCCCCTTCCTCAGAACAATTCCCTGTTAGGCCTATTCCCTAAATTCAGTTTTTGGTCTTATTTTTTTTATTTGTATTTTTTTCTCTCTTTTCTAACAAGTTATTGCCCCTTTATCTTTTAATTTGAGGCCGTGTAATTGTCCTTTCAACATTGTCACGCTTTATTTTGAAAAAAAAAATAACAACAAAAGATGAGTACCACCTTGTGTTATTATCACAGTACAGCCCATTTCCCCTTAATTAAAACCTAGTAGCTACAACTAATTTATAAACTTATCTTATTTATTGATTTACTCAAAATAGTAAAAATTGTCCTAGACCCATTGCTATATACATGATTTTAGTAAACATAACTCTGTAGGCTACTTTTAATATCACAGTTTTAATGTCATAATTTTTCATTGGGAGACCATTGTATTAAAAAACCTACATACGGAGAATAAGTAGATATAGTTGCACAATATATTTTTCTTAAATGTAATGGTATAGTATTGTATTGCAGTTTAAAGTATATATATATATAAGAATAAAGAAAATTCTCGGGAATTTTAGGTATGCTTTGTATCTCACTTATTGAATGGCCTGCGACGGCGTCGCAAACAGTCGAAACACATATGTTGCGGAAGAAGTTGCGGAAGTGCAAATTTCTGACTGTTTCGAATAAAAAAATCCGAGAATTTAATTTTTAGCACTTGTACTAGCAGCATTAAGTTTTAATATATTGCTAAAGGGAACAGGACAATGCAACCCAGACAATTCCCCCAGTCAATTCTCCCCGGCAATTTCCCCTTCCTCAGAACAATTCCCTTCGTAGAACAATTCCCTGTTAGGCCTATTTCCCCAATTCAGTTTTTGGTCTTATTTTTTTATTTGTATTTTTTTCTCTCTTTTCTAACAAGTTATTGCCCCTTTATCTTTTAATTGGAGGCCGTGTAATTGTCCTTTCAACATTGTCACGCTTTATTTTGAAAAAAAAATAACAACAAAAGATGAGTACCACCTTGTGTTATTATCACAGTACAGCCCATTTCCCCTTAATTAAAACCTAGTAGCTACAACTAATTTATAAACTTATCTTATTTATTGATTTACTCAAAATAGTAAAAATTGTCCTAGACCCATTGCTATATACATGATGTTATTAAACATAACTCTGTAGACAACTTTTAATATCACAGTTTTAATGTCATAATTTTTCATTGGGAGACCATTGTATTAAAAAACCTACATACGGAGAATAAGTAGATTTAGTTGCACAATATTTTTTTCTTAAATGTAATGCTGTAGTATGGTATTGCAGTTTAAAGTATATATATATATATATAACAATAAAGAAAATTCTCGGGAATTTTAGGTATGCTTTGTATCTCACTTATTGAATGGCCTGCGACGGCGTCGCACACAGTCGAAACGCATATGTTGCGGAAGAAGTTGCGGAAGTGCAAATTTCTGACTGTTTCGAATAAAAAAAATCCGAGAATTTAATTTTTAGCACTTGTACTAGCAGTATTAAGTTTTAATATATTGCTAAAGGGAACAGGACAATGCAACCCAGACAATTCCCCCAGTCAATTCTCCCCGGCAATTTCCCCTTCCTCAGAACAATTCCCTTCGTAGAACAATTCCCTGTTAGGCCTATTTCCCCAATTTAGTTTTTGGTCTTATTTTTTTATTTGTATTTTTTTCTCTCTTTTCTAACAAGTTATTGCCCCTTTATCTTTTAATTGGAGGCGTGTAATTGTCCTTTCAACATTGTCACTGTTTTTTTTTGAAAAAAAAAACAACAAAAGATGAGTACCACCTTGTGTTATTATCACAGTACAGCCCATTTCCCCTTAATTAAAACCTAGTAGCTACAACTAATTTATAAACTTATCTTATTTATTGATTTACTCAAAATAGTAAAAATTGTCCTAGACCCATTGCTATATACATGATTTTAGTAAACATAACTCTGTAGGCTACTTTTAATATCATAGTTTTAATGTCATAATTTTTCATTGGGAGACCATTGTATTAAAAAACCTACATACGGAGAATAAGTAGATATAGTTGCACAATATTTTTTTTCTTAAATGTAATGGTATAGTATGGTATTGCAGTTTAAAGTATATATATATATAAGAATAAAGAAATTTCTCGGGAATATTAGGTATGCTTTGTATCTCACTTATTGAATGGCCTGCGGCGGCGTCGCAAACAGTCGAAACACATATGTTGCGGAAGAAGTTGCGGAAGTGCAAATTTCTGACTGTTTCGAATAAAAAAAAGTTTGGGCGTATGAATTTATGTTTTGATGTTGGATATAATATGTAGCAATATATGGATACTTATTTGCCACCTCTTTTCTATAATTTTTGTGTTTTAGCAGAAATGCGATGGGATCTAATTCTTTTTATATGCTCTTGTAACGTATCGCTTGAAACATTTTGCACTATTTTATCATTGGATGTGCACTACAACGAGCGTGAAGAGTCTGAGTGTAAACATGGAGATACAGAACCTGTGATTTGAATGTGAAAATTGCGTGCGTGATCTGACTTCCAATATACAAGCGTTCATGTAAGCATAGGCTGAGAATACTTGCAGTGTTTCTTAGTGGTAAGAGGTAGCTAGAACTTTACATGGGTCGAGAGAGTGTCTGCAAGTATTTGACATCTGTGTGTCTGTAGGCATACACTGAATAGTTGCTTGTACCTGATCGTGAACCGAATATTAAGTTAAGTATTAGAAGCAAATATATCCAGCAAACCAATTAAAAAAACACCCGAACCCAAAATCCATATATTGAAAGAAAAATAGAATTTCATCAAAGTGCTAGCAACCTCTGGATGGCGTGCGTGTTTATTTCGGTTGAAATTAAGTAATAAGTATAATTTTGGCTTTCAATGACAGGTACAGAATCCCCCTCCAATCCCAAAAAATCTCCCTTATAAACACTCTGTTTAGTTCATGTAATAACTTGCTTTTCGGTGGCCAAATTTTGGGAAAAAATGAAACCTTGTCATTGATTTATAGTCAAAACAAACGACTACTATTGTGAAAATCCTAAGATTTAAATGAGGCTACAGTAAGTTTGTATATCTAAATCGCATTTAATTTAATACAGGCGAAATGTTTGACATAACCCAACTAAGGCCTCTATCTGTGCGCTATTGATTCATATACTTGTTTTGTTTCCTCAGTACTCTGTGTGTGCAGTGTTTGGCAAACGTGTTGCGTTACTTAAATACTCCTGTTTGTAAAACACGCACTAGCAAACCTCTGTTGCTGGGTTTCAGACAGGCTGTGTGTACTGCTGTCTGGGTAAAATAACGTCGCTATATCAGCGGAATAATTGGTTCTAAAAGATTCAAGGAAAATGGATTTGTTAGGCGTGTCTATGAAAGTGAAGGTTTCTGGTAGAAATATATCTTACGCTTGGGTATTTTTGCTGGATAGTAACGCCAGTTATCGTATTAATTTGTGAGTATAAATTGTTTGTACTTTTTTGGTTGATTACAGCCCCCCCCCCTCTAGAACAGTAGCCATCACATTGCAATAGAATTTTCTTGTTGCCCTCGCCCCGTGTGTCAGTTCAGTATGTGTACTTTAAGAGTCACATTTTGGAAAAAAAGTGTCAGGAATCTGTGAAATGTTGAGGGCTATTTTGCCCAGTTGTGTAGAGTGTTAGGCAGTTCAGTTTATGGTCAATTTCTCGATTGTATAGCAGAAATTCTTAAAAATTCATTGTGATTGGTTTAGTGGATAAAGGACCTGTTCACGGACTTTCATTTGCAACTAGTTTCAAGCCTCTAGGATGTGTATTAAGCGAGCCCTGAGGGGTTAGACGCACCATGGGGTCGATGGCACCAAACCAAGCAGAACCTTTCTGGTGTTGATGAGCTTCGACTAAGGTTTGCCTCAGATGTTTCATACCGCCACTTTCCGCAATTTTCCTTCAGTGACTTTTTCCGCCAGTTCGTCTGTGGTAAAATGAGACTGTGAACTTTTGGCTTCTTTTCATGACTTCAGCGCCTTGAATTCCAACGTGAGACTCTCGAAGACCGCAGTGAAAATAATAACTGCCTAGTGCAGTTCAGATGGGTTCATGTGCTAGTAACCTCTGAATCCAAAGCGGTGTTCAAAAAGGTTCATAATTAGTCAAAATAGGTCGTAATTAGTCAATGACAGGTTTAAAATTTACCCTTTACTTTCAGTAAATATTGTTGTTTTATTCCCAGAATATTTCTCTCTTTTTACCACCGAGTTTTGATTTAAAAAAAGCAAAACAAAAAAACTTGTCATTGATTTCCAGTCAAATTAATGACTCCTGCTGTTGTGTAAATAACAAACATTGCAATAGTTTTCAGTGAAAATGCAGAGTTAAAAGTTTACAATATGCCCAGTGGACATGTATATGTAATCATGTTTACGCTAGTTGTTTTGTGAAAGACGTAGTTGAATTCTGTATAATTTTTCCATGAATGTCAGGTTAATTTTGTTAGCGATCTTAAAATTCCGATGTGGTGTCATAATTTCTTTATACGGGCATGTTATGTCACTTGGGGCATGTTATAATGTTAAATAAAATATGTTTCAATAAAAAAATGATCTCCTTCCCCTCCCTACTGGTGAACGAATGTTTTATAAACCGTGTGTAACTGTTCGATATTTGTGATAAATTTTGTTTGAAATATAGTTAAAGCTTCGGAAGCCCCCCCCCCCCTCCACCCTGTCTGTGGCAGCATGTGGTTGTCAAAAAAGATTGTCTTTTTTTAGGACTTTAATCCTAATTCCACAGGTCACCTTCAGCTCTGGGTGTTTATTATTGTTTTTTTTTTCGAGTTAAAAGTTTGGTAAAATGTGTACGAAATCTTTCTAGTTTCACAGCCTGGGACGCATGTTATGGCAGAAATTGCATTTTTTATTTTTCGGTCATTTTCGGCTAAAGCTACTGTACTAATGTTTAATATAATCAGCTGATGTTTATTGCTCGCAGCTGCCTTCAAAGCTCTCTCCCTCACGTACAGTGCAGCCAAGACCACTGAGTTATAGGCCATTCTTTTGTGTGCAATTTTTGCGGCCTGGTTATATTCGGTAGTCCCGCGTACGCGTTAAACTGCTCCGTAAAACATCTTATTTTTTGGAAAATTTAAAATAGTTAATCTTACGAGATCTCCCCAAATTCAGTCGTTTAAAACGGCCCCAAAATTTGAAACATATTGCGTTGAAGCTTACCTAAAAAACTGTACTAAAGCATGTTTCAAGTATCCTGTGTTCAACTCAAATTTATCGTGTTGTTACTTAAAATAGACCTCTCAAAATTGATCAAATCTTAAAAGGTATATTCAGCTTTCCATTATGCTCATTATTTTGATAAAACTTTATCCAGATCTATTTTCAAAGCGTTTTATTTCTACCGATAAAACTTTGCCGTGTACCGTGTACTGTTTGTTTACTATGTATAGGCCAAGGCCGCGGTCTTGCTGCTTGTCAGCTGATCTGTACTGTTTCGTTATTGATCGAGTTTTCTCTCTCTCTCTCTGTGACACAAGCCCGGCTTATATTCAAACGAGTACTCTCCCTCTGTCTCTGTAGCACAGGCCTGGCTTATACCTTCCTTACTGTCGTGTATAAAATTTATTCATATTAACTGTCAATCATTTTCAAAAGGGGCGGAGTCAGAGATCATGTGATTAATTTGTACGACGGTCGATGTGTCACATGATTTCAGGTTTGCGTTATGATGTCATATATGCGTTGATTTTTTATCGCGTTTTCGTTTCAACACCGTGTCGCGTCAAAAATCGAAAGATGTTGCGTGCGTTCAGTTTGCGGTACGAAAGCGAACGCTCGTGTGTTATTTTAGCGCTTCTGTTTAATTTGTTATAGCAAAAAAACCTCCTTGGAGCTCATATTAGGAAAGTACCACCTTAGCACGTGACAAAACGGAATTCCGTACGATCGCCTCGTTTTGAATTTTGGAAAATACCTTTATTTAAAGTGTAAAAATTCTACCCGCCCATCCAAATAATTTTTTTTGAATTCGTTCCCGAAACCTTTTTGATATTTATCGTGTAAAAATAATTGTTGAATTATGTTCTGGATTGGTTTTGAATTTAAGATGTCTCAAATAGTCGTCAATGATTAAGACTTGTCTTAAATCGTATTTGTGTTTTATTCTGGTGCTATGTGCGTTAGTTTTCTCATTATTTTTTTAACTAGACCGACTAATCGACATCTAAATAAACACTCATGATTTTTTTATGGATGACCAGCTTGAAATAATTTAGATAAAATAATAATTGCTCCCTTCTATTGGCCTGAAAGGAAACGTATATCAGTCATTTAATTTTCCATAAAGTGCGCGTGATTAAAAGGTTCTGTTTTTAATTTTGACTCTGTTTCATAGACAATATTGCCTTGACAATATTGCCTTGACAATATTGTTGTATTGTTAAATTATTTTTCTGAATTGTTATCGTTGTAACAATTCTTGTTGTTTTCATGCATCTGTGATAGATTTATTAATTTTTTTTAACTTGAAGTGTGTTATAGAAACATGAATACCCCTTTCGAAAAATTTTATTATTTGGTCAACTCACTTAGAACATTAGATATTCGGCGATTTTTCTGAATAATTAATTTGAAATGTTGAATATTACATAATTTAAGCAACATGTTCTTTATTGCAAGTTGCAACCAAAATATTAAATTATAGTTTATATTTGTATAATGTTTGGTTGCATTTTTTTGCTGGTGCGGTGCGGTATAACTTTGTCTTACTCTTCATGAATACTTACTTTACAAAAATATTACACCAAAATTCTTATGTGAAGGGAAAAGTTGTGATTGTTCAGGATAAAAACTGTTACAATCACTAATTGTGTCCCTATGAAGCAACACTGAAATGTTGTATCCCAATTCCTTTTACTTGCGTTTTAATTGCAAAATGGTTATGGTGCCTTGGAATTTGTTTTGATGTAACACTTGACTTTGTCTTCGACTTTGTTTTGGTGTCAATGATCGAAGTTAGATATGATAGGTGTGGTTTTGATCATGCTTACAGTAATCCGTCTAAGGAGCCCTCGGTAGACAATTTGGTTTACATGTCTCCTGAAGATACGTGTGGCGAATTTGTAGAACGTCATGACTTTGTTACACGTGATGTAGAGTTAAATCAATCAAAGTCTATTAGTACTGAAGAGTTATTGCGTAACTTGTGTTCTCAATTATCGCTTTCTAGAATGCCTTTACACCAGCGTAATAATTTTGTTGACTTTTGTCCATTAATTTAACATGAGTTTCGGACAAAAGATTTAATGTTATTTTCATGATGTTTCAGACGACCCTTTGTTCTGATGTTTCTGGCAAAATGGAATTTTGCTGATTTTTGCCGTTTCTTTTTCTTTCATTTCTTTATATCCTTATCCCACCTGAATTCAGCCGAAACGCAAAAACTTTTCGGCAAAAGTCAAAGTGTGAATTGGCTTATCCTAAAATCCCTGGTTCGAAACTGGACAGGGGTGGAAAGCAAGAGATTGGCTTTCGCTCAAGTTAGGTCAGCTAAACGACTGCACTAGATTATTCACCACCACGGAATTCAAAATTAGCACAAATGAGTCTTCCGGCCATCCCTTAAAAACAAAACAAAAAAGGCCTCAGCAACAAAGCAGTTATGCCTACAGCAAAACTCGCAGCTTCAACTAGGAACACAAGAAACACCCACAAACATGCTTTTAGGCATCTCCAAGTAAGAACTGACATCTATAAACATAGTTTCATTGCAGCCACAATAGTAGATTGGAATAGTCTCCCCACTAGCGTATTTCAAGAACATTACCCAGCTTCAGAGCACGTTGAGGAATTTACCATTTACATTAGAAGTTCAGTCATCTAGGTTCCTTGGCGCTTGCGCGGTGTTATAACATCGTGAGATGACACACCTTTAATATTGCGAAGATTTCATACCCTATGTATTTCTAGATAAATCTGAAATCTATAAAAAAATTGTGCTGAAACGGTAGATAAACACTAAAACATCAATATACTTTGTTCTTTTTCGCCGGAAAAGCCTGGAGAACACCCGTGTTGCTGGTTCGAGCTTCGCCATTGACTGAAAGTGTGTCAGTTTCTGCTCCATGGTGTTTTAATCTCCTTTGGCTGTAGATATTAAAGTTTTTATTCATGGAAATACTAATCCCTGGCCGGTTTAGATGCCATAGAGCCTGTAAATGTAAATGGCATTTAATGTAGATCTTTTTTTTAAAGGGATGACCGGAAGACTCATTTGTGCGAATTTTTAATTCTTTGGTGGTGAACAATCCTGTGCAGTCGTTTAGCTGAGGCAATTTGAGCGAACGTCAATCCACCGCTTTCCACCCCTGGCCAGACTCGAACCAGGGAGCATAGGAGTACAGGACCAACGCTCTACCGACTAACCCAGCTGGTTCTGTTATTTAATGCATCAAATTTTAATACATATTCTTTGTTTCAGACAAAACGAAAATTGAAAAAAGTGGTCTCCCTACACGAATATCATAACATGGACTGAACTTCGAGAAAAAAATTGTTGCTTTGTAACTAATGTAACTTGTCGCTGACGCTTGTTCAATTAATTCTGTTAAAACTTTTAAGTGAGTTTTGTCACGGAACATTCATTTCTCAGTATATGTTAATTTTATGAGTATCGCCATTCAAAAGCCATATGTCTCTTTAAAGGGCGCACAACATGACGTTTTCGTTAACACTTTAAAAAGTAACCGTAAGATGAAAAAAGCAAAAGTAATACTTTTTGTCTTAGTTAAAACTAAAGCGAGCATATTTATAGAATATGGGTAATTTACTGCAGGCTTATGCTTAACCTCTGGCTATAAGATGATTCAATAAATGCCTGATACAACAAACAATTAATACCTTTTATTTGTTTTCACGTTTACAATATTCACAATACAAAATGTCCTAATGTATAGCAGTTATGGAAAGGCAATGATTTTGACAGTTTTGCACCTAACTGTGCTCTCAGTATTAACATTCAAAACAAGTTACTTCAAGCGACTGAACTTTGATTCGAACCATATTTTGACAGTTTTGCACCTAGCTGTGACCTCTGTATTAACATTCAAAACAAGTTACTTCAAGCGACTGAATTTTGATTCGAACCATATTTTGACAGTTTTGCACCTAGCTGTGACCTCTGTATTAACATTCAAAACAAGTTACTTCAAGCGACTGAACTTTGATTCGAACCATATTTTGACAGTTTTGCACCTAGCTGTGACCTCTGTATTAACATTCAAAACAAGTTACTTCAAGCGACTGAACTTTGATTCGAACCATATTTTCAATATGTATGGTTCAAAGTGGAAACTTGCATATGCATATGTAAAATGTACAATTCAAGGCAGAGATAAAAAAAAGCCATATAATTCGCCCCTTCAGCGAAACTCTCTGACTGAAAACTGAATATTTATTGATGTAACATACCAACAATAAGGATTACATAATTTAAGCATATGTAAACATTTTAACGTTTACGATTCGAACGTTATGACGTACTAGATAAACTGCACAATGCATATTTTGTAAACAGCAAAATCTCTCGATGTTGAGTGGGTTTATTTAACTAGGTCTCTCAATCATTCACATATCAGATCTTGTCAGTAAAATATGAATTACTAGCAAGGACCGATACGCTTGACAGAGAATGTAAAAATTGAGCTCTTTTAAACGTAAAAAAATTAAATTGAAAACATAGAGATGCCTTGATGTCATTTTTTATTACATGACATCACGATTTTTCATTGTTCAAAACGCCAAGAAAGTAAACCATTACAAATTCGTCTACGTCACATAATCAGCATTATGAATTGTCATTTACGATGTCAACTTGATTGGATTGTTTTTAGTAAGATAGGTGTGTGTGTGTGTGTGTGTGTGTGTGTGTGTGTGTGTGTGTGTGTGTGTGTGTGTGTGTGTGTGTGTGTGTGTGTGTGCGTGTGTGTGGAGTGGGGAGTGGTGTTGGCTGACCTTGATTTAGGCAATCAGCTGAGACATTTTAATGCATTTTCATTTTTTCTCCTGATCTAACATGATCAAAGTAAGAAAAAACCGTGTCACCCACAAACATTTAAATTCTTTTGGGCGTACGTTGTGCATCAATGAGAGGAGACATTACTACGCAGTAATATGCTGCCAGTTTTCAATGCGAGAGGTCCAAAGTCCAATCCCAAAATTATCATTTTCTTCATTTATGCTATGCAGAGGAAAGCCTGGTTGTTTGGTTTGACCTTGATGCAGTGCAGTGATGTCCCATATCGCCCATTCTGATGCGACAAAAACAATAAATAAATCTATACAGAGTTGTCACTTTTCATTCAAAAAATAAATAAAATAAAAATGATATGCCCCTGTTATTAAAGCGACCCAGCAAAGTAATGAAACATTGAATCCACAATAACTAACTCACAAGACCATTTTGCACCACACGGCCGCCTATGCCTACTGATAATGAGTCCTTCACTGTTCCTGATTTTCACCTTTAATGTTATCAAACTAGTGGTGTGGCCTTCAATGCACTGCTTGAAGACCGATGTTGTTCCCTTCACTGCATGGTTCAAATTTCTACAACTGTGCAATCGACAACTGCACTGTCTGTGCACCAATATCGCAAACCTGACTGCAGCACCAGTCTAGAAATGTCAAAACACACAGAATTTAACAATTCTTTTGCACAAAATTAAAATTGTACACTATTAACATGAATCAGATTATGTGAAAAATTCATTATTCGGGGTGTTTAATAAGGATTTCAATAAGGATTAAGTTAAAGGAACTGAAACCGTACTTTAATTATGCACACGATTCTTATTCCATACACAAAAATATGCCCAGAATAAATAAGCAAACCCAACTTACCAATAATCAAAATAATGCTATACTTGAATAGAGAGCTTCCAGACCATTTATCCTTCACACGTACTAAGTAGTAAACACAGTTTTTCTTCTCCTATTTCGGCTGTTACAATGTTTAAGACGAAAGTACAAATTCACTCATCTACTGACGGGATTAATAATACCTACTATTCAATCACGTTTTCCTTATATTAACCAAAATAGAAGCTAAGATAACAGATAATCCCTCCTATTGGTTATGGGAAGTGGTGGCACATTTTTGGAGCAGACTTAAAATAATAGCTGCAGCATGAGAAGATCAACACTCTCTTACATATTTCGGCTCTATTTAGAAAGCAAAACACTTTCAAATCGCAGTTGAGCTGCGGAATTACGACTCCACTACGCGTAAAGTTCTTGTCACTAAATAATACTTTTAAAACTCTTCAACGACCCACACATTCGCAAATTGCAAATAAAGTTAATTTCTGCGACACAAAGCACGAATATATGATTGATGTTCTTTAGGATTTCACGTGTTTGCCTCATTTAATGACACCGAGTATTGCTTATAGTATACTTTTTGCCTCTTTGATGTGCCAAATAAATCATGCTGACAAAAAAGCAGGCGCTACAGGTATTCTCAGAAAAAGGTTGTTTAGTTTAAAATTAACAACCTCTTTCTAAGAACACCTGGAGCGTCTGCTTTTTTTTCAATATGATTCTTAGGTTTTCTTATTTATTTTTATTAGCTGAAACCGAAATTAAAATAGGATGTTGTGTGCACAAACTTAACATTAAGATTTCTACTTTGCATCATTTACAAGATCCCTGATATATCATGTCATATAGTAAATTCACTGATTTCTGATATCACAGAACCACAAAATTTAGATAAAACCCATAGTTAAGGATCTTGCTTCACAATTGCCAACACCAAATCTAACACAGGTTAAAATAGAATGACCGGCAATTTCTCTCAACAACTCTGTTGGAAAGTGCTCAGACTGAAACGAAGGCGATGAGCATCGTCCGGTGACAGGCTGGAATGCGCTTAAGCCTGGTATTTTCCATCGACAAAAAATGACTTCATGTCTGTTAGCTGGGTTTTTAGGTGAGATTTTAATTAATTCTGATTTCCTGCGTGGAGCAGTCACGATCACTTAATGCAGCATGTGTCGTTTTTGCTGTCAACGCGACTCGTCAAAGCAGCTGTCTGGTGTTTCCCGTGGTGTCGCTGTTGTCACTCTTTATACTGCCATGGTTACTACACCGCCAGCTGTTATGTTAACGTGTTGAAACTGTGTCGATTGTCGTTTGGATGTCACAACGACTGTTACTAAGCTAGACGGTGACATTCGAACTAAAATTAAAAACTCAAACTCAGGACGTTACTCTCTCCTCAGTTTTGCTGTCAGCACTAGGATAATTTCACTGATCCCCATCAGGATGACGCTACTTTCGGTCCAGAGGCCGATGCTCCTTTGAAGTTGATCTTAGCTTCTTCAGTCCTAGTCACTTTTATGACTTTGCTATGGACACCAACATCGTTGAGGAAATCGTTACTCTAGGCGTCACTCTTTCTCTTTATTATAAAAATATAATGTCACATGAGCGGTTTATCAGAGGTTTGATAATGCAGAACCATGTCCTGTGCACGATCATTATTCGCTCTAAAAGTTAAACTGACACCAGGAAACACTGAAACATGCTTCGGATGAAGGACTCATTGTGCTCAGTGGCTTTGCTTCTCATGTCTCCATTCCAACTAAATCGCTATAAGTACTTCAACAGTCTATTATGTCGTTAAAGGCTTCTATACCTCAATTAACGACGGAAAACAACAATTAGACGAAGAATCGGGGTGTGGTTCGTCTTCCTCTTCAGGTGTTGAGAGTTCCTCCTCCGGTAACTCAGCTGTCCGTGTCGGCACCAGTGCAGCCACCGCTTGCACCACGAGTGTAAACAGGTTCTTCTGTCACATAACAAACTTCGCCACATGTTATGGCACCTGAGGATTTCAGGCCCCGTGCTTTGCTTTCAGAGACATGGTGAAGTTCATAGCAGAGAACTCATTGGCGTCACTGTGGATATCAGACGCTCCAGATATGTCTTTCTGTAACTCTCTTTATCTCTGTTCGTCCAGTTGTAGCAACAACAAAGGTAGAGCTTTATTGGTTTGTCCACGGCTCTCTGTATCATAATGGAAGAACTGAAAACGCCCCAAGCTAAGAAGTCTCGACCTTGGACTCCCGTGCTGCCTTCTGACTTTAAGCGCCGACGCTTCCGCGTATCAATCAAACGACGGCTCTCTTTCCCATATCATGGTTCCATAATTTCCACACAGCATTCTAGAATTGAGCTTGTCAATATCCGACAGAGATGTTTGACATTGATAGAGCTTTGGAGGAGATAACACATAAGAGTTCACATAATCTCTCTTCATGATGCAGCTTTCCAAGCATGACATAAATTCTTCGACCTTGACGCCAACTCGGTGTTTTATCATGTTTTCCGAGTCAACAGTGAGTCTCGTCGGACTTACAACTCAAACTGAATAATTACTTGTTATCCCAGAAAAATTGGAATTTGTACCCATAAACGAGCAATTGCAAATGTTCCCCTACGTAGTTGAAGAAAACTATTGACTCTGGATCTGTCAAATTACAGGTTGTTAGTTTGAGAGAGGCATAGACACCGTACCAGTGGGCTGAACAGACAGCACTCGCAGAGCACGCTGACTGACGTCGCCAAGAAGGGATCCGCGTCGTCAACACGGACTGATTTGGACTGCTTTCTCTATGCTAATTGTGAACTAGTCAAAGTATCTAGACCGTGCATCGATCTAACCCAGACACTTTAGGTCTGGTATAGATCGGTTGAGCAAATCAAAGCCAAATGTACCAGCAGGAGGCTAAGAGTTTGGCAATCATTCCGGGTTCCGCTGGTCATGCTGCGGGTAGCCGTTACCTTTTGCATAGATCAACAACGAAAAATTCCTCCCCCTGTGTCCAAGCTTCCAAATCCTTCTCTTATCACTTAGCATCCAAACAAGACACTAGCGCTAAATACGATGATTCAGGAACTGTTAGACAAAAATGCAATAGTAATTGTGCCTCTGTTATTCCACGAGTTTTAATGTCTTTCTTGTAAGAAAGGACTGGCAGTCATAGACTTATCACAAGTCAATCAGTCCTCACACCTAGAGTCAAAATGAACACTCCACATCTCATCAAATCCACGCTAGATCATTCATCTGTGTAATTTTGGTAAATTTTTCATATACCTATTTTCTCATGAACAGATCCACTAGTCGCAATCTGTGTTTCGAAATAGGGAATACGTGTTACTGGTTTCTTGTGTTTTGCTATTTGGGGTTGTTGACAGCACCGTTTCTGTTAACACAGGTCTTGAAGCTATCAAGGGCTGGGACAAACAGGTCGGGTTACTTATATACCAAAATATCGACGACTTTTTATTGTTCAACAAGGACAAAATTGCTCTCTCTCTCTCTCTCTCTCTCTCTCTCTCTCTCTCTCTCTCTCTCTCTCTCTCTCTATTGGTCATAGAACTTAATCAATGCTTCGTCCCTAGGTTGGTCATAAGTGGTGCTGGTTCAGCAGCAAAAATATTGCGGCGACCTCCTGGATTTTCTTCATGGCAAGGCTTTACCCATTCAACCAAATTGAAAAGTTATCGAACCTGATTCGTGTAATCTCTGCACCCAGATCTGTGTTGTCTCATACGGAGACTTTCTGCTAATTGCCATGGACAGATGTCGCTTTCTCTACTTTCAAATTGTTGCCATGAGAAACGTTGTGTTCTGGCAAGTCACCTCATCATTGACTCCGGCTCACACGAAAGATCTCAATATTTGGTCACGTCAGGTCAGTCTGTTAGAAAGTTGCCGTTCTCTCTTCCACTACCATCAAAGCAGACAGATGCGTCTTAGAATGGTTGGAACAGCATTGGTATTGTCAGGCTCAGACATTTTATACCAGCGTCTGGGAGATGAAGGCTGTTCCAATTGCATATAAATTTTTATCCACGATTCTCTGAGATCATATGATTTAGTTCTTGGTAGGCAATTAGGCGTTGGTCTTCAATATGTCAAAGCAAAGGGCGGCACGCGTTCCCTGATTTTGTGCCGTCACATCAACTAGTGTGACAACACTATTTTATGTGCTGGCAACAATGGCTTTCGTCACACTAACTAGTGTGACGACACTAATTTATGTGCTCACAACAATTGGCTTTGTTATTGAAGCATCTCACATAGCATCGAAGACTAAAATGTTCTTTCTGGCCTCTAGAGTGAAGGAACTCGTTCAAATGGAATTCGCTTTGGTGAACAGTCTCACTCATCATCTTATCGAGTACATCTCTCCGTCTTAGGTCTTAGCGGTGTTGGCGATCGATGCGTTCGGTTTTGAGTGCTGTTGACAATGTTAAAACTTCTGGTTGGAATCTGTCAAGAGATAAAAAATCTGTTACTTGTGTCTCCAAGCAGACCTCAATAGTTTTGGTTTCCTTTGTTGAGGCGAAAACCGTGAGTCCGAGTCTCCCAATCTCCAAGGAATATGACAGTCACAATCCATCCATTGGAAATATTACCACCCCAATCCTCCGTTGTTTCATCTCAGTGTAAGTGTGCGGATTTTCCTTCATGAAGAGTAAAGGCTTGTCCCAGAAGGTACTTCAACGAATGGAAGTGGCCTACGAAGACTCCACAGGCAGATTATCATGGTTAGATGCATTGATCCTGATCTCTTTGAGATAAAGAAGGTTAAATTTGGGTCCATTATGACATATCATTCAGAGCTCAAGTTTACTCACAAATTCTCTTCTGGCTATGATTTGTCTGTATGTGATGTGTTGCTCAGATCATTTAAATTGGAGCATCCCCTAAGTAACCGTACAGTGGTTACTTATAATTTATCCCTTGTTTTAAAATATTTCATTTTTCTACTCCTCCATTACTCAGTCATTGACAAGCTACTTACACTGAAGTGTGTTTTTAACGTAGTTCTAGCTCAGGGGAAAGTCGATTACAATTACCACTTGGCAGAAATCAATGCTCCTATACACAACGATCAAATTACTATCGAAACAGGTGGCAATGCCAGATTTTTATCATGCACGCAGTATTACAGTGTTTATGTGTATATTTGACTATGAAAAAGGTGAGTCGATTGTTTGAAAGAACAAGATGCTATAATGGATACAAAATTGTTAATTAAGGCCAAACATGTGACGCATTCTTTGCGAATATCTAATGGTGTGTCAATGTGTGATTTGTTACGTGTTGGCTGCGGACCTTACCAGATACAGTAATAAAATGCTATTTGCAATGCTATATGCGTCAAGAAGTTTGCATAGTCTTGGTCCGTTTGTTACTGCTGAATGATTCATTCATAAAGGTCCTGTCTTCTTGCAGGATTTCGCAGCAGTCCAGAATACTGTTCTGTGACGATCGGCAAACACTTTCAAGCCTTGTGTGGCTTGCAGTATGTCTACTATTATTCCCCTTGTAAAAGAGCACAAGCTTGTAATAGTCAGACTGTTAGTTTAGATTGAACATTATGATTTCGTTTTTATTTAAGTTCAATTCGTGGTAAGACCTCGCTGACAATAAGATTTTGTTGATTTATTCTTGTGGATGTAATGTCAGTCATTCCGTATGCATTCGGTATTGCTTGACAACGCGTTATAAATAGAGCAGCATGTGAAATCCGTTGAGTCTTTGCCTTTGCGGCATTAGCCCACATATATTTTGCTATGGATATCGACAAACAACGTTAATACCTTAGAAAACGCCATTTATACGTCTACAAGGTATTTTTTCTAAAATAATGAGTATTAAGAAATTAAATACTTGAAATCATGTGGTCGTGTCGACGTGGCTAATACTGCCACCTGACAGTGATCGTTGTAGCAGCAAACGGAGATGTGTAGGTGTGGAAAACTGTTCTATTCATAAAGGTATGTTCCGTCTAGGGTTGGTATACGTGATACAAAAAAAAATAACCGGAAGTGACGTCATGATGCGCGCGCACCTCCTAGGTTTGAAAGAGGGGTCTGGATTAGTATTCAGAACAGACAGTCTGTTTTGGATACGGAAGTGACATCATCTGTTTTGACCGGAAGTGACGTCATAAAGTTACGTCTTTTTGTTTTTCTAAAGGGTTGGTATAAATGATAGAAAAAAACATTGTTGTTGCTACCGTTGTTGTGGCAACAACAGTTGTTGTTGTTGTGGTTGTTGCAACAAAAGTTGTTGTTGTTGTAACAAAAGTTGTTGTCGTTGTTGTTGCAACAAAAGTTATTGTTGTTGTTGTTGCTGGAACAAAGTTGTTGCAACAAAAGTTGTTGTTGTGGCAACAACAGATGTTACCATGCTGTTGCTACGTTGTTGTTGCAACAACATTTGTTACCATTGTTGTTACCATTGTTGTCATATATATACTGACATTCAAAGACATTTTTACCATTTGAGAACTGGATGTGGACCCGAAAGGATGTATCAATGCAACATTTGTTCGAAATCTTACCATTGGTCACAAAGTCTTAAAAAGACCCTTAATGCATGCACACACTTCAGAAGTTAATGGCGAATTGGAGATAGATATAAAAACCCTAAAAAAAAACCCTATCACTGACGCTTTAGATGAGTCTTTTATGGAAAGTCATGGCGTGAACATGGCTGAAAAGAATGCACATGCTTGTATCGAATGTGGTACGTTATGCAACAGTCAAAAAGCTTTGTTAAAACATATGGGACATTGTGGTGAGAGTGGCGATTACAACAGTTCTGAAAGTGAGTCAGAAACAGACAGATGATATGATCCAAGAAGGCTACGATGACCATGATGACAAATTTCAAGAAAAGGTTTCAGAATATGAAGAACAAGGGCTGCTTGAAGATGCACGTGAAAGAGCAAGTGATGACCTTCGACCCATTTATAAGCGTGGACTAAAACAACTGTTTATGAGAGTATTCAAATATACCCAACGTCTAGAACAAAGCAAACATTATCAAAACATTTTAGAAGACTTTAATTACTTTGTTGATTAAAAATATTACAAGTATTCAAAGGCACTAAAGGCGGCTTTAAGAAGAAACAATGCATTCTTTGAAGAAATTCTAGACGAGGTGAAGAATGAATAAAACAGCGACGAAGAAAGTAATGTGGATGAGGACAGTGACGTGGAAAAGAGTGAAACAGATAAAGAACAATAAACATATTTTATTAACTTTATAATAAAGAATTTGTAAATCAATAAATGTTGTAATCTTGTTATTGTTTTAAGCACTGTCTTCAAAGTGTATTTATAAAACTATTGAATATATATCTTTCTTTTTAGGTATAAACACAGTTTCAACGTTCTTCACATATGCAACGTTCAGTTTACCCTTAAAGTCCTGCTAAACAGTTTGGTAACAAAACGGTTAAAATCGACCTAATAGTTTTAATGCTATGCTCGTTTGATCTTTTTTTTGGTAAATGCCGTCATCGAAAAAACTCAAAGTCTTATTGAGTACTTTACTGAAAACATGATTGATTAAAATTAATCTAAGAGTTTTAATGGTATGCTCGTGTGAAATTTTTTAGTTAATGCTATTTTTAATGAAAAAACTTAAAGTATTATTAAATATTTTGCTGAAAACATGATTAAAATAGGTCAACTAGTTTTGAAGTAATGCGCTGTTGAATATCTCTCTTACATAATATCCATCTTTGACGTCATCTATTAAGTTGGAGATGGGATGGACGATAATGCCAGATTTGAGGGAAAGGGTCGGACGATAATACCTGGTTTGAGGGGGGTCGGACGACAATAACAGGTTTGATAAACTGCACACTTGAATGAAACTTGCTTGAATGAAACTCCATGATGTTTTTGTTTTGTTTTTTTTTCACACCGTCATATAACGGCGATAAAAAACAGTACTTATCCAACTCTCTCTCGAACTAGGTTATGAAATGGTATACAATATTCACTTTTAATCAATTTTAGTATGAGAGTTCATTGTTGGATCCAATGCATTTTATCTTATTTTATTACACAAAAAAGCTCGTAATCGATTTCCGACATTATATCTGGTTGTAATTTAGTTGTTGATTTCAACAAAAAAATCCTATATGTAACATCTATTTAATTTTTTCAATATCTTCGAGTCATCGTTGAATTGATATTGGACGAGCAAAGTTAATTAAACGCTGCTTTCAGTCGCGACCAAAAACCCACTCTCTCCCATTCCCAGTCAACGTTTCTGGTGTGACATTTGATAGACGTTTGAAAACGACATTTTTATACACATTGAAAATCGACATTGCGATGTCGCATCAGTTTTGCTTCAAAGTGACAATCAATGTCGGATCAACGTTGGGTTGGGTTAATTATGGAAATCGAAACAACTCCTGTCTCAAATTTACGCCAATTATTCGACGTTTAATCGTGGCAAAAGAGTTTCAAATGCAAGTCACAGCCACGTATATCTTGATTTTGTGGATGTCGGAACATCACCGTTGCATTGAAGTCAGGAAAGTTATCTAGATTGCTTTTTTCAGGACAATGAAAACGATAAGGTGTTATGGTCAACCATTCGTCAGAGATAGTTCTCAAAGACATGCTCATTTTGGCCTATTTTCGAAGCAACTTGTCAAAGACCTAAATCTTCGGTGAACGATAAGATGGTGTGATCTTCCTTGGTTATAATCCCGGCACCTATACAATGTCCATTTTCCAACTTCTGCTCATCGTTGCGCCAAAGAGATTGCTTAGATATGGGAGGATGTTGCTGATTAGTGTCCAACATAAACGACTTTGCTTATTCAGTGTCTATGGGACGTTGATTTAACAGTGTTGTTAAATTTTTTACGATTTCAGAGCAACGTCTTTAACATCGGATTATGGTCGCAACTAACATACAACGTTGCAAAGGATGTTTTGGTCAAGATAAATCACAACCACAGTAAAACCAAAAGTTGCGCTTTGTTACGGACGACTCATGAACTCGAATCTACGTTGGGTAGACGGGGAACGTTGCATGGGTGTCATGGGATTTATAGCAGCTCTTGTTTTATCCTTCATTTTGGCTAAATCGCCTAACAATCTGCAATTTTTGCAGATTATATTTCTACCACATTTGAAAATAATCAAACTAGAATTACTAGAGCATATTCCGAGTTTGACATTTAGTTTGGGGAATGTTTTGCCAAGTTTTGATCAAGTCACAACATAAAATGCAAGTTTGCTGGATGGCCACCTGAAGAACATTTCTGAACTAAAATGTCACTCTGATGGATGGCATGTCATTTAATGTCTAGTTTATGCAAACTATTACAGTAGTCAAAAATATACAACTTTTGTCATCTTATGGTGTGGCTATGACAACGTCTTTTTGTAGTGAGGGGGTTACCTTTTGGAAGTATTTAGAAACTTTTGTTTGGAACTATTTTGCTCTTGAACTTTTAAACTGAAGAACAGACGGACACGCAGAAGGACGGACGGATAAACAGACGGAACAGTTAAACAATTCCAATGCTGACCTTCGTCAGTTCGGGAATAAAGATGAAGGTATATATAAATTCAAGTCTACTGCCTGTGTAGTGTTTGCAGAAATTCCCTTCTGGAAATCTTGCAGGTTGTAAGGGTCACCATAATTGGAGCTTTAGCAATATATTTCTGGTCCTTTCCTCTGCAACAAAAGTATTTTTAGAATTTTTAGCCTCGACACTTCTTTTGTTTTCTCAAGGGAATTCAAAATAAGCAATTTTAAATCAAATTTTTTGCAAAACCTAAACAGTGGAGCTACTGGAGATATCGTCTTTGTTTGGCACATACTGTACGGTCGGGTTTTTTCACAGCATACCGGCTCATCATTTGCTCTTCAAAAAAGGCAAAGGGAAAGCAACTGTAAAATATACAGACACCACATCGCTCGGTGCCATTTCCCCTACACGCACACGTGCAACCGAGCTCAGCTAACACATTCTTACTTTGTCTTGATAGAAATCAATATTGCATTTGAAGTGAAAGTTGTAGCCAAAAAGCAACCCACGATTGCGACACAAAGTTTTTTCCTTGCATCTGAGAACGGATCAACTTTATTTTCGACTCATAAAACCAACTGTGAAACACTAAAACCACACGAATTATTTTGGCGAACGCAAATTTAATATATCTGAATTAATATATTGGAGACGACATCTCCAAAGACATGACAACCTTATTTTGGACACAAAGCAACAACTGTTAAATAGTGAAACCACACGATTTCTTTGGCAAACGGAAATTTAACTACTTTCAGTTAATACAACAAAATTAACAAATTAGTGTGCTAACAAAAAACTAGTAAAATTGGAGTGACGGGAACCCCATAGAAATAATAGGTTACATAATTTTCAGCTTTTCCAAATCTTCCAAAATACAGTAAACTTCCCACCAACAAGAGATCTACCCCTGGCTCAAACCCAGAGAATGTATGCATGGAAGTCCGGAAACTTCACTCACGCCAGCTGTGAGTGGCGGGCGATCAACTGAAGCATGGCAACTGAAACGGAGTACCCAATCCCCACCCCTCACATCCCATACGTCCCTTACGTAGATCTTGGTAACAAACAAAAAGTAAATAAAATCCCAAATGCAAACGGTGAGCATATTACTAAATTTCGGTTTTTCTAGGAAAATGCCTCTTAAGAGTGCACAAATTCGGTCCAATAACGCTGATGGTCTGGGTTATTTTGCAATAATCGAAAAGAATAGCGCGCTTGCCGAAAACATTTTAAAATCTTAATCCCTCTAATTAAATGCATCGGCCAATGCCATGGAATATACCCATATCTGCCCATTTCGCGTGATAAGTGAGAAGGGGGCTGGACGTATGAAAGGAGGCACAATATTATGTAAAGCTGTTTAGTAGGCCGTGCGAGGTACACTGTTTCTAAATAAATGAACCTACTGGTTAACAATTATTATCGCTTTTTCAAAATAAAAAATCACTCAGTAGAATTTTCTCTTTTGTCTAAGCAAAATCTTTTTTAAGTTGCATGGTATAAAAAGAAATCTTGGCTAAGTTGACTCGATAAAGTAAAATGAAGACAAAAAATTTAAATGATTTTTATTTGTTTTATATGTTCGAATTAAATTGATTTTTGCATGAAAATCGCCTGACCTCAAATATGTTTGGAGGCAATGTTGAATTTCAAAAATCTGAAACTGAATAACAGATCAAAAGGTGAATATGAATTTTCCAGCATTTACAAGTGGATACCTTTTTTATTTATATCACCAGCCTAAACCTCCTACCCGCCCTAAGTGTTTCCCATTTGTTTGCGTCAGATGATGATAAATGGGAAACGATATAAGCATTTATGAATGACCAAAGACGGTGGGGAATGAGAATCAACTAAAACCCACCGCCTACTCCAATAGTTCGCGAGGATTTTACCCCTGCGCCAGTGACTATTGGGGAATTTGAATGTAATGAGGAATGATGGTTTCAGGCAGCGGATGAAGGTTTATGAGCTGCTGCCGGACATTTCCCAGCAGCTGGCGGGTTTTTACGCCGTCGCCATGACAACTGAGAAAAATGAGTCTTTGTTCATCTGTAGTGATTGCCTTCATAGCAAGGCGAAAACCGCACCAAAAGGTATGAACTTGAAACTGCGAGAAAACTTCATACTAACTTTTCACCTGTGTCCAGTTGTGTATTTGTTGAAATATCTTAATGCCATCAAAATATAGGATATCAAAAAAATATTACTACTGTGATGCAGAAACGATTTTGTTTGTTTGTTTGTTTGTTTGTTTGTTTGGTGTTTAGCGTCCCGTTCACCAACTAGTATGGGTATATTGGGACGCACTTGTTTAAGGAACAGGTTGGACAAAAGAAGGAAGAATGAAGAAATAGTAAAAGAAGAGTTAGAAAGAAAGCAATTCCGATAAGTCGCCTCTTGCGCTATGCAAGAAACAGAAAGCAGTGGGTGTATTCTTAAGATTTCCCCCAAACCAGAGGAGAAACGAGCATCTATATTAAAAATATAGCTAATAAATATAAAATCGCGACTTGATTTATACGGGTAGTGAACTGTGACAGCGCTTGTTTTCGTAATCCAGTTATGGCATTGCATTAAAGAATGTTATGCAAAAAATTCTAGAAGAGGTAAAGTTTATTCAATATTCAGGCTAAAATGATCACGCAGTTTCAGCATTACGATTCTGTGTAATAAAATATAGATATTGGTGTTTATTGGTTGAATATATTTCCTGCAATCAGAGGCAAAACGTTGTGCCTAATATTTTTGTTATTGCCATTTTTTAAACTGGTTCTTTTTCCACAACATGGAATTTATAAACAAACAAGCGGGACTTTTGCCTGCGGATACCTAAACAATATCTGGTAGAAAATCTTTCCGCATGATTTTGCCCGGGAATTCTTGCTCATACATTTCTTTATACATTTCCAACATGATTTCATCAACTGGTATGTAGAAACCAGAATGGAAAATCAAAGGTGCAAGATGTGTACCGATCCCTTACATTCGAACATTGATTGTATACCAGCAATGTCAATATGGTTAAATGTCTGAACATGTCTGAACATAACCATATTCAGCTAGTTTTTTATCAAAGACAAAATCGAATTATCACAGGAATTGTGCAAATGTTAATATTTAACATTTGGCCGATTTGAAATGAATAAGAATTTTACGTGGAAGTCATGTTTTGACATCCTTCAAGAAGCTAGGTCGCTTTAACACCCTCGAATTGCTTTGAAAGATTTTTGCACGTTTTTGTCACTTTCGGCACGCTATGACAATCTCCAACGCACTTGACACGCTATGACACGCTTATACACATTAAGATACGGTATGGCAGGTTTTGACACTATAATACATTTTTACACTATATGAGAAGTTTTAACACTTTAACTTATTTCGACACACTGTGACATGTGATACGTTTTAGCACTGCACGACCGATGCCATATATTCTACCACGTGTGACGTTTTACAATCCTTTGCGTGCCATGGGATGGTTTGTCAAACTTGCAAAGCAACCGGCCCGATTACTTCATCCTCCTGGCCCCATCCCCCTATTTCGGTCCATTGCAAAAGCCTCAATTGATTGACCGCTGCCCACGGGTGATGTGAGCAAAGCCTCCCCTTCCCCACACACATCCTCGAGGTGTCCAAGCAGTAGATCTCCCGCCAGTAGTAAATTTGCTGTCGTTTTGGTACGATTGAAAAATCTGAAGATATGCACCTATTAAATCAATGAAGCAGCCATCAGAAAAGATATTACTTAAGAAATAGCTACCACCAGACAATAAAGGTTAGTCGATAAGAGATGGGTGATCCAAGAAAAAGAAAGGTTTCTCAAAAACAGCAGTAGGTTAATCACAAAAAAATGTTCGCTTAGTCAAGAGAAGCCATAGATTATATAAAAACAATTGTGATCACGAAAGATAGGGTTAGTAGGGTGACAGACAGCAAAAACAATCATGCATGGCCTCATTTATGGGCCTAGTGGTTACAGTGTAAATAATTGTGTAAAGGCATACACGCGCTCATTAGAGGCCTATTGGTTACAGTGACTAGTTATTGCATAAGGACATGCCATTATGGAATGCCATTTTAACATTTAATGCTAATGATATCACATTATAATTGATTTTTAGATGGCAAAAGCTTATTTTTAGATCACAAAATCAATTTTATAAATTTAGAGAATCTTTAGGGAGGCATGGTCAATTAAATTTTGTAGATGAAAAATTTAACTATTGATAGCAACAATGACAACACGGTTTTTCAGCTCAAGAATCCCATTGCTTCTTTTTTGTACTTAAAAATTAACAAAAAAATTCTGTATACAGATACCAATCATTATTTTATTCACAGATATTTGCTTCTTAATTTTTAATATAAAAATAGACTGATAGACTGATTTTGATATCAACTAGAGGGGTGTCCGATCGGAGCACAAATGCCCCGCCTGTCGGATAGTCAGTGACATAATCTTAGTTTGAGGGATGTGATTCTTCTTGAAGAAAGAATGAATAAGCACAGACTTAGTAACGAGCATCTAATTGCAGTAAAATTGCCTAAGTTCAAAGGCCAGACAGACGGACGACGTTCTGCACAACTTCAATATATTTGAAACAATAATCTATAAACAAATAAGTCACCAAACAAATATGTAGAGTGAGGTCCGATCCACAAAACTTGGTGCGAGGTGCGATACATAAAACATCACACTACAGTAAAATTGGTTAAGTGCAAACCCCAATTCCGACCGAATAAACGCCTTGTCGGACAAAAGGACGACGTCCTGCACAACTTCAATATATTAGGAACAATATTCCAAAAACAATAAAGTTGCCGGCCAAATATCTACGCTACAGTGCGATCCACAAAACTTGGTAACTAAAGCGTAACGTACACACAGACAGACGGACGGACGAACGCAAAAGTCAAACACTATATGTCCCGCTGACATTTGTCAGGCGGGCATAAAAATTTATTTGGAGATTTGCATATTCCAAAATGTAAATAAAGAAGTGTCATTTTGAAATAATGTTATCTAAAATAAGTTCTTGATGTCAATAAAAGAAAATAAATTACTGAGCTCAAAATTGAAATATTTCATATCAAGAATTGAACTTTTGATCTGTAAGAATCAGTTTTAGATATCATTAAATCATTTTTGATGTGAATAAATATTTTTCGATATCTCTAAATATTTATGACATCAAGCATTATTTTTAAAAGCAAAAATATATTTAGAGATAACAAAAATATAATTACAGATAGCAAAAATTATTTCTTTTTATATATTAAAGAAATGAATATTTTGAGATAGATTACTTCTTGGTATCAATAAGTGCCTACTAAATGTGAAAATGGCATTTCGTTCTCAATATGGATCCGGTGGTTATAGTGTAAATGATTGTGTAAGGGCATGCATGAGCTCATTTTGGGCATGGTGATTACAGTGTGAATGATTGTTTAAAGCTATGCATGAGCTCATTATGGACATAGTGATTACACTGTGAATGATTGTGTGAAGGCATGTAAGAGCTCTTTATGGGCATAGTGATTACAATGTAAATGATTGTGTAAAGACATGCATGAGCTCATTATGGGCATAGTGATTATACTGTAAATGATTCCGCAAAGGCATACATGAGCTCATTATTGACAAAGTGAGTACAATTTAACTGATTGTGTAAAGCCATGCATGAGCTCATTGTGGACATAATGATTACACTGTAAATGATTGTGCATGCATGAGCTCATTATGGACATAGTGATTACAATGTAAAAATGATTGTGTAAAGCCACGAATGAGCTCATTATGGACATAGTGATTACATCGTAAATGAGTGTGTAAAGGCATGCATGAGCTCATAATGGGCGTAGTGATTACAATGGAAATGATTGTGTAAAGCCATGCATGAGCTCATTATTGACATAGTGATTACAATATAAGTGATTGTGTAAAGGCATGCATGAGCTCATTATTGACATAGTGATTACAATGTAAATGATTGTGTGAAGGCATGCATGAGCTCATTATTGACATAGTGATTACACTGTAAATTATTGTGTAAAGGCATGCATGAGTTCATTATTGGCGTAGTGATTACAATGTAAATGATTGTGTAAGCGCATGCATGAGCTCTTTATGGACATAGTGATTACAATGTAAGTGATTGTGTAAAGGCATGCACGAGCTCATTATGGGCATAGCGATTACAATGTAAATGATTGTGTAAGCGCATGCATGAGCTCATTATGGACATAGTGATTACAATGTAAATGATTGTGTAAAGGCATGCATGAGCTCATTATGGACATAGTGATTATAATGTAAATAATTGTGCAAAGGCATGCACGAGTTCATTATGGACATAGTGATTACACTGTAAATGATTGTGTAAAGTCATGCATGAGCTCATTATGGACATAGTGATTACAATGTAAATGATTGCATGAAGGCATGCATGAGCTCATTATGGACATAGTGATAACAATGTAAATGATTGTGTAAAGGTATGCATGAGCTCATTATGGACATAGTGATTACAATGTAAATGATTGCATGAAGGCATGCATGAGCTCATTATGGACATGGTGATTACAATGTAAATGATTCTATAAAGGCATGCATGAGTTCATTATTGACATAGTGATTACACTGTAAATGATTGTGTAAAGGCATGCATGAGCTCATTATTGGTATAGTGATTACAATGTAAATAACCGTGTAGCATAGAGTTATCCTTCCTACTGAGGATACTGACGAAAAGTACATCGTTGAAAAGACAAAAGCCCGACTCTCGGAAGACAATTAACAAGCACAGCGGAAGAAAAAAAAAAAAAACGATAGCACATTGGTTCCTATAGTGGCGCACTGCGGTCTTTCAAAAGTTGCCCTTTGATTTAAAACACTGCCCGTTTATTTTCAAACTTTTCAAATCTTAAAAAAACTCCCAGGGGGAGTACCATTCGTATTTTTGGTAACGGGTGACGTACCACATCCGGTGAAAAATCGGTTTGTGGAAACAAAACAATGCGTTTCCGTATTGAAAGGTGTTTGGTACAAGAGTCCATTTTATACATTGGAACTTCCAATTACATCGCGTCTTTAAAATCAAATTCTACGTGTTAACCAAATGTGACAGGTACTTTCCATATTCAGCAAAATCCTCGCAATTGCTAAGAAAAATTATCAGTTGCTTACAGGAAAGATCCCATAAGATAAGGGTGTCATCGCCAATTTTTGTCATAATGCCACCGATCTTTACGCTTAAAAATGATCAAGTATATTAAACTCGCCTGAATACTGGATGAGAGGGCAGCTTTTCATTTTACCACTTGGCTCCAAGGGTGGCGATGACGTCAGTCCACAAATGCACGTGTTGTGTGTTGTTTGGTGTGACGTTGTCAGTAGGTTGGAGTAAAACCCGCCTCTGTGAAAAAAAAAAAACAATATGGTCAAATTCTGCAAAGAGTCACGTCTTCAGCTTGTAAGTATTAGCCAATGTTAGCTTGCATGATCAAATTCTGCAAGGCGTCATATCATCATCATCTTCTTAACCAATGTTAGCTTAAAAGGTCCGAATCAAAACCTTCCCACCCACCCGCAAAAATAAAATTATCCGCAAGGCATGTGTCTACCGAGTTATATGCTGGAACTGTTCTGCATGCACTCCTCTCGACCCTGATGTGTAATGAAAGCTTATTGGTGGATTCAGGGGTGGGGTGTACTTTGGTTTTATCGCGGGGGGGGGGGGTTACTTGGTATAAAATATGTTCCTATACGTGTTCCAAAAAAAAACAAAACAAAAACAAAACAAAACAAACAAACAAAAACAAAAACGCGGAGAAAGGGAGTAATTTTGAGGTCAGATGCAGTTCGCGCGGGGTGCGTGCCAATTTCGCTAAAAGGGGGGGGGGGTAATTTTCATTAAGCACTCCTCGTTTCCCATAAAAAGGGGGTTATTTCGGAATTTTTCTGCTCGTTTGATTAAATGGTTACTACAGTCATATGCACTAAACTCGCCCGTGTAATGACTGAGAGAACAGCTGTCAACATTTCCCGTTAAATTTCAGGATGGTGACGACATCAGTCCTCCTTAGACGCATTGTGTGTCGTTTGGTGTGATGTTCAGTCCTTTTGTCTCGCACCGCTCTGTGCAAAAAATAGTACACCGATAGGTTATATAACGGCTTACAATATCCCCCTTTATTCAAATTTCACACGGTCGATGTATAACACCGCGATCTTTACTTCACAGACCCTCTGAAGATTCCTCGAAAGTAGTGCTCATAAAAGCAACGGATTACTTTTTAAAATATCCATCCGTTCTGCACGTGTTTATACATAACAGAAAGATCGCTCAGAGGTCATCTGTTGTATAAGAACGGTGCTATTTTATTTTCGATGGCGTTGTTGTTAAACGGGTGACCTCTGGTGGGATCTATCCGTTATAAACACAGAGCTGACAGATATTTTAAAATTCAATGCCCCCTTAATGAGTATTATGTTCGCGGAATCCCCGTTGGATCTCTGGAGTAAAAAGGCAATCCACCTACCGAACAGTCGCATAGGTTTGTTGCTGAACTTATTTAAAAAGTGGTTCTTCTCTTTTATAGGTACTATTTTCCGAGGAATCTCCAGTGTATCTGCGGAGTAAAAAGGTATTTTACACAACAGAAGAGGTTGGCTGTTGAACAACAACGGTTCGATGGTGGTAACTGTGGTGTACTTTGGTCCAGTTCGAGCTCAGACGCGTGTATCCCTTTTGTGTAACACAAGAAAATCATTTTCACACGCATACCATAGAACAATCCACTATACTGAGACAGGTAGGTGTAAGCACGAACACTGCTGAGGTG
Organism: Protula sp. h YS-2021; assembly: GCA_949752745.1. Classification (NCBI taxonomy): domain Eukaryota; kingdom Metazoa; phylum Annelida; class Polychaeta; order Sabellida; family Serpulidae; genus Protula; species Protula sp. h YS-2021. Next base: position 35,230,411 of record OX457033.1, read on the forward strand.
TAAGCACGAATGTTGCTGAGGTGTAGGCACGAACGTTGCTGAGGTGTAAGCACGAACGCTGCTGAGGTGTAAGCACGAACGTTGCTGAGGTGTAAGCACGAACGCTACTGAGGTGTAAGTACGAACGCTGCTAAGGTGTAAGCACGAACGCTGCTGAGGTGTAAGCACGAACGTTACTGAGGTGTAAGCACGAACGCTGCTGAGGTGTAAGCACGAACGATGCTGAGGTGTAAGCACGAACGTTACTGAGGTGTAAGCTCGAACGTTGCTGAGGTGCAGGCACGAACGCTGCTGAGGTGTAAGCACAAACGCTGCTGAGAATCACGCCCTGAGCATTTTGCTATAATTGGCACCCGAATTTGAGAACTTTTGCAGCTTATCGTTTTCGTAGTGCCTGCTGTACATATCGTATATACCGATTACGTGCGAGCCGTAATTTGCTGTTATAATAAGCCCCGATCCCGGAAACCCCCTGCCCCCTCCCCCCCCCCCCAAAAAAGGCACGTAAGATGCCCTCCATTCCATAATGAAAAAATACTTTTTTTACTCCCAAAATAGCAGAGAAATAAAATCATATGAAAGGTTTTTAATATCTGGGGTGGTGGGGGGGGGGCAGGGTAAGGACTCGGTGTCATATGTAACCATACGTAAGCAAAAAAAAATCGCGGAGAAAGGGGGTTAATTCTGGTCCCGTGCAGAACTGTAGTGTAAAAGAAAATGGGGTAATTTTCTTCCAGCAATCCGCGTTTACCACAAAAAGGTTAATATTAATAATAAAAAAAACAAAAACAAAAAAAACTGGGAGAACAGATTGCACGCACTACCCTTGCTATGTGTCAGTCTTTTTTTTTTTTTTTTTTTTTTTTTTTTTGTTCTACGGTTGCAGCAGCGTGAGTTCCAGTTGACGTCACACACATAAATACATCATTTGGTGAAAAAGGTGCTTTTGTTATTAATTTTGACACTCCCCATTCAGGGCTTGAAATTTACAAGAGTGTCCAAAAACAGTGAAACGTGAAATTGAACAGTACATTGAACTGAAAAAAAAAACTGGAAATTGTGTTCGCTGATTTTGAAAACAACGTTTGAGAGGGCTATTCGTTATGTTATCCATTGTATAACAGGTTTATTCGGTAACTTTGGCAGAAATTTGAACACATCTTTATCAATATGAAAGAGAGGCATGCGACGGAAGTCATCATCAACAAGGACTTGCAAAGGAACAGTGATAAAAATGTATTTCTGCACCCCCTCCAAACAATGCCGTTGCCAGAGGAAATCCCTTGCAGCTGATTGGTTGATCCGCTATTGTGGCGTTCTTGGGAAGAATCTACTGGAACTGATAGAGTTTGTAATTTAACCAGTTATAATGCAGAAGTCAACGCGCATTTATTGGCAACAAAACGCCATATTTCCCCTTTATCGTTGGAATTTATATATTTAAAGATGAGCGATTGTTTTGTTGTTGTTTTTTTTAACTTTGCCAGTAAGTAGGTGTGTTTATTATTATTTTAACATATCAATCAGTTAAGTAATATCTACTAATACAATTCATATCAATACTACAAAACGTGGGATATACATCCTTGCGACCTGTATTTATTGGCAACACCAAGTTACAGCCAATTTTATGTGGTATTCTCTGGACCAATCAGTCTATGCTGAAGTGACATCATTGCTTGACCTGTGTAAATGCTGTGATCTGATTGGTAGATTGCAAAGCGAATAATTTTTCAATGTTGATCGTCCATAAAACGAGATGTTGCAGTTATTTGTAATCAGAACGCCAATTAAGATATTTTTGACCAGTTGCGCAAATGTTTTAAAATGGTTGTTATTTGGTCATGACGTCATGCAACCAAATTTTGCTTTTGAGACGCCGTATAAATGTCGGGTTTGGTCGCGATACATGTGACCTGATCCCGACGTCATTCCGAGGTACGTCCTTTTCCAGGTTCTGTTCACCCAAGGCGTGGAATGTTACAAAAGGCGAAGCCGTCGAAATCAAGACGTCAATCTGCCGTGAAAAACCGACGTCGCTTTTATTTCATATATAACCAAAACCCGACATCGGATTTACGTCGCAATCTAGGCGTCATTCTGACATGAAAACCCGACGTCGGTTTCATTTCATATACAACCTAAACCGGTATGCCAATCCAACGTCATCGTGACGTCATTTGAGGTGGCCAATAAGTACAGGTCTCCTAACGGCAAAATCCAAGTGTTCATGTTGTTTGTCTGTGAAATCAATTGATGAGATATCACTGATCTACAATGCAGATTAAATTAATAATGCCAAACACCTGCCCCTCAGGCAAAGTGTCAATTTTTTTTATCTTACTGATAAATATATAAATCCAACAAATTAATTCTAAAAATTGAATGTAGTGGCCAATAAATACCGGCTTACTTCTACCCTTCAATTCAAGAAAGTAGTCAGAATAGTCTGTAAAGTTAGTAAATATGCCCATACAAACGAGCTGTTCTACAAGTGACGAATGATCAAATTTTATGATTTGGTAGATTTAAAAGTATTAATTATAATGTACAAAGCCTACAAAGCCGCTCTTCCTTCAAATGTCCAAGGTTGTTTTCATAGCAAAAGTTTCAAATACGATACTCGTGGAAAAAATCAGTTCAAAACTCAATATGCAAGTACAACAATAAAATCTAGATGCATAAGTATCTATGGTGTAAAATTGTTCAAAGGAATTCCTGATCACATCAGAAATGCTTCTAATTTAAATTCTTTTAAAATGAAATACAAGCAATTCGTGTTCGATAAATATCTGAATTTATAAATATTCGTTCATTCTGAAACAGGGTGTCCTAAATCACTTTCTTTTCCTATTTGTTTCGACTGTTTGTAAACATTGACTAGCCTATTGGTATAACTTAGATACTCTGTTGTTGTGACTTAATGTAAGTTAAGCAGGTGGATCAGGTCTACGAGTTTTTTTTTAACTTTTTCGATTCACCTTTTCTTCATGCTGTTATTATCGTAATCGTGCAGTGTTGACTTGTACCAATTTGTACATATTCATGATGAATAAATAAAATCTATCTATCTATCTATCTATCTATTGTTGTTTGCCTCGTCCACGTTAAAAAGGGTCATATTTCACGCATTACAATGCTCGTCTCTTATTCTTTTCGGGGAAGGGGGGGGGGGGCGTTTTAAAATATCAAACTATTTGTACGTGAGAGCCTCCCACCAACCACCCCGATCTAATTTTCCTCAAAATAGCACAAACTGTGAGTTGATATTTTGACATAAAAAATGCGGCCTTTAAAAATTAGCATCTACCAGCGAGGGGAAATAGAACTGGTTACAGATCAAAATTTGTGAGAACAAAATGTTAAATTCCGACCCCACTAAATAAGCCAGCTGCAAATTGTGTAGCCCTTTTGACCCTAATATACCTTATTTTGCGATACTTAACTAAATCGATTTATTTTGAACCACGGGAGATATTCTTTTTTTTTCATTCCATCAGCTTGGATCTACTGTCACCATTTGCCCACCCCAACCCCTCGTAGTTGTTTTACGGTATTGTTTTCTACATACTCTCTTACTAACCTTAGTTACAGATATGAAGATATATCCCACATATTTTAATGATAGTTCTATATCCTTTTACCACAATCCTGGAGAGCTTTTCTTCCATTTTGTTTTGCACACGGCTTTGGAGAGAATTGCAATTTAACGATACCCTCTCGTAGTTGACCCAGTTTTCACAAATCAGCGTCGAGAGGGACATTCGATGCACACGACGAGTACAACCGCAACAAAAGACAACAAGGTTGCCCTTTCACCAGATGAGTCGGAAACATGCCTGGAACGGCAGTGCACAAACAGAGCCCTCCAGAAAATAAACACGGGGTTTGACAGAAGGCATTTTTTTGAAAATAGTATGGCTTTGAACCAGATAACGTATTTTTTCGTGAAATACAGCAGCGGTAACTAGGACTTATAGGGCTTATAATGTTGATATGACGTGATTTGGTAACACATTGGTAAACAACACATCCACAGACTCCATTCTCATGCGCCTGTCCAATATATGCGAGACCAGCACGAGACCACCAAAGGCCTGATGCTTTCTCGCTCCCACCCCAACCCCCTTCCCCCTCCCAACCCCCTCCCCCACCACATACAGTATTGGGGTGATTTTGTAACACATTGGAAAACAGTACATCCACAGATTTCATTCCCAAGCACGAGCCAAATGCATACGGGGCCAGTACGAGACCATTAACGGCCTGAGGGTTCAGGATTTCCACCCCCATCCCCCCTCATCACCCCTCATCCCCCTCGCCCTCATCCCATAAGTATCGTCACGGGGTGATTTACTAACACATTGGTGAACAACACAACCAACGGGCTTCACTCACAAGCACGACTCGACTACCCACGGAGCCAGCACGAGATCATCAACGGCCTGCTGCTTCAAGATATCATCCAATAGCCTCTCCCACCCCTTTCGACCGGCTGCTCTGCGAATACTTCCCGTAATCCCCCCCCCCCCGCCCGGGGGGGGGGGGGCAGGGGGACGGGGCACTCACATACCCACTGTATACCATGCGCGTGTCCATGACTTTTTAAAACGACTTCTAAACCTGGAGTACAAATTTTTTAAAAATACACCCCTTTTAACGAAACGCGAATCGCAGTTCTGAAAGAAGCCCAAGCCCTTTTTTATGAGTCACGCGAAGTACTGAATGAAAATTACCACCCTAACAAAATTGACACTCGGCGAGGGCCGCTTCTGGCCTTAAAATTATCCCCCACCCTTTCTCCGAGTTTTTCTTTTTGACAGTAGCAATGCACAACAACTCATGTGATATCAACGGCCCCCGCATCCGCCCCCTGACTCCCAGGGCACAATCAAGGAAAAGAATTATCTATCGCAACGTTATCTCACAGACGAGTTTCATTGCATGGAGTACAAGGGAATAAAGGGGTGTCCATATCCGGGGTTTCACTGTAGTTTTTTTTTTAATGTAAATGTCAGATACACGTACCATGTGCCAAAATATTGAAAAGCTGCGGTTTCCATAGCGTGAGTAATTCTTCAGAAAAGTCTTTAAAAAAAAACGTATTTTTGTGGCTCAGTCTTCCAGAGCGTTAACTCCCATACCTTTGAAGCAGATAAAAAATTTTCATAAAATGAGAAAGTGGTAACTGTATGAACTACAATTATCTGATGTAGTTCGGATAATGGATA